>OY992878.1:150360015-150632981 GCA_963921405.1 Cepaea hortensis | reverse complement strand
CATTTCTTGTCTGAGTCTAAGTGTGATGTGTTTACTTTTGTGAGTAATTATTTCTTGTATGAGTCTACGTATGATGTGTTTGCTTTTGTCAGTCATCATTTCTTGTCTGAGTCTAAGTGTGATGTTTTTACCTAACTTGTCATCATTTCTCGTATGAGTCTAACATGTGATCGCCTACTTTTGTCTGTCATCATTTGTTGTATGCGTCTAACGTGTGATGGCCTACTTTTGTCTATCATCATTTGTTGTTTGAGTCTAACGTGTTATAGCCTACTTTTGTCTGTCATCATTTGTTGTATGAGTCTAACGTGTGATGGTCTGCTTTTGTCTGTCATAATTTGTTGTATGAGTCTAACGTGTGATGGCCTACTTTTGTCTATCATCATTTGTTGTATGAGTCTAACGTGTGATGTCCTACTTTTGTCAGCCATCATTTGTTGTATGAGTCTAACGTGTGATGGCCTACTTTTGTCAGTCATCATTTGTTGTATACGTCTACGTGTAATGTTCTCCTCTTGTCAGTTATCATGTGTGATATTCAGTTAGTAGCGGTAGAATAGTAGCTAGACACTCTACCGCTAGACTGATGGTCATGGATTCCACGCGTATCGGAGCGGATTCGGATTTTTAAACATTGACACGGGCTAACTCATGATGACATAGGTACCAACATATTGCTAGGAAGTAAAGGCAGCCGATGTGAAAAAAGGGCCACATCACGCAAAGCCGATTGGTCTATAAAAACATGGTTCTAGCAACGTTTGCCCATTTCCTTACAGCATGTAAAAGTGACCTTTTTCTTACGTGCGATGTGCTTTCATCTATTGAATGAGTCTAGTATGAAGTTCTTACGTTTATTAGTCATCATTTCTTGTGTAAGTCTACGTGTGATGTGGGTACTTGTGTCAGTCCCCCTCCCTCCTCTCTCTCTCTCTCTCTCTCTCTCTCTCTCTCTCTCTCTCTCTCTCTCTCTCTCTCTCTCTCTCTCTCTCTCTCTCTCTCTCTCTCTCTCTCTCTCTCATTTTTTTCGCGGCTGTATAGCCCACTAGAACTGTGATAGCGTAGCTTTTACAGAGTGCTGCCATCATCCTTAGCATTACTTTTGCCTTTAGTGATGTTTTGGCAAGTTTGCGTTCGGTTGCTGTCATTGCCTTCTGAGCGACCGTTATTCATGCTATCCTATGCTAACCAACACAGGGCGTACTGCATTCCAAACGCCCGCCAACTGGGTATGCGGAATGGCGAACTACAACATTCGCCACAGAGCAGGCTTTAGTTCACTGCTAATTCACCCTTAACCGTTCGCCAACATAGGTGTTCTCCCCCCACCCACCCACCCCCGCCCATCGGGCATCTTAGCCAATCCCTGTTACCCATCGACCCGTTTCAATGCTCACATCCGGCCGTCTCCACACTCATCAAACGGCTAGCGCTTTAGACACATTTTACCAAGACAGGATTCAGCTAAGTAACCTCTGTATTTTTCTATGTAGTGATTATTTTATTAGTTTTGTGTCCGTGTTGTTTTGTTCTGTGCTGACGAAGGCTTTGGCCGCAACGTTCATTTTGTTTCTTGTAATCGTGTTCTAGTAAAGCTCACAATCTACTTCTCGTATTTTGGTAATTCTATCATTTCTTGTGTAAGTCTACGTGTTATGAGCGTACTTGTGCCAGTCATCATTTCTTGTAAGAGACTAACTATGATGTTCTTATTTATGTCAGTTAACAGTGGTTCCATAAGTTTACTTGTGATCTGTCTACTACAGTCAGTTGTAAATTATTATATGACTCTATTTATTGTTTGTTTTTCTAATCAGTTATGATTTGTCGTTTGTGTTCTCGTGTTGTGTTCTTACTTTTATTAGTCATGAGTGATTGACTGAATGTGTTTGTGGCTTCTTTGTTCTTGCTAGATAAGATTTATTTTATAAAGCTACTTAATAGTTTCTTCTTGTCGCTTATAAGTTACTGTATGAATCTACAATCTGTATGAATTGTGGTTTCTAGGAAAAATAAGAATACTAAGGCAAAGAATACTATGTACAGGTAGAAACAAATAATGAGCAAGTCCTACAAGACACAGATGAAAACAACAAACTGATTAGAGAAATTAGAAGTGGATAGTCAAATTTGTTTGGGCACTTTATGCTAAAAAATAGACTGGATAATTTGTTGACAACCGGCAATATTGAGGGGAAAACAACCACCGGAAGTCAGAGAAGTAAATATCTAGGTGGCTTGACCACATTGGCATAATTCAGACAAGACCACAGAGCTGATCCACGATGCAGATGATGGTGTGAAATGACGAAACCTGACCGCCAACGGTTATCGGCATGTTACATGATGGTTATTATGATGATGTATGAAACGCCATGTTGTTTTCGTGTCAGTAACCAGTATATATTTACGTGTCATGTATTCAATCTGGTCAGTATGCTGTTTATAGTTATTGATATCTGCGTATGAGGTAATTGATTGTCGGCAGTCATAGAAAACTATCACAGCAATGGTACACACGGACTGTCTATCTCCTTAACTGTCTGTCAGTCTTTCTGGTTGTCTGCTGTCTGTATGTATATCTGTCTACATCAATCCCCATACATCCATCCCCCAAATCCATCCATCCAATCATCCAGCCATAAATCAAGTCATCCATAAATCCACTCATCCATCTACCCGTCCATCTGTCTGCCATTATTTCTGTCAGTCAGTGAGTCATCCAGTCTGTCTTTCTATCAGCCAGTCATCCAGTCTGTCTTTCTATCAGCCAGTCATCCAGTCTGTCTTTCTATCAGCCAGTCATCCAGTCTGTCTTTCTATCAGCCAGTCATCCAGTCTGTCTTTCTATCAGCCAGTCATCCAGTCTGTCTTTCTATCAGCCAGTCATCCAGTCTGTCTTTCTATCAGCCAGTCATCCAGTCTGTCTTTCTATCAGCCAGTCATCCAGTCTGTCTTTCTATCAGCCAGTCATCCAGTCTGTCTTTCTATCAGCCAGTCATCCAGTCTGTCTTTCTCTCAGCCAGTCATCCAGTCTGTCTTTCTATCAGCCAGTCATCCAGTCTGTCTTTCTCTCAGCCAGTCATCCAGTCTGTCTTTCTATCAGCCAGTCATCCAGTCTGTCTTTCTCTCAGCCAGTCATCCAGTCTGTCTTTATATCAGCCAGTCATCCAGTCTGTCTTTCTATCAGCCAGTCATCCAGTCTGTCTTTCTATCAGCCAGTCATCCAGTCTGTCTTTCTATCAGCCAGTCATCCAGTCTGTCTTTCTATCAGCCAGTCATCCAGTCTGTCTTTCTATCAGCCAGTCATCCAGTCTGTCTTTCTATCAGCCAGTCATCCAGTCTGTCTTTCTATCAGCCAGTCATCCAGTCTGTCTTTCTATCAGCCAGTCATCCAGTCTGTCTTTCTATCAGCCAGTCATCCAGTCTGTCTTTCTATCAGCCAGTCATCCAGTCTGTCTTTCTATCAGCCAGTCATCCAGTCTGTCTTTCTATCAGCCAGTCATCCAGTCTGTCTTTCTATCAGCCAGTCATCCAGTCTGTCTTTCTATCAGCCAGTCATCCAGTCTGTCTTTCTATCAGCCAGTCATCCAGTCTGTCTTTCTATCAGCCAGTCATCCAGTCTGTCTTTCTATCAGCCAGTCATCCAGTCTGTCTTTCTATCAGCCAGTCATCCAGTCTGTCTTTCTATCAGCCAGTCATCCAGTCTGTCTTTCTATCAGCCAGTCATCCAGTCTGTCTTTCTATCAGCCAGTCATCCAGTCTGTCTTTCTATCAGCCAGTCATCCAGTCTGTCTTTCTATCAGCCAGTCATCCAGTCTGTCTTTCTATCAGCCAGTCATCCAGTCTGTCTTTCTATCAGCCAGTCATCCAGTCTGTCTTTCTATCAGCCAGTCATCCAGTCTGTCTTTCTATCAGCCAGTCATCCAGTCTGTCTTTCTATCAGAAAGTCATCCAGTCTGTCTTTCTATCAGCCAGTCATCCAGTCTGTCTTTCTATCAGAAAGTCATCCAGTCTGTCTTTCTATCAGCCAGTCATCCAGTCTGTCTTTCTATCAGAAAGTCATCCAGTCTGTCTTTCTATCAGCCAGTCATCCAGTCTGTCTTTCTATCAGAAAGTCATCCAGTCTGTCTTTCTATCAGCCAGTCATCCAGTCTGTCTTTCTATCAGCCAGTCCGTAAATCTACATGCTTGTGTATGTGTATATAGTACTAATGTTACACACACACACACACACACTCACAAACACACAAACACACACACACACAAACACACACACACACACACACTAATACGTCTGTATGCTACTGTGTCCTATAAACAACCGAAACATATGAAACGCCAGATTGTTACTGCTTAGTGCAAATGCGTTGAGATATTATCTGTTATGGTAATCTATAAACATTAGCTGAACGTCCAGCTGTGGTCTAGTTACGCAAACTCGTTTTGCTTTGTGAGCATGCGTATCGGCAATTGTAATTCTTCTTCTAACGCATTTTATTCCACAATGAAGTCACCGGCCCTCTGCCAACTCTCGCGTGGTTCTCCTATCATTTGGTACGTCACGGAGTTCATTCCATACCCTCCCATTTGATTCATCTCTTTCACTGATTCTCTTCTCCTTGAGTTTTTGGTCTCCCTCTTTTCCTGTTGCCGAATATGTTCCAGAGAAAGGAGTTGCTGGTTATTCTATTAACAGGTTTTCTCTGTGGGTGATTGAATGATTCACTGACTGACAGACAGCAAGGCAGACGAATGGACGGGTGGGTGATTAGATGGATGAATTGATGGGTGGGTAAACAAATAGATAGACAGACAGCAGACAACCAGACAGAAAGAAAGATAATGCGTGCGTATTCGCGTCTTTTCCTCGCCTCTTGATTCGCTGTTTAGTTCTCTCCATAGTATCCGCACTAGTCACTCTGTCATTCAGTTTTTATCTTTCTAAATCTACACAGGCTGTTTTCTTCTAGCTTGACTTAAGTCGGTTGATCGGCGGCTTGACAATCCGCCATCATAAAACTCGCCGTTGTTAAAGAATCAGATTTCTGGCTCAAAATGTTAGCTCTACGCACAAACATGGAGAGCCACGACTTCCGCCCTATGCGCCGCCTTAGGCCCAAGAGGAAAGACTAACTAACTAATCTACCCAGAGAAGCAGCGTGACTTACATGCTTAACGCGTTTGCGTTTAAACTTCCACTGCGCTGACGGCGGGGTACGGGGTAATTCCCTGCACCTGTCTGTTGGACTTCAACGTTGATTTCTCGTTCAGAAAGCAAAAGCAAATTAGTGAATGTAAAGTTGTCTAGTAAATCACACATGGGTTGAGGTTGATTGCAACGTCCTGCGAATGACACGCAACGTGTTCGTTAAATTCCGCACCAGTTTACGAATGTGTGTAGTATACCAGCAGTTGATTTAATAGTGTTCTATTTTTTCTAATTCTATCTCTCAAAGCGTAAGAGGGTAGAATTAGGAATGAGGAAATTAGAAGACGACTAGGTTTGAAACCACTCATACACTTCATTAAAGAACAACTTATTATTAAATTATTTGGCCACGTCGAAAACAGAGCCACATTGAAGACAAAAAATATTAGAGAGCAAGGGAAGACAACATCAAGGATAGAGTGATTGTATCAATAACAATCTTAGAGAACGAATGCCAATTTACTAAGAGTATTAGAAAGAGTGCATTCAAGATCGTTACAACTCTCTCCCCCCCCCCCCCCTCCCCCCCCTCCCCCAACATTTCACTGAGGTAAATAGAGGGATAGAAGAATAAGAAGGCTGGTTTAGAATTCCAATTTCTGTGTGTGGAAGTAAACATGCTCTCTCAGCGAGGCGGTGTCGTCAATTGGAGGTATAAGATTCAAACGTCGGCTTCGATTGTTTACTGTCTAATGTATCTTATGATCTCTGATTATTTATTTTCCTAACTAAAAGCCCTCACTATAAGTCCTCACTATCAGCTGCAATCAAAAGCTGCGAATTTAATTGGTAGTATATTTCAGTGGTCTGAGAACTCCCACAGCAACTATAAATGATGCATATTAGTCCAGCAACTAACAACGCTTTATATTAGTCCAGCCATTAACAACGCAGTATATTAGTCCAACAACTAGCAATGTTGCATATTAGTCAAGCAACTGTATATTAGTTGATCAACTAACAACGCTGTATATTAGTCCAGCAACTAGCAATGTTATTTATTAGGCCACCAATTAGGGTTCCAAATGTTGCTGTTATGTTGCCGGGGGCGGGGTTGGGGTGAGCGCCCAACCTTGCATAAATACCCCAATGGCTCATGCATTCATCACCACTGCAGCAAAAGTCCAACTCCTAGCCTTCTCGTGGCCGAACTGTTTTAACTATCAAAAGAAGGGGCGGCGGCGAGTCACTGGCGGAGAGAAAAAACCAGAACGCTCTAGATGTGTGTGCAAAGTACATGCATGAACAGACACATGTGTACCTGCCTATACACCTAAACTCGAGTAAGACCACTGTCTGCTCTAGCAAAGGAAATGTGCTGAAGACGGAGAAAACCAGCCAGGAGGCGCACCACATAAATCAGGATGTCACGCAATCACGCCATGAACTGTGTCAACTACTACTAAATGTTATGGTGCTCGGCCTGCATTGGACCCCCAGGCAGGTGCAGTGCCGGGCCCTATGCCTCGAAAGGGTCCAACCACAACTACTGGAGGTCTTTCTCAAATGTCCTGCGGACAATAGAAGATAAACTCTATGGACCGCAGAATGAACTAGACAAGACAGTTAAATTCATACAAGAGACAACATTGCAGTTATAGACATATTTCAAGAAAACAAAAGAAGACGAAGAAGAAGAGGAGGAAGAAGAAGAAGAAGAAGAAGAAGAAGAAGAAGAAGAAGAAGAAGAAGAAGAAGAAGAAGAAGAAGAAGAAGAAGAAGAAGAAGAAGGCCATCAACTAACAATGTTGTATATTAATCCATCAACTAACAATGTTATATATTAGTCCATTAACTAGCAATGCTGTATGTAAGTCCCTCACCTAACAATGTTGTATATTAGTCCAGCAACTAGCAATGCCGTGAATTAGTCTAGCAACTAGCAATGCTGTATGTTAGTCAAACAACTCTAAAATTGCTGTGTATTCGTTAAATCTAGAATCACCTCATCTCTAAACATAATTTGCTGGTGTCTCGGCTAACTGATAACACTATCACAACATCAGTTCTATTTCTTCGTGTTCTGTTAAACACTGCAGCTCTCCTGTTATTGCCTGCTTTACACGGCCTTATTTGCATTTACTTATTTACAGTTGAAGTACAGTTTCAACGGGCCGTGGAACGCAACGGAAATTCTATTAAGAGAATCTCAACTACGAGGCAAATCCGTTCAGGTATCTGGAATCTGTCACCGACCTGCAGGGGGCGCAGATACAGACATATTCGTGAGAATGAGAAAGGACAGATTAGACTTGTTCGCACTTAACGACAAAGGTTCAATCGTAATGGGAAAAACTTCGAGGGCGTCAATTTGTTTTACTTTTTATAAAGGAATGTTGCACTTGTTTCCACTTATGAACATCAGCATCATGTGCCATGCCGATAAGCGTGGACGGTCATGTTTCGCCATCTCACATGACCAGCAGAGTCATGGATCAGTTCTATGTTTTTGTTTCGACCATGCCATGTTGCCAAACATCCAGATATTTACTCTTCTGCCATCCTCTTGTTCTTTTCCCCTAAATCTTGCTAGTTGTTACAATTTTCTCTAGTTTGTTTCGTCTCATAACGTGCCCAAAAAATTGTGACTGTCCCTAATCAGTTACGATTTTCATTTGCTTCTTGAAGGACTTGCTCATTGTTTTTTTTTTTTCTGTCTGTCTTTGGTATTCTTTCCATTCAGCTTGTCTGCTCACTGTCCACCTTTCACATCCATACAAAATTACAGATTTTATGTAGCACTTCAACACTATTGTTGTCTTTGCAATTTACATCTTTGTATTGGTCAGTATGTTTTCCATCTTACAAACAGCTGCCTTCGCCATTGCGATTCTTGTTCTAGTCTCTTCAAGGCATCTCCCATCAGATGTTATGACTGTTCCAAGATACTTGTACCGATACACTTGTTTAAGAATATTTCAATTAACCCGTATATTACATTGCTGTGTTTAATTCTTCCTAGTCACGTCCATAATCTGTGTCTTACACAATTTAATTCTAAACCTAGTTGTTCACTGTGTGCAACAACCACATCTACTAAATATTGCAGATCCTGCTCGTTGTCTGCAATCAATACTGTATCAACCACATATCTAATGTTATTGATGTTGTGTTCTTCAATGGTCATTCCTCTCATACCTAATGTTATTGATGGATTGCCCCCCCCCCCTAACAATGGTGATTCCTCTCATGTCGAATGTTATTGATGTTATGTCCCCCAATGGTGATTCCTCTCATATCTTCTACATTACTAAAAAATATTTTCAATGTATATGAACACCTACATCGCGAATATCAGCTTTGGTGAGTTGAAATTTAACATCCCTACACTCATGCTGACTATTGTTGGTGAGAGATGTATTACATAATTTGCATGTAGAATAGTCCAAGCAATTACAGCATTTCATAAGGCAGAGAATATTATACGCTATAACTGTGTCAATCTGCATGAGGACAAGAGTTGTTGTCAGCTATAACGGGCCAATCCTAATGCAATCATGGTTGTTTGGTCAGTTATGCACCAGACGTGTCGTTTGGTCAATTGTGCACCAGATACAGTCGTTTAGTCAGGTTTGCGCCAGACGAAGTCGTTTGGTCAGATGTGCGACAGATGGCTTTAACTTTTCATGAAAAAATACTGTATTTTTCCGTATATTAAATACGGTATTCATTTGTACGAGTCTGGATCTAGCTAAGAACACGCACCTATTGGGATATATTTTTTTACATCGTCCAAGTATTGTAACAATGACATATCGGGAATCTACTTAACAATCATAAAAAAACGCGCGGGAATTTACAACCACTCTAAGGATATCGATTACCACTAAAATTATAGGGAAAGAAGAGGGCGGGTCGTCCGAAACGATTGCCTGGAAGATGCTAATGAAAGTAGAGCATTATATAAAACTATGAGAAAGAGAGAAACTACGTTCTTTGGTCATATAATAAGAAGAGATACAATGGAAAACATTGCGACCAACAGAACAATCAATGGGAGAAGAAATGCGGCAGACCGAGAGAAATTATGCTTGATGGATTCTGGCAACGGCTTTTAGGAATATCATCAGCAGAGTTGATTCAGAATACCAATGACCGAGATCTGTGGAGAGACTTGAATGCATATGCAAGTTGTCAGGGCACATGATAATGCTGATGGGGTCGCCCGGAGCTTACCATATTAGTCTCTGGTTTGTACAGACGTCGTTTGATTCATGGCGTGCACTGTGTGTGGTTTTACACATACGAAAAGAATGGCATTTACAGACGTACCTGACATGTGATTACTTGTGGCCGGGTTATTTTCTGTGGTTATGGTTTCTATGGTTAACTTTCGATAGTTGTGGGTTGGATACGTGATTATTAGGGTCTTTAGTGGATACTGGCCAAGGATATCGTGTAGGTGATGTCTAGGTACTTAAATGAACAGTGTCAACAAGTAAAGTGCAGCTGACGCATAGATTTTGATTAGATGGGCAAAGGCGATACGTAGCGTGAAGATGACGCATAGATGATCCTTACATGGGCAGTGGCAACACGTAGGGTGTAGATGACGCATATATGAACCATAGAGGGGCAGAGGCAACACGATGCGTGCAGATGCCGCATTAATGATCTAAACACGGGTAAAAAGAACACATATTTAACGTGGCAAGGGAAATAAGTAACATGTAGATTATGCCTAGGAACGTGCGGCCGCAAAATAAAAAAAAATAAAAATAACTCACAGATGATGTCTGGGTACTGGAACGGGCACTGACAAGAAATATTTAGTAAAACACCAATGTTATTCAAACAATGCATGACAATAACTTGTCAAGCATAACACGGGGGATGAATTGAAACGATCAATAGGCTATGACGTGAATTCAGCAGAATGTGTTCAGTCCTGGTTGTAACGCAGTAACGTAATATGCTTATCAAGCTTCTTAGATTGTACGATTATTAATGGGTACAAATATTAGTGAATACAATTCGCAATGAGTGCAATTCCTAGGAAGTACAATTCAAAGTGAGTACAATTCGTAGTGAGAACAGTTCCTAGTGAGTATAATTAGTAGTGAGTACAATTCGTAGTGTTTACAATTTGCAGTAAGAACAATTCGTAGTGAGTACTTTATATTGTGAGCACAACTTCTAGTGAGTACAGTTCCTATGGAGTAAATGTCTTGGTCAATACAATTCTGAATGTGAGCCACCTGCCTGCTGGCCCGCTGATCATGTGTTGAAATTCCTAGCTAGGCGAGGCTTTGTTTACATTAGCCTGGGTTCCGAGTTGGCCGACTATAACATGGTCACCAGGACAATTCTGGAAATAAAGGCGGCCGAACTGATACTGACCACATTATCCATCACATCTGGATATTGTAAATAATTTTGGTGTTAGGACTATATACCAAATGCTTGCGTAACAAGGTGTGGAACAGATATTTTACTCTTACGTGAATACAGTTCTTAATGAGTGCAATCCTAGTGAGTACAATACTAGTGAGCACAATGTTTAGTGAATACAGTTCTTAGTGAGTAAAATTCTAAGTGAGTAAAATTCTTAGTGAGTAAAATTCTAAGTGAGTAAAATTCTTAGTGAGTAAAATTCTAAGTGAGTAAAATTCTTAGTCAGTACAATGGTTAGTGAGTACAATTCTTAGTGAGTGCAATTTATGTGTTCCTCTTACAGATGGTTCTATTTATATTAAAGAGGGTAATGGGGAGATGTTCTACCTCACTGCACACGCTACGTTATCCATCTCTCTCTCTCTCTAACTCTCTCTCTCTCTAACTCTCTCTCTCTCTCTCTCTCTCTCTCTCTCTCTCTCTCTCTCTCCACAAATCAACCCAACCGCCTGCCTAACGCGTCGCATGGAGCTCGGACTCCGTAGCTGTGGCAATGACCCCCTGGGGGTTAAGGAGTGGGGGGGGGGGGTGTCTCCGAAAAATAATAATATAGTTGTAATGGCGAACCGAGTGACAGAGTCTCAAAACGAACCCACCACTTTCTGATCATAGGGCATCTGGCTGAACAACTTCACCACGCAGACCTGCTCAGCTGTTGTTGTATCTGTTCATGTTGGAGTACTCCCGCTCCATCTGAGGACATCTATGGAGATGTAACATGCTTAACAGATTCAGTACCAAACAATCAGTAGGCGTGGACCAGACAATAAAGGACAGTGGGAAATGTGAAGTCCAGGTGTGTCACAGTTATGACCTAAACGCTGTCAATATGGTAGCAGCCGTTATGTATTATATATAAATCAAAGACAATTTTAAGTGAGGCAATGTTTGGAAATTACATTTCGTCAATATGCCCATAACAGATACAGGAAATCACTTAAGACGATTAACAATCTCATGGCACTAGTTAAGTTGACTGCTGCTTTCCTTGCGTTAATTCTCATTGATACTGACGTCTGAAGGTGCAAGAAGAAGAAGGAGGAGAAGAAGAAGAAGAAGAAGAAGAAGATGATGATGATGATGATGATGATGATGATGATGATGATGATGATGATGATGATGATGATGATGATGATGATGAGGAAGAAGAAGCAGGAGGAGTAGGAGATTGTGTTTGTAACACTCCGCCGCTTTGTCCGATGATGATGTTGAGTGTTTGCAATTACCAGTGCTTTTTCAGCCCAGAAGAGTCATCTCTCGAGGCAAATGAAGCTCATATATCGCAGGCATACATCCCTCTACTTATAGTCACCTCTTCTTCTCTACCCATTCACCTTGCCTGGCAACACCGTACCTCTCATATCCACCGACGCATACACAACACGCTCTCAACGATTAGTCGTGCACTTACGCATCAGCATTACATGATATCGGATGTTCCCCAAATGGTTAACAGATATAAGAAGTAACGGCTGCAGCAGGATGTGACAATTTTTAAATGAAAACAGGTATCTGTGAGTGCTGCGAAAATATAAGAAATAATAAACATAGACACAAATTAAACATCTTACAATGAAATGTTCTCATTTCATGTATTTCGTTAGATTTGTTTGTGTTGTTCTTGAGTTTAAACCAAAAAAAAAAAAAAAACAAACTATTATTACTGCTTATGGTACCTTGCGGTGTAGGACAATGGGGTCTTGAGCATATACAATTAAGACCGCCTGGCAGTCTTCGCGAGCTGTGCAGGTTAGGGTTTTCTTTTTTCCCTTGACATAAAAAATATCCATCTCTTTGAAGATTATTCGATCCTATGTCTTTTGAAAAAGATGTCAGCATTCTAGCCACTCAGCCAGCAGCTATTATGAGCCTGCGCGCTACCTACAATGCCGCCGAGGTACATGTTGGTCCTGATGAAGATCATTACGATAGAAACATATATTCGTTGTTTTGTGTTGAAAAATATTTTTATCTTATTTCACCGATTATTATTATATTTATCCCCCCACTTTCATTTCCGATTGCCGGATCTGCATATATATATATATATATATATATATATATATATATATATATATATATGTGTGTGTGTGTATGTGTGTGTGTGTATGTGTGTGTGTGTGGGTGTGTGTGTGTA
The DNA here is from genome assembly GCA_963921405.1 of Cepaea hortensis. Lineage (NCBI taxonomy): Eukaryota > Metazoa > Mollusca > Gastropoda > Stylommatophora > Helicidae > Cepaea > Cepaea hortensis. Next base: position 150,620,238 of record OY992878.1, on the reverse strand, counting down.
TCATCATTATCATCATCTTCTACTTCTGCCGTCAAGCGCCGTGAGGAGGAATAATGTGCGTTCCAGCGCCCGATGAGCGGCACTGGATAGTGTCATTCCGTGTGATTGTACAATGTTTTTGATGTCGTCAATCCATTTTCTTCTTGGGCGTCCTCTTGATCGTGTCGCAGATGAGCTTAGATGTAAGGCCCGTGATGATAGTTGTTGGTGTTGCATTCTAACGACATGGCCAAACCACTTGATCTTCTGCCTTTCAATAAATGTGGCACAAGGTGTTGATTCCACTGTCTGTCTGATAACAGCATTTCTTACTCGGTCTCGGATTGTTAGGTTGGCAGCTCTCCTCAGTGTGTGTATATATATATATATATATATATATATATATATATATATATATATATATATATATATATATATATATATATATATATGTGTGTGTGTGTAGTGCGTGCGTGCGTGTGTGTGTGTGTGTGTGTGTGTGTGTGTGTGTGTGTGTGTGTGTGTGTGTCCGTCCGTCCGTCCACGCTCACACCCACGCATATTTGTCTGTATTTATATTTGGCTTGTAAAGTCAGGGTTCTTTACTTCTTGTGTATGTGTGTGTTTGTTTGTTTGTATGCTTATGTGTGTCAAGATGATAGTAGATGAAGTGAACACATAAATCTGAAACTGTATAACATACAAACAATTTGACTAACAATATATGTTTTTCTGAATATGTTCATTGCTACTCTTGTTCTTGCCATCGCTAACAAGTCATGGACATGCCGTGTAGCAAAATACTACATTTGTAAATTTAATAAAGTAGTAAACAATACCCATAAAGCCTTAACATGCCATCTGTGTGCTTGAGGTGAGGCAATGTGTTTGATGATATAGCAACAATAACCTCCAGCGGACGTCAGCAAGCTAGACGGAGCTGCTGTAATCCAGATCTGGAGAGTCTACGAGATAATGAAAGCCAGCGCTGATAAGCCGGCATGGAAAGCACTAATAGACATTGACAATGAACAGCTGGAAAATATGAAAGCCATAAATGACCTTATCGTGGACAGAGACTTAGCGGTCGATTCGGCAACAAGATAACGTCTGCGAGCGTTTGAAATTATTCATAATGCTGGCGGGACGAGCACGCTCAAGAAAGCAATGCGGTTATTTAAAAGAGCCAGCAGCAATAGGAAATATCAGGTTGTGTAATAATTGCATTTGAAAGGTATTTGATCGTCCTATCCCTGGCGAAGAGGTTAACGACTTTCTCCGTAATCCCGTATGTTCCCGTATGAACATAGCTGCGCGAGATTTGGCAACAGATCGCGTCACGTTGGTTACTTACTGGGTATGTGAGCCGGTCGCTTAGAAAGCAGTGGCAAACTGCTGAGTGTAATCTTGCCAAGAGCATCAACATCAGCTGAAAAATGCTGGTGTTGACTGCAACGTCCTGTAAGGGATATGCAACTATAACAAAAATCCCTTAGTTAAAGTTAGTTGCATACCCTTTACATGATGTCACAGTCAACCCCAGCATTTAGTGGATGTTTGTGTGATCTCTTGGCAAGTTTACGTTCAGTAGTTTGCCATTGATTTCTGAACGACTGGCACCCATACCATTTTATAAAAACCCAACGCAGGGCGGTCTGCTACCAAATCGCCCGCAGTTGTGTTTCGAACGCGGCATGCGGTGTTACGAACTGCGTCCATAAAACTCTCGCCACGGAACCGGCCCTGTTCATTAGAGTGGAGGACGATTAGTCTATTCCATTGTACAAGATCTGAACCCCGAAGAAAACTGACTGGAATTTTGTCTATTTCATTGTACAAGATCTGAACCCTGAAGAAAAATGGCTCGTATTAGTCTATTTCATTGTACAAGATCTGAACCCCGAAGAAAAACTGGCTCTTAAACAACTTCATTTTTCGGGAACTGAAATGCATCGGACACATGAAAGTTACAATGGTTTATAAATAACATGAATGGAAGGTATTGCCCCAGGAAGAAAAGGAAAGGGTTTAAGAATACGAAGGAGAGTAAAGACACCCTAGGCATGAAAATGCATGTGATAGGGGACTTGCCGAATGATCGAGAAATAGTCCAATTAATTTAACAATCAAAAATAGAGAGCATCTGTTGGATATATTCCCCCATCCGTGCTGGTGTGGTGGGGAACGAAGAAGGCTGACAGATTGGCTGGGTCTCCACTGCTGGCTGTGGTATTGGTACACGGTAAGGCAGATGTGGTCGGGGGAACTTTGGGATCGTGTGTGTAGTGCGGATGAAAGATAGATCATGACGGCCTGGAGAAATTCGTCCTGCACAGTGTGACAAAAGAGTAATTGGAGACGTGTCAGTATGGTAGTGGCAAAAGTGTTATGGAGGCAATTCGTAATCCCGTATAACGCGTTCGAAACACAGCGGCGGGTGATTTGGCAGCTGGCGCCTTGTGTTGGTTTCCATACAATCTTATGAGTACCGGTCGTTCAGAAAGTAATGGCAAACTACTGAACGTAAACTTCCCACGAAATCACATAAAACTAAAAATGCTGAGGTTGACTGCGACGTCCTGTAAAGGATATGTAACTAACTCTTTTATTTATTTATTTATTTTTTTTTGTATGGTCATCTGTGTGCTAACATACAAAGACATCGGCTTCCATCTCCATAAGTGGCGTGGTGACATTTTGTCCCGACCAGAATGGATGTGGGGTCGACCCAGCTTCATAATATGACCACGAACATTAAGTGGGAAACAAGAGTGAGGAAGTAATATGCTGCTCATATTCCCCGACCTGGACCGTTCGGCCATGGATAAGATGAAAGTAACATCATATTCTGATAGTAGCTTATGGCGTGACATGCACTTGCACTTTGATATCTGTAATACTATATAATGCATACTGTGTGTTCTTATGTGACTTTTAATTGCAGCAAATATATTTATGCAATTATTATGTTCATTTATTGCTATACGTGTAGTAGTTGCCATCTTTTGTCATAGGTGTGGGACATTAATGTCATATGTCTTTTGTAGCGTGGGTTAGTGACAGTCACCCATATGAGTGGGTTTGACTCAATGTCAGTCTTCTGTGAAAACGGATTATTTGAATGCCAAACTTCTGAAGGAATAGTAACAGTCAGTTATCAGTCATCAGTTATCAGTTGGGGTATCTTCGTTGCACTCCGGACATGTCCATAGGTGCTCAGATCCTCCCCCCAGCATATGCATCAGCGTCCGGTGGCTAATGAAGGAAATAGTAAAGTGGAAGCAAAGGAGCCTCAGCACTCGAGGGTGATATGGTCAATGTCACACAGGCCACTTTATTTCCCAAAACATTTGCTGGTATCCACTATAGGCTAGGTCCACCTGGCCCAGGTCAATATAAACAACCCACCTTGGTGTGAGTCCAGCTGTGACCACCGGGTTCCGAAAAGTTATGTCAAGTTAGTTGAATGTCCTTTAAAATATGGGGGTTGAGGGGGGGGGGGGAGGAGGAGGTTGAGTAGTCTCAAGGAATGGTGTCCGCATCGAGTGCTGGAGGTCCTGGGTCCGAGCCCCGGTGAGGGCCGGGATTTTTTCACGTGGACTTCTAGTAACAAAATTTCCCCTGGTCTCTGGGAAGTGAGATCGGACGCCCGTGTGTATTGTTGCGCACGTAAAAATTCCCTTGGCAGTTGTAAGCCGAAAAAAGAGTAGCCTAACGGCGCTGCCATGGCACAATTTTGAGTTTGTGCACTGAGCTGAGATTCTCTGCACTCAGGCTTGAGTTAGGAATAGAACGGAGCACTTATGGGTTACACCCATGTGCCGTGATGATGATCCGTCGACTAAACTAGACTAAACTAAACTGCATACTGTAAACAACTACTGCTACTACTACTACTACTACTACTACTACTACTACTACTACTACTACTACTACTACTACTACTACTACTCTATGCTATATACTGTTACTGCTGCTGCTGCTACTAGTACTACTACTACTACTACTACTACTATTACTACTATATCCTACTACTCTATACTATATACTAATACTACTACAACTACTACTACTAAGACTATTTTTGCTACTGCTGTCGCTATTACAACTGATACTACAACTTCTGTTGCTGCTGTTTCTGTTGCAGCTGCTGTTGCTAAAACTACTACAACTAATACTGATGTTGCTTTTATTACCACTGCAAATATTTTTGTTGCTAGTGTTCCTCCTCCGTTTTCCACTCTCCACATATACTACTACTACTATTACTGCTATTAATACTGCTATTACTACTATTGCATCCGCTACCACTACTACCACAACAGCAACAACAAAAACAACAACAACAACAACAATAACAACAACAACATCTACTACTACTACTACTATTACTACTACTACTGCTGCTGCTGCTGCTACTACTGCTGCTACTACTACAACTACTACTACTACTACTACTACTACTACTACTACTACTACTACTACTACTACTACTACTACTACTGCTGCTACTACTACTAAATTTTTGTATTGTCTATTCTCCCTGTATTCCTCGAATATCTATTTCTTTCATGTACCTCTGTGAACGCTAATCATTACCTGCGAATGTATGTCCATGCGAGGTCATTAAAACATATACAACCACTAACAAAATAACGCTACACTAGCGACTGTGTCCTACTTGTGTTGGTACAGATGAAGGTAAACACAACACAGATGGCCCCGTGGCCAGCTCTGAGGACAACTGCGCCAGGGGTTCTCAGCTGCAGCGGGAGTGGAGATCATGGCTGTTCCATTCTACAACCTGTCGTATCTGGAGACCCAGCACTTCGACTGAAACATGACACGAAACAGCAAGTGGTTAAAGTCAATATCGTGAATATACAATGATCAGCCTGTGTGGTCTCCTTTTAACAGCAGGCGAGTTATTGTTGTACGCGGGGGATTCATGTGGTGTGTGAATATATTCTGAAAAAGTAAAGAACAAATGTATAATTTTTCGATGTAGTCATCACTGCGTTCAATGCGTCCTCCAGAGCCGAAAAAAAGTGCTTGGATTTCTGTAGAAATTAAATTCCCCAGGGACGCTACTCGGTGTGTTTGACCTAGTCGTGAAAAGTCTATCACAAAAGACAGGCCGTTTTGATACTTCCTACTCCACTCATACACTCTTGCTTCAGATATTCGCCGATGAATTTCTATAGGTTTCACCTATTCATTGATAAAAAAAAAAAAACACACACACACAACTGAACGCTGCTCCTCTTTGGTGCATGTCAAAAGTGAGGCGGACATCTTTAAACTGTCTATATGGCGTCACAGTGTTCGTCTGCACCGTTATGTCACGTGCTTAACTCTCTTGACAACAATATTGACATGTTACAAGCAATGGCATTGTTATTTTAATGTTTATCACACCTTAAAGGTTTTCATTTGAATACCCCTCGTAAAACAAAGTAAAGGGCACTTGTACACATCTTGAGGCTACTGGGTTTATTTCGATTTACCAATTAGCACATGACGTTGCAATCAACCCTCCAATGTATTGGCTTTTTGTGATGTCTTGGTGTGGTGTGGTGGTCAGTGTATCGCATAATGCCACATCCTCTTGGAATTATACAGGATAGCAACCTGCATTAGTACTTGTTTTTGTTTTCATATTTCTGTGTATTACAGAACAACATGCATGGTTGCCTCTTAACTCCACATTCTCAAGAACAACACAAAGAAGCATTGGGACGTGACGGCCAACGATTACCGTCCACTATTTCTTAATTGTCTTTCCTAATGTAGGCATGTCGGTCTCTCTGGCCGAGGGGTTACAACACTTTCTCCGTAATCCCGTTTATCACGCAGAGTCTCGTAGCGGGCGAGAGATGGAGGCGGTTCGACCCCCGCTGGTGACTTGCGGGATACTGAGCCGGCCGCTCAGAAAGCAATGGCAAACTACTGAGCGTAATCTTTCCAAGAAATCAACAGACAGCTGAAAGATGCTGCTGTTGACAGCGATGTCCTGTAAAGGATATGCGAATTAAACCCCCAAAAAATGCAGGCATTGTTTTGACATTCCAGGTGCCAATCCTGGAGATTTTCATAGCTGAAAGAAATTAAATCACCGTCTCGAAGTCTTTGTGGCTTCGATAGTACACTCTGAATAACCGACAAGGCTAGATTCCGATTCCATCACGGGATCAAATGAGAATGTCATATCCTCGGGTTTAAAAAGAACTATGAGACCTAAGACCAAATCTCCATGAACTGTGTCTGAAATCCAAAAGGGCTGTAACACATTGGATCTCTTCACATTGCAAAATACTTGAACATGAAGAGGCCGACAAATTGGCAAAAGGTAGGTGGCGGGCTAACTCAGTCCATGATGTGGTCCAGAGTTATAGAACAATGTGGCAATCAGAAGATTAGAGCAACTGGAAAACTTATCAATTTCATCGAAGAGATCGAGTTGCAATCTAGAGTATCAAATAACAATAGTTAGGTACGTGCGACTCCTACTAAAAGGTGAGAGATAATCAACGCAGACGTCTGAGGGTGTACTTGCCTTACAATTAACTCCAATACCGTAAACTTAAATCACAAGAAGAATAAATTAATGATAATAAAATACATACTAAGATAAACATATGTAATACCACGACACAGCGAATCGATGTTTCGATTATAATAACCTTCATCAGGAACAAAACATGCAATTCGAAAGTGCAATTAAAATATAAACAGAAAAAGTATGGCATAGCAACGTTTCATACTTATAATTTTTACGTTTATGTTTTGATGTTTACATTTAAAAATAATTGTTTTATAATCTGCTGCAGCTGTTACCTCTCTTATCTATCAACTATCTCCTGACTCTTCAGAGGACACAGCAGGACACAACAGGACACAACGGACTAACAAACAAATGTTTCACAAACTAAAGATAAAAGACACACTCTTAAAGTTAAAAGGGCACACTCTATGGAGATGTCAACAGGCGCAGGTTGGCTGCTGCCTTCTTCAGGTGTATTCATGTTAACGTCTGAAGGTGAATGAAGATTTGAATTGATTTGATTTGATTTGATTTACCTTTATTTTAAAAGGGTAACAAATTGGGCACGCAGGCCCGTCTTACATTCGGCCCTTCCAATCACCCATTTTACATTCATCAATAGTGCAAGATACAAAGGAAAATAATTGTCAAATGAATATTGCAAACATAAACAATGCATTTTACAATGGTATGATATACATCCCTCACCCACCACACCCCCACCCACCCTCACATCCAACCACTCACCCCCAGCCAAACATACATTACTCCGCCCACCCACACATCCCACATACACATTCCGCACCCACACATACATTGCCTACATACGCATACCCCACCCACACACACATCCCCCAACCCACACACACCTACTCACCCACACATCTTCCACCCTCACCTCCCACACCCACACATACACATCCGTCACCCACACACACATCGCCTACATACGCATACCCCACCCACACACACATCCCCCAACCCACACACACCTACTCACCCACACATCTTCCACCCTCACCTCCCACACCCACACATACACATCCCTCACCCACACACACACCCTTCGCCCACACCAACATCCCCCAGCCACAAAAATCTCCCCACCCACTAACACACATCTCTCCACTCACACACACTTACCCGCACACACATCCCCACACGCACACAGAAGAAGAAGAAGAAGAAGAAGAAGAAGAAGAAGAAGAAGAAGAAGAAGAAGAAGAAGAAGAAGAAGAAGAAGAAGAACGAACGAACGAACGAACGAACGAACGAATGAACGGACTTTATTTTCAAAGGTTAACGAATTTGGCACGCAGGCCCGTCTTACATTCGTCCCTTCCAATCACTCATCATGCGTTCATCAATAATGCATAATACACTCACCTAGAGGGAAAAAACATTGTCAAATGAATGTTGTAGACATAAACAATGCATATTCCATGTTATGGGACACAACCCCCACCCTCCCACACCTCCCCCATCCACCCACACATCCCCCACCCAACCACACACGCACATCCATTCTCCCACCCTTCCACCGACCCCCCACCCACACGTCCCACACCCACACACACACATCCCCCACCTGCACACATCTCCCCCACCCACCACACATCCCCCCACACACGCCTCCCACCCACACACACACCTAGGCACACATACATACACAAACCCACCCATCCCCCACCCACACATCCGCAACCCACGCATATCCACCAACCTACACACATCGCCCCACTCACACACACACACATCTCCACCCATGCCATAACCCACCAATATTCACTCATTCATATATCCTCCACCACCCACACCCCCGACCACGCAGCCAAACACACATATCTCGACCACACATCCCCCACCCACACATACACATCTCCCCGCAGCCCACACATCCCGCACCTACGCACACACAAATCCCGCTCCCACCCACACATCGCCCACTTAACACATCTTCCTTACACACATCCCCCACCCACACAGTGAAGGTGAAGAAGGTGAAGAAGAAATAGAGGATGAGGAAGAAGAAGCTTTTTTTTTTTATCTTAATTACCTGCATACATGGTCATGTAAATAAAGAATCGTGTTGCTGCTTTCATAATGTCCATTAAGGATTTTTCTCCTTTGCAATTGTGGTTTTATTTGCATGTGAAGAAATGTTGAACATTAGTAGCACTTGAAACATGTTCTCTTCTCTTATCATTTAAGATCATTTCTTGATTGATTTTAAAGTACATTGATGTTTTGTCTTAACTCAGAAATGATGTATGTCTTTTACGTAATACACAGAAATATTAGCTTTAGAGAGCGTGTAAGGGCATTGACCTAACACGAGAAATAAAGGAAGTTATTTCTCTCTCTGTCGACTTATGCTTTCTCTAATGGGCCACACTTGTGCCACTAAATTTGCATTGCCAATAATATTACTATGTATTTAATGAGTATTTAAATAATTAAATTTAAAAGAATAATAATTATAACTAAATACAAAATAGTGTTTATAATTTGTCTCAGTACAATCTACCTGGTGTGTTCCGAACATTTTCCATTTTGTGTGAAAATTATGCGCTTCAAAATATTATGATTTAATTGTGTTTTATTTGTATAATGGGGCAGTTATTGTTATATTAGTGAAGAACAGTGGTGTGCTTACCATTATTCCGTAAATTAAACTGGATTATTATCAGAGGATCATAAATAACGCCTTGGTATAAACAAATATTTTATAATTTTCACCTGTTTAATTTCAAATGATTTTAGAAATTAAAATATTAATTTTATTGTTGGATGAAGAATGACTTGCTCGACGAATTGGATTAAAGTGAGGAAGAGTTGCGCAATTCGTCGACCTCACTCTCTCGCCTGAGTCCATCTGAATCTAGTGGCAGGACAAGTCAAGACGACTGGAGACGAATACAGGTGCAGTGGATGACAAGAGCGCTCTAAGTGCCTTGCCGTGCTCATTACGTTCCACAACTGTCAAAGACTCGATAGTACCACACCTCGTGAAGCCATAGCACAGTTGAGTAGACACTCAACAGGCCACGTTTGCCAGCAGAGTGCGATGTGAGGTAACACGCACGAAGGTGAAGGTCACCCCGCGTGGTGTGTAACCACGGGAGAGAGGTTAGGGAGACGGGAGACTGGACTTGAGGCGTTCACATCGTTTAGAATAGCGTTAGGAGTTTTGTGTTCACTAATAGATAGAACTAGCATAGGGTTAGCAGTTTGTGTTAGATAATTCTGTGGCTGTATATTGTGTATTGCATTAGCGACTGTTTACCGCTTGTAAGCGAGCCAACGGCAATAAAATGGACCATACATTTTGCCTCCCACACGACTTGCAAGTTGTCTTGTATGGGTGTGTGAGAAGTACCCGTTGAGGCCTGTCAGTTGAGTTGTTGACAGGCCAGGGTAATTGTGGTGTCAGAAAGTGGTGCTTGGACGAAAGCGCCAAGCTAATACCCACAGTAAAAGGGTAATTGTGGTGTCAAGAAGTGAAGCTTGAACGAAAAGTTCAAGCTAATCCACTCATCCACGGGCTCGAGACTAGGGTTTCATTTTTGTAGTAACGATAATTTGTGCAGACAGGAGAATTTGCGAGCTAGAAATATGCCTATCGTGACAAAATAGTGTTTAATTGTGTTTATGATATATTTATTGAATGAAATCATGTATTCTTCGAAGCTGTAAGTATTAATATTCTTATTTTCTTATATTTATTCATATATTTACCAATTTATTCTTGAATAAGCACCAAACATGATTCACGGCGCAGGAATACACAGGCAGCCGACAATATTGATTTTTGAGATCTAAAAATAGCGCTGCGCGATGACGTAGATTGATTGACAGACAGTTGTTCTGCGTCATTAGCATAAAGCAGTCGAGTGTTTACAAGATCGCTTAGCGGCAGCCCGCCTGAATCTGTGCTGTATATTGTTTATTATTTACTTATTTAAGTTACTAAATGAATATATTTATTTGTTGACACATTATTATGTTATTTTGATTTCTTTACAAGCATTTATTCATTTTTGGGTCTATTTTCTCTTTGCTTATCGTCACGATGGAACTATTTTCGGGCTAAGCATCTGATACTTAGCTGCACAACGTTTACAGAAATTAACTAGGTTAGTAACGAAAGGCAATTATTGTTTAAAACAAAGACAGGACATTGACATTAAAATTAATTAATACATATTCTAGGTGTTCGTAAGTCTGTCATTGTCTAAGTCATTGTCCTTAGTTGTCGAGTAAATCATATCGTTTAGTAGGCGTGTTTACTGCTGCCCTATATATCAGAGGGCAAACAACAGCTGTGCACATACACCTGTGGGCCAAATACCGTGTGCTACGTACGAAACGTGTCGCCACCCCAGTGTACCAAACAAGGTGACCTGTGTCAAAGGAGCTTCGTTCCCACATTAAGCTGAGTACACTTATATATTTTGTCATGCAATTTGATTAATAGTGCATCTCTTTTTCAGCATGTAACGCGTTGACATATTTGTATACTCTGTTTTTCTGCAAGATAAATCTGGGCAGGGTAAAAACAGAAAGCACAACTGATAGTGATCAGATAAGAACAAACATAACATATCAAAGATAAATAACTGATTAAAGTCATCATTGCCTATCACTGTTAGCCAAGTACTAAAGTAAGATGGCAACTTTATCAGATTTCATAAAAGCAGGCAAAGAACTAGAATTAACAGGAAAAGAACTACAACAATATGCTGATCAGAAATTTAAAGAAACAAAAGAGGAACAAACACGAAAAGAGAATGCGGAGAGGGACGAACGCGCACGAGAAAGAGAACATGATAAGGAGATGAAACAAAAACAATTAGATCAAGAGAAAGAATTAAAACAAAAGGAATTAGATCTAAAGCAAAAAGAGATAGATGAAATCGCAAGAGTTAAAGAAAAACAAATTCAAGTAGAATCAGAGACACAATTAAAAATGAAAAGCATGGATGTAGACTCACACGCAGAGATCTCTGCCACTAAACTAAGAAGTCAACAAGAGGAAAATAAGTTCAACAAATACAAAAATATTATCAAACCATATTGTAAAGAGGACTCCATATCTGCCTGGACAGAGAATGTAGAGTATCAATTTAAATATCACCAAGTTCCTTTAGATATGTGGGCTCCGATTTACATGAAGAATCTAAGTGGTGAGCCCCTTAAAGTAATAGAGTCTATTCCTATTGAACTTAGATCTAGCTATCAATACATCCATGATAGGATTATGCAGCACTTTTTACTTGATGCCCCTGGGTATCAGGTTCAGTTCTCAAATTTAAAACCTAAACCTAGTGAAACTTTTATAGATTATTTTTCAAATGTGCAGAGTGTACTAAACAGGTGGCTTAAAGCAGCTAACATAGGAAAAGACTTTGATAGATTAAAAAACCTAATAGCTATGGACAAGTGTATATCTACTATACCTTCTCCTTTTGCTAAGTTTTTGCAGCAGTCGGACATTGAGAACATCGAGCAGTTCAAAAAAAAAAGGCTCAGCATATTTTTCTTCTAACAGAGAGATTTTTAAGACCTCAAGTGACTCTGAGATAGTTTCCTTTGTCAAAGAACAATCAAAAAACTATCAGGGTAACAGAAAACCTTTTCAGAAGTATGATAAGAAAGACAGAAAAGTTTCCATATGCATGTACTGTCAACTAATGCACGACACTTATGCTATGTGCGACAAATCGCCGAATTATCCAGCGCATCTTGAAAATGTGATCAAGAAGCAGCAAAGCAAACGGTCTGCATACAGGCGTGCAATCAAATGTTTTTTTTGTTCCTCTTATGGCCATTATTCTAATAAGTGCCTTGGCCGCCAACGTTTGAAAGCTAACAACGCTATGTTGATTGACACCTCTTCAGATAGTGGTAGTGAGAATGAGTGTGAGATTGAAAGTGACTTACCAACTAACCAAGCAGAGGATGTGTGTGCTGCTAACGATATATTAAGCTTTGACGGCTGTGAACGATGTCACCAATTCCATGCAGACGGAAGACTAGAATGTGGACATACAGTACCATGCTCATCTGTGAGTGTGAATGCAGCATTAGCCTCCAGAGGCAAGTTAGTGTTCCACAATGCAATGGTCAATGATGTACCATGTCAATGTTTGCTGGACAGCGGCAGCACCCTTATCGGTCTTCGGAAAGAACTAGTGAGCCCGGGTGATTACACAGGTGACACTGTCAGATGCCGAACCTTTTCGGGTAACATTGAGACTTACCCTTTGGCAAAAGCCCGTATTGATTCTCCGTTTCTTTCTGGTACCTTTACTTGTGCAATACTTAACAACCCTTGTACTGATTTAATTTTGGGGTGTTTACCTCAACTGAAACAATGTACTAATGAGGAAATAGTTGCATGGGAGAAATTAAATGCAGCTAATGCAACAACAAGAGCAGACAGTGTGAAACATCAAGACACACTACAAGATGAGAGACTACTGTTGCTTTCCCCAACTGGCACAGATGACACCAGCAGACAGAAATTTATAGAACAGCAAAAAGCTGATACTAGTGTGTCTCCATACTTAAAATTGTTAAAAGATAAAGCCAAAGTGACCAAAAATGCATCTTGGGTTTTTAGACTTAACAATGGTATTTTAACTAGATATTATACTACTGGTAACCATGAGATTCAGCAAACGGTGTTACCTGAACAACATCGTCTAACTGTGCTAAAGATTGCACATGAGTCACCGTTTGCTGGTCATCTTGCATATGATAAGACCAGGGCCAGAATTCAGGCTCATTTCTATTGGCCAGGTTTTTGCAATGACATAAAATTATTTTGTCGTTCGTGTAATGTCTGTCAACAATTGGTACGTAAAGGTAAACATCCTACAGCTGAAGTACAGCCTTCTACACTGGCTTCTAGGCCATTTGAAAGTGTGGCGGTAGATATTGTTGGACCCCTAAACCAGGTGTCCAGCAAAGGAAATCGCTTCATATTGACAATGGTCGACCTATGTACAAGGTGGGTTGAGGCAGTAGCTTTGAAATACATCACCTCCAAAGACGTTGCCAATGTATTTCTACACCTGTTCTCACGATTCGGATTCCCACGGACCATTTTATCCGATCGTGGAACTCAGTTCATATCGGCTGCAACGCAAGCCCTTACAAAAATGTTAGGCATTAAGCAACATTTTACGACAGCTTACCATCCAGCCAGCAATGGAATAGTAGAGAAAATTAATGGGGACCTAAAGCACATGCTGGCTAAGGTTACAGCAGAAAACCCAGCTGATTGGGATACACTGTTACCAACAGTGCTGTTCGCCTATCGGGAGATTCCCCATTCTAGCACGGGTTTCTCACCCTTTGAATTAGTTTACGGGGCTAACCCACGTGGACCCCTAACTATTTACCATCAGGTACTAACAAATTCGATAGAAATTCCTACCCCAAAAACACCTTATGAAATGGTGACAGAGACACGAGACAAGATCATGAAGTCGTGTGTTATAGCTAAGGCAGCTTTGGAGAGGAAGGGTCAAATCTACCGCCAATATGCCAACAAAGGGACAAGAACAATTGAACTTGAACCAGATCAAGACATACTCTTGCTACTTCCAGACAAAAGAAATTTACTATTAACCTCATGGCAAGGGCCATTCAAGGTGGTACGCAGAATTTCAGATGTTGACTATGAAATATCGATAAACGGACACTTAAAGATATTCCATGTCAACATGTTGAAACCTTACTATACAAGACAAGAAACAGAAGTAGTGACAGACGAACAGAGTGCACCAACACCCAGTGATCAGACGACAGACATACACAACGCAACTACACTAGTTAGCGAGACTGGCAGTTCCGACAATGGCAATACACCCAGTGAGTTAACAGAATACACACTTAGCACCACCACGGTACTGAATCAGGTAGACGACGACGGAATGGAACTACCTGTTCCCATTGTAGACAAAACTGCGACAGTGGACAGCATACATATAGATCAGGGACTAACAGACATTCAACGACGACAATTAGTGGAGTTAGTTACTGAATACAAAGACTTATTCTCTGACATCCCAGGTAGGACGGACAGAATCGAACACTCCATTCTTCTTTCGGATTCTAAGCCTATTAAATGTAGGCCGTACTCTATCCCACTCAGCTATAGGGAAAATCTAAATAAGGAAATTCTTAATTTAGAAGCTAGCGGGATTATCCAAAAGTCTACATCAGAGTACTCTTTTCCAATCGTCCTAATTAAGAAGAAGGATTCCACAATTCGTCTGTGCGTGGACTATCGGAAACTCAATAACATCACTAAGATCGACGCAGAACCTATTCCTTCCTGCGAAGATCTTATCTGGGACATGTCTACTTCTAAAATCTTTTCAAAACTAGATCTTACTAAAGGATACTGGCAGGTCCCGATGAAAGCTCAATCTATGCATCTTACTGCGTTTTCAACACCTTTAGGACTATACGAGTGGCGATTTCTTCCTTTCGGACTTCGAAATGCTCCTGCCACTTTCGTACGCTTAACTAGAGATCTGTTACATGGAGTGACGAATACTGTGACCTATATAGATGATATATGTGTCCATACTGAAGACTGGACTACACACTTACTGAAACTGAGACATGTCTTTGATAGGTTGCGACTCTTCGGTCTCACTGTCAAACCGAGCAAAGTCGAATTAGGCCTAAGAGAAATTGAATTTTTGGGTCATGTCATCTCTCAAGGTCAACTGAAGACTGACAATAGGATTATTACAAAAATTATGAATCTAACCATGCCTACTACGAAAAAGCAGGTTAGAAGTCTTTTAGGATTAGTTAATTACTACAGTAAATTTATTCCAAACCTAGCTGAAATTACAAGTGTATTTTCTAATGTGCTAAAAGCATCAGTAAAATTGGATGTGAAAGATGCATTATTAATTTCTGCATTGTCAAAATTGAAAATTCTTTTTAGTAATGTTCCCATCCTCCGCTTGCCTAACCCTGGGCTCGTTTATTATCTTAGGACAGATGCCAGCAGGATCTCCATCGCTGCAGTCCTAGGCCAATTTTATGAGGGCATCTTCCATCCGATTTGCTACGTGAGCCGTAAGATCACACCTACCGAGTCCAGATATTCGATAGCAGAACTGGAGGCCCTGAGCGTCATCTACTCAGTGAGAAAGCTCCACCGCTTTCTGGCGGGTGTGCACTTCATTATCCAGACCGACAATTCTCCCATTACGGTCATTCAGACTGGTGTGCACCGAAACGACAGGATATACAGGTGGTCTCTTATCCTTCAAAACTATACGTTCAGTATAGAGCATATTAAGGGGAAAGACAACACCCTAGCTGATACCCTTAGTAGACCATCTGGGGTAGAAATACCTGAAATCCAACAGTTAAATGTATAGTGATGGTTGGTACATGGGTATCTGATAATATAAGATGTAAAATAGCTTACATACATATCCACATTATTGGCGTAATCATGTACCAAAACACTGAACTATCATGTGTCCGTGGACATCAGATTAAGAACTGTGCTGCTATACTTAGATACCACCGTGTGAACTAGAACAGCTCATTTCCAACTAAGCTCCATTCCGGTGTATCATATATATGAACCGCAGAAAACAGTGTCAGAACAGTGCTTAATTACAGACACGAAAAGACAGAGCTACAACACCAGCGAACTCTACACGTGCACTACCGAGAGAACATTAAGATGACTGTGTAATGTATTTCAGATACCCAGGCAAAGTGTGTGGTTATATTATGCCTATACAACCATTGCACATACATGAAGGCAACTACTAACCTGTGTAAACCAAATACTATGTATATAAACTTATTGTGATATGTAATATAATATTTTAAGATAGTGATAAATTAGATGTAGGTTAGGAACTATAACAGTTCTCATTTATTTTAATAATGTAGTTAGTACAGTAATTAACCCATTAAAATTAGATTAGAATATTAGTTTAGACATAAGAATAGTTTATTACAAGTTAAAGTAAATTTATGATATGAATAGTACCATTTAGATTGTTATATTTCACTTAGTTTCATTGTAGTTAGTTTATTCCATCTTAATGAAACCATACCATCTTTCAAATATTACCATTTATTAGTATCATCATTTGACATCATAATAGATTAAAAAGAGTAGATAAGGTAACATACAGCATTTACACCAGTTAGATTAAGAACATCACTCATATAATTCCTTTGTGCATTTAAAAACATTATTTAGCATAGTATTTAGAAAAGTACATAAATTGTGGTCACATAATCCATTTAATTAAGGTACATAACTCACATCACAACAATTGCATTTAAATAGTTAGATTACATCACTTAGATTAGAAAAAAATAAGAAGTAATATAATCATATCATATAATTAACATAACAAATTTAATAAATTTAGGTAACACATTAAATACTTAGTTATAGAATTAGAATGGTATGTTAGAATGTAAAGTTTTCGTTAGTGAAATTGTGTTAGTGTGAATGTGTTGTCTATAATATAGTTTAGAACTTAGATTACAGTATTTTGGGTTTCATAACAAGTGAATGTAGTCACGAATTAGTGTTATACACCTGTTTATGGCCACATTGAACCAAATTATGACACTCAAAAAACTAACATACATACACATAGAATTTATAAATAGAGGATAGAAATTAGATTAGTAGATTTTTTACATCCAAACACACAAACAAACAGAAAAACAAACACATAAATTGCATACACTATTTGTAAATCAAAGACAGATAACTATGGGGCCAGGGGACATAATAGACAACGAAGAACTAAATTAACAGTGAAATAAAGTCTTACGCGCGGAAGCGAAGGAGGTAAAGCCTGTCGCACACACTCTTGTAGAATGGTTGTTAAATATTATATGGGGGACATGAAATAATTCATGTGTTGACCCTAAGAAAGTCAACTTTGTATGGGTAGTAAGTTAATTTACTATGTGAGGGCAGGTCTTATAAGACAACGGTCCGGTTCAGACATACCTCTGATAAATATAATATAGCATGTGAGAAGGGGCTCACGCCAACCAGTCAAGTTTGTGGCGATTGCCAGTAGCCAAGTAAGGCTTTGCTACATTGTGACAATAGTTATTAATAGTTCATTGGAATGCCCAAAGCCAGGTTATCTAGAGTCTTTGACAAAAATTAGAGACACTAATTTTTTGTTTAGGAACCTCTTGCGTCACAACCAATGAGTGAAAGTTGATGACGCAACACAAGAGGGGTGGGTGTGTGTCAAAGACTCGATAGTACCACACCTCGTGAAGCCATAGCACAGTTGAGTAGACACTCAACAGGCCACGTTTGCCAGCAGAGTGCGATGTGAGGTAACACGCACGAAGGTGAAGGTCACCCCGCGTGGTGTGTAACCACGGGAGAGAGGTTAGGGAGACGGGAGACTGGACTTGAGGCGTTCACATCGTTTAGAATAGCGTTAGGAGTTTTGTGTTCACTAATAGATAGAACTAGCATAGGGTTAGCAGTTTGTGTTAGATAATTCTGTGGCTGTATATTGTGTATTGCATTAGCGACTGTTTACCGCTTGTAAGCGAGCCAACGGCAATAAAATGGACCATACATTTTGCCTCCCACACGACTTGCAAGTTGTCTTGTATGGGTGTGTGAGAAGTACCCGTTGAGGCCTGTCAGTTGAGTTGTTGACAACAACGCTTTGCAGGTAAACGCCGTCTTGCCCGTTGAATCATTATTATATTTATAACGTATAGCAATAGTAGCAACACTAACGTGTTCCTTGTGCAATCCCCTTTAATTTGATAAATAATACAATATATCTGCTACTATTTTAACAATTTTCAAAACTTTATTGTGACACACCCCTACTTCCCATTTTATGCCATGAATTTCTGTTTGGTCAGGACCCACTTTTTGTTTAGCACAGAATCAGTTAAGTGGCCTTAACAGTCCAGTCTCCAACAGCTGACTTTCTGTGTAATACGTATAACACAAAGGAACCAACCAATCATGTTTCTTATTTGAATGTTCGTAATTCACTAGACCCAGCGTTACCGACCGATGTTGTTTTGTTTGATCTACACTAGGTTTCCAGTTCTGTGGCGAATATGTTACAAATGCAATTTGTAATCCCGCATACCGTGTTTAAGACACAGCTGCGGTAGATTTGTAAGTAGACCGCCTTAGTTGGTTTTCATACAATGGTATGAGTGACGGTTGTTCAGAAAGCAATGCCAAACTATTGAACGTCAACTTGCTCGGGAATTTAAATTAAAAAAGCAAACATGCTGGAGTTGATTGCTACGTCCTGTAAAGAATATGCAACTAACAAGTTGGCATTCCGGTGTTGTCACTATAACTTCGTGTTTTTATATTTTCTAGTGGCTCCTTTATTATCCTTCTCTCTTCTCATATTCTATGAATGCGGATCAATACCTGTAAATGTATTTCTCGCGTTGTCTCTTGTGGGATCGGGTTATCGTCGGGTGTTGCTTGCATGCTCGTTTGATGGAAGCTTTCCTGCACTGGTGCTGACGTATTACACAAGGGAGTTGAGGAATGCAAGCAAAGGCCGTGGTGCCTATGAAAGCAATGGCTTCATGAATCAATGAGTAACTTTTGACATCTCCAGAGAGAGAGAGTACACATGACAACGGAAAAGTGATGACATATATTTGTTTTATAAATGAGGGTTTTATTGGTCGAGCTAGGTTACATATTTCGTTCCGTCCGTGTAGGCGATACAGTCCCAAGTTTTAAAAAAATATAGTTGCATGTCCTTCACAGAACGTAGCAATCAACCCCAGCATTTTGGCTGTTCGTGATTCCTGGGCAAGTTTTACGTTCAGTAGTTTGCCATTACTTTCTCAACGACCACCGCTGTGTTTCGAGCCCGGGTTTTCGGGATTACGAATCGCGTCTGTAACGCCTTCGCCACTAAGGTCGGTAGTCCCTAGTTACATATGTCTTGTCTTTAATCTAGATGAGTGGTTTTCAACCTTTTTAGACCCATGCAGCCTTTCATCATATGTTCAGTGTGTTATTCCCCCCCCCCGCCTCTTTTTTCGTATTTCCTCCCTATAAATTTCACATCCTACTCCCGTCCCTACATAGTATACATAAAAATGGAAGCTAAATTTAATAACACAGACGTCTATATAAAACGTAATTTGCGGGTTTACTTACTTTATAAAACATTTTCACAAGGGCGAGAAGTGCAGAACCGTGAAGTATAGAGGGGAAAACAATATAATGTAATTGGTTCTTGTATTAACGCAATCTTAAAATAATCTTAATTCCCCCCCCCCCCCGAGACCCTGAAATCCCCCCCACCCCTGAGGGGGGGGGGGGGATTCCCCGCCGGTTGAGAACCACTGGTCTAAATGATACAATCTGTGGTTACCCACGCCTTTCCTTCAGTCTAGTTGATACAGTCCACGGTTACCCACGTCTTTCCTTCAGTCTAGTTGATACAGTCCGTGGTTACCCACGTCTTTCCTTCAGTCTAGTTGGTACAGTCCGTGGTTACCCACGTCTTTTCTTCAGTCTAGTTGATACAGTCCGTGGTTACCCACGTCTTTCCTTCAGTCTAGTTGATACAGTCCGTGGTTACCCACGTCTTTTCTTCAGTCTAGTTGATACAGTCCGTGGTTACCCACGTCTTTCCTTCAGTCTAGTTGATACAGTCCGTGGTTACCCACGTCTTTCCTTCAGTCTAGTTGATGCATTCTGTAGTTACCCATGTTATAGTTCATTGTATCTCGAAGTGTTCTCATTGTGTATCCATCATTCCAGTGTCAGCCTTTTCACACATCTAAATACACCACACTGCGTCTATTTCCTTCAGCGATTATTCTGTCATGCAATTTGTAGTTCTTCCATTCTTCGCAGGCATGGATTATTAGTAATTTCGTATAATTGCTAATGCTTTATTTTTTTCGATATTTTATTTAGTATAGTGGCTGCAACTTTCTAATTCATGTCTAATAATGTTCTCTTACTTTACCGACTACATCTCTGTCGACTAAATGAGACAGAATCTCGAATTTCTCAATCTGGTTATGAAACCAAGATCTTCTCATTATATTTGTGCATATTTAATGAATGTCAGAATTATCAAATATCCGCGTGGCACGTTACCTGTTATTCTATTTCTAAATAACGTGTTATTTTATGTCCTGGTTTAATAAAATTGACTCATTCTATTTTCCAGTATTCTGATTTTTGTTTCTGTAAAAAAGTTCTGCATTAGCGGGAAGACTTTTTGTGTGTGTGTGGATCTTTATTATTACAACCACAAAGATTTAATGATATGCAAATGTGAATATTAACCTTTAATGTGCAGTGTGTGATTTGAAGTACAAGGGCGCGTTGGCCCGCAGAACACGGTGTTAAACTACCATTTGTTGACTGCAACTGAATAAACAGTGCAGAATTGCTATATTTAGTTGCATATCCTTTACAGGACGTCGCAGTGATTGTATGGCTATTTGTGAGTTCTTGGCAAGTTTATGTTCTGTAGATTGCCATGGTTTTCTAAATGGTAGAAAAGTATACCATTGTATGAAAATCAGCGCACGGCGGTTTTCTTCGAAATCGCTTTCGTAAATCCTTCACCACAGTGCCGGCTGTGATTGTTGGTATATGTTTATATCATACGTTGACATCCGGATACAAGGACGTGGGAATTAGAACTGCGTTCAATGTTGTGGGATTTAGAGCTGGGTTTAACATCATCGCATTTATTGCCGCGGTCAACATCGTAGGTATTGAAGTTGAGTCCAACGCATTGGATTTAGAGTTGGGTTCAAAATAGTGGCATTTAGAGCTGAGTTCAGCATTGTGGTATTTAGAACAGAATTAACCATGTTGAGAATTGGCGCTAGGTTAGATAACTTTCTATCTAGAACTGGGTTCAACTTCGTGTCAATTAGAGTCAGGTTCAACATTATGGGAATTAGAGCCGGGCTCGAAGGTCAGCATGGCAGAATGGAACGCTCGTTCTTGAACACCCGGTGTGCTGATGCCGAGATAGCGGGTTCAACCTCTACACCATCACTAGGACTAAAACATAACAGTCTGTCGGTAATTTCTCTCTATCATCTACCAGATGCCCCGCGTCTATTGTTGTCATGTGTACATTACCTATTTTATCACTTCCATAACCCATCTACGTTGTAGTCGTCCCCTATTCACGCTTTCCTGGTACTATTCTCGCCATAGCTATTTATTCCAGACATTCATTTATTTTTGCATGCTCAAAATATTTCATTTCCTTCATTGTAATTGTTTTAATAATCAGTATTTTTTATTACTGAGATCTTGTTGGATAGACAAGTTTGATTTTTCTTTTTGTTTGCCTGTTTTTGTGCAATGAATTGCTAATACACTTCTGTAACACACATTATTCAAAGGCGCATATTTATTTTCCAGCTGATTTGTTACATTTCTGTGTTTCACGCCCGTATGTTGTCCCAGGAAATACGATTACTATCTCCACTCAGACTTGTGTTGCTCTATTTGTTCCAATACATATTTGTTTTAATTGCTTTAGTTTTTGCAGAGCAATGTTTCTTTTTTTTAATTTCCACCATCATATTCCTATCGTTTCGTCAACAGTGAACTTAGACATTGAAAACCGCAGACTCCCAGTTATTCCCTTTCTGGTGATGTTGTTAAGCCTTCTACCTAGCGTTCCGAAGTTTTAAATTTTGTTGCCTTACTCCGCCATTCGGTACATGAGTGCAGTTTTGATTGCATGTTACCGTCCCTTCTTCTGTTATCTTTTTTTTTTTTTAAATTGATACTGAGTATCATATTTGCTCATAGTTAGATGCATTCTGTGTTTACATACTTTGCCCTTCATTCGTGCAGGTACTCAGAAGATCTAAGCCAGTGGTTCTCAACCGGTGGGGAATTTTGGAAGTTTTGGGTTTCCAGGGGGGAATTAAGATTATTTCAAGATCGCGTTAATACAAAAACTGATTGCTTGATATTGTTTTCCCCTCCATACTTTACGGTTCTGTACTTCTCGCTCTTCTGAAATTCGTTTTATAACGTAAGTAGAATTATATTTTATGTAGACGTCTAGACTTGTTCTGGTGTGTGTTATTAAATTCAGCTTCCATTTTTACGTATACTGTGTAGGGGCGGGGTGGCGGTTAATAAGGAGGAAATACGAAAGGGGGGAATGACATTCTGAACATATGGTGCAGGGGTGCATGGGCCCAAAAAAGAGGCTGAGAACCGCTGATCTAAACTTAAGAATAATATAACTAGACAGCTCTTTTTCTGGAATCCACGGAGCAAAAGAAATATAGGAAGATCTACTCCGTACGGAGAAGAAACGTAGAAACATAAATTAATAACGTGGGGGGACATCTCCAGTGCTGCATGTGATAGTTATATCTGTTCTACTAAAGACGCTCATATATTTCACAGCCTGAATTGTTGACAATGGTTCGTATATTTCAGAGACAGAAACACCGACAATTGTGCGTATATTTTACCACCAGAATTGTCGACAATGGTTCGTATATTTCAGAAACAGAATTGTCGACAATGGTGCGTATATTTCAGAAACAGTTAGTTAGTTAGTTAGTTAGTTAGTTAGTTAGTTAGTTAGTTAGTTAGTTAGTTGGTTAGTTGGTTAGTTGGTTGGTTGGTTGGTTGGTTGGTTGGTTAGTTAGTCGACAGATCATCCTCATTGCACATCGAACCATTCAGTCCATAAGTGCTCGGATCCCCTCCTCAGCAAATCCCGCCGTGTGTAGCGGCTAACGACACCAGTTCTATGTTGGTTTATCAATCTTCTTTGGCTTCCTGCGTAGTGTTCTTGTATGGCCACGCCTCTTTTAATTTGCTGTTCTCGCAGTCTGGCCATGGTTGTAGATTCACAGTCATCATTTCAGAAACAGAATTGTCGACAATGGTTCGTATATTTCAGAAACAGAATTATCCACAGTGGTGTTATATTTTACCACCAGAATTGTCGACAATGGTTTGTATATTTCAGAGACCGATTTGTTGAAAGAAGTCTGTATATTTCAGAGACATAATTGTTTACACTAACCGTGATAAATCTGCCAGCTTCAGGAAATAATGTCTGCATACCATTTCTTTAGCCGCGTTCTTTTCGTCTGTGATTTACCAAAGTGATCATCATTGCTATTTCTAGTGCTTCTACTGATGTCCTTGGTTTGCCCTCTATTATACATAGAGATTGGCGCTGTGCTTTGCCTAACTAAGACTTATTGCTTTGTTCTTGATGTGCCCCATATCATATATGGTTTTTGATGTTGTATTTTGTCTAATTAAGGCTATTTGCTTTTACCTATTGCATCATAGATGGTGTTTCCATGGATGATGTTCCCGTGCATATTTCCATAGAGAGTGTTCATATATGATGTTTCCATACAAGATGTTTCCAAAGATGATATTTCCCTGGATGATGCTTCTATAGATGATGTTTCCATAGACTATTTTCCTTTAATGGCCTGGTTACCAGGATGGACCTTCCCTAGAGCCGCGCAGTATGGAAAAAAAAATACTAACATTTGCTGGGGTTCGAACCTTGACCTATCGTAATAGACAAGTGCACTAATCACTATTTCACCTTTGTTCCATCTAAGACCGATACAATGTCTTGTTGCCTTAAATCAACAACAGCTCTCCAATATTTTACACAACATAAAGACATACCCCATGGTACTGCAATGCATCTCCCCGCAAGCACTGACGCGAAAAGTCCGCTGATTCCGAATGACAATGGAAGGGATAAACAATAACAAACGACCACATTGCTGGTCGTTTGTTTTACATTTTATTCTTTCTTTGAGTGTGAATGGGAATTTTGGTGGCATGGCTCATTACACTGAGTGCTCTATGATATGTGCATTCTGATATGGCTGGTGTGTTTGTAAGAATAGTGATGGATATTAGTTTGACTTGTCTCACAATCGCTCCCGAGTGATATGTCTTGTTCTTTAGGTTTAGTTATTTCCTCTGTGTCATGTCTATCCTGCACTTCACAAATTTCTAAGGGGACATTTTCAGATCCCGATGGTTTGTTGTGTTTCATTTTCTTGATAGCATCTTTTAGTATGGGCGGGGGATTTCAATGCTTTTTCTCATCTGTTGTCAGCAGATAGATCTTTGATGTAAGTAAATCATCTATGTAAGAAATCATTGTATCTGTCCATGTCTGTCTGTCTGTCTGTCTGTCTGTCTGTCTGTCTGTCTGTCTGTCTGTCTGTCTGTCTGTCTGTCTGTCTGTCTGTCTGTCGTTGTCTCTCTCTGTATCTCTGTTTATCTGTCTCTCACTGTCTCTGTCCTTCTATCTCTGTCTGTCTCTCTCTGCCTCTCATTGTCTCTCTCTGTTCCTGTCTGTCTCTCTCTCTCTCTCTCATTGTCTCTCTCTCCCTGTCTATCTGTCTCTGTCTCTCGCTGTCTATGTCTGCCCGTCTCTCTGTGTATTCGTATGTCTCTCTCTCGATGCCCCTGTCTGTCTCTCTCTGTCTGTCTGTCTCTCTCTCTCTCTGTCTGTCTCTCACTCTCTCTCTCAGTTTCTCTTAGTCTCTCTCTCTCTCTCTCTCTCTCTCTCTCTCTCTCTCTCTCTCTCTCTCTCTCTCTCTCCCTCCCTCTCTGTTCTGTATCCTCCATTAAACCATGGGTCTCAATCAACTTAATTCAAGCCGTCCTGTATTTTATTATATCTTGCTCTGCCTATATTATTTATCTCTATCCTCTAATTCACGTCCCCGTCTGTTTTCAAGTCTCCCTTTATTTTGTTTAATGGTAGTTTCTATACAAACTACTTTGCATAGTAATTGCCTTTGTTCACCTCTTGATTCTCTTGTGTTATTTAGTTCTTTTCATGAGCTACATATTGGTGATCTTGTCATACAATTCAATTGTCTTTGTCCTTGAACATATTCTCGCTTGGTTGAATTTTGCAGCAACAGTATTTTTCTCTTTTTCTTCTGCTTTAATGATTTCGCAATAGTCTATGACTCTCGTCCGTATATAGCCACACGCAATAGTCCATGACTCTCTTCCGTATATAGCCACATGCAATAGGCCATGACTCTCTTCCGTATATAGCCACACGCAATAGTCCATGATTCTCTTCCGTATATAGCCACACGCAATAGTTCACGACCCTCGTCCGTATATAGCCACATGCAATAGTTCACGACCCTCGTCCGTATATAGCCACACCCAATAGTTCACGACCCTCGTTCGTATATAGCCACATGCAATAGTTCACGACCCTCGTCCGTATATAGCCACACGCAATAGTCCATGACCCTCGTCCGTATATAGCCACATGCAATAGTTCACGACTCTCGTCTGTATATAACCACACGCAATAGTCCATGACCCCCGTCCGTATATAGCCACACCCAATAGTTCACGACCCTCGTCCGTATATAGCCACACCGAATAGTTCACGACCCTCGTCCGTATATAGCCACACGCAATAGTCCATGACCCTCGTCCGTATATAGCCACACGCAATAGTCCATGACTCTCGTCCGTATATAGCCACACGCAATAGTCCATGACTCTCGTCCGTATATAGCCACACGCAATAGTTCACGACTCTCTTCCGTATATAGCCACACGCAATAGTTCACGATTCTCGTCCGTATATAGCCACACGCAATAGTTCACGACTCTCGTCAGTATATAGCCACACGCAATAGTTCACGACTCTCGTCCGTATATAGCCACACGCAATAGTCCATGATTCTCGTCCGTAAATAGCCACACGCAATAGTTCATAACTCTCTTCCGTATATAGCCACACGCAATAGTTCACGACTCTCGTCCGTATATAGCCACACGCAATAGTTCACGATTCTCGTCCGTATATAGCCACACGCAATAGTTCACGACTCTCTTCCGTATATAGCCACACGCAATAGTCCATGATTCTCGTCCGTAAATAGCCACACGCAATAGTCCATGATTTTCTTCCGTAAATAGCCACACGCAATAGTCCATGATTCTCTTCCGTATATAGCCACACGCAATAGTCCATGACTCTCGTCCGTATATAGCCACACGCAATAGTCCATGACTCTCTTCCGTATATAGCCACACGCAATAGTTCACGACTCTCGTTCGTATATAGCCACACGCAATAGTCCTTGATTCTCGTCCGTAAATAGCCACACGCAATAGTTCACGACTCTCTTCCGTATATAGCCACACGCAATAGTTCACGACTCTCGTCCGTATATAGCCACACGCAATAGTTCACGACTCTCGTCCGTATATAGCCACACGCAATAGTCCATGATTCTCGTCCGTATATAGCCACACGCAATAGTTCACGACTCTCGTCCGTAAATAGCCACACGCAATAGTTCACGACTCTCGTCCGTATATAGCCACACGCAATAGTCCATGATTCTCGTCCGTAAATAGCCACACGCAATAGTCCATGATTCTCTTCCGTATATAGCCACACGCAATAGTTCACGACCCTCGTCCGTATATAGCCACACGCAATAGTCCATGATTCTCTTCCGTATATAGCCACACGCAATAGTTCACGACCCTCGTCCGTATAAAGCCACACGCAATAGTTCACGACCCTCGTCCGTATATAGCCACACGCAATAGTCCATGACTCTCGTCCGTATATAGCCACACGCAATAGTCCATGACTCTCTTCCGTATATAGCCACATGCAATAGGCCATGACTCTCTTCCGTATATAGCCACACGCAATAGTCCATGATTCTCTTCCGTATATAGCCACACGCAATAGTTCACGACCCTCGTCCGTATATAGCCACATGCAATAGTTCACGACCCTCGTCCGTATATAGCCACACCCAATAGTTCACGACCCTCGTTCGTATATAGCCACATGCAATAGTTCACGACCCTCGTCCGTATATAGCCACACGCAATAGTCCATGACCCTCGTCCGTATATAGCCACATGCAATAGTTCACGACTCTCGTCTGTATATAACCACACGCAATAGTCCATGACCCCCGTCCGTATATAGCCACACCCAATAGTTCACGACCCTCGTCCGTATATAGCCACACCGAATAGTTCACGACCCTCGTCCGTATATAGCCACACGCAATAGTCCATGACCCTCGTCCGTATATAGCCACACGCAATAGTCCATGACTCTCGTCCGTATATAGCCACACGCAATAGTCCATGACTCTCGTCCGTATATAGCCACACGCAATAGTTCACGACTCTCTTCCGTATATAGCCACACGCAATAGTTCACGATTCTCGTCCGTATATAGCCACACGCAATAGTTCACGACTCTCGTCCGTATATAGCCACACGCAATAGTTCACGACTCTCGTCCGTATATAGCCACACGCAATAGTCCATGATTCTCGTCCGTAAATAGCCACACGCAATAGTTCATAACTCTCTTCCGTATATAGCCACACGCAATAGTTCACGACTCTCGTCCGTATATAGCCACACGCAATAGTTCACGATTCTCGTCCGTATATAGCCACACGCAATAGTTCACGACTCTCTTCCGTATATAGCCACACGCAATAGTCCATGATTCTCGTCCGTAAATAGCCACACGCAATAGTCCATGATTTTCTTCCGTAAATAGCCACACGCAATAGTCCATGATTCTCTTCCGTATATAGCCACACGCAATAGTCCATGACTCTCGTCCGTATATAGCCACACGCAATAGTCCATGACTCTCTTCCGTATATAGCCACACGCAATAGTTCACGACTCTCGTTCGTATATAGCCACACGCAATAGTCCTTGATTCTCGTCCGTAAATAGCCACACGCAATAGTTCACGACTCTCTTCCGTATATAGCCACACGCAATAGTTCACGACTCTCGTCCGTATATAGCCACACGCAATAGTTCACGACTCTCGTCCGTATATAGCCACACGCAATAGTCCATGATTCTCGTCCGTATATAGCCACACGCAATAGTTCACGACTCTCGTCCGTAAATAGCCACACGCAATAGTTCACGACTCTCGTCCGTATATAGCCACACGCAATAGTCCATGATTCTCGTCCGTAAATAGCCACACGCAATAGTCCATGATTCTCTTCCGTATATAGCCACACGCAATAGTTCACGACCCTCGTCCGTATATAGCCACACGCAATAGTCCATGATTCTCTTCCGTATATAGCCACACGCAATAGTTCACGACCCTCGTCCGTATAAAGCCACACGCAATAGTTCACGACCCTCGTCCGTATATAGCCACACGCAATAGTCCATGACTCTCGTCCGTATATAGCCACATGTAATTGTCCATGATTCTCTTCCGTATATAGCCACACGAAAGAAACATTTTATCAAAATGTTGTTCTCTAAATAGTTTGCTGTTGTTTAACCTTGGATTCTAAATACCATTTAACCTCCGCATTGCTATAACCAGTCTGCTCCTGACCTTTTTCCAACAGTCTACATTGTTAATTTTGCAACTAAGGCAATCAACGTGTGTGTCATTTTCATTTTCTGCATTATTGATTGTAATTATTCTTTTTTTAAAGTTTAGCAACGTTTGAAATGAGGGTTGTGTAATCAGCACATCTGGGGCCAGGAATAGTTTTTCATCAATTATGAAAGAACCATTATAGACAAACATTGCATTGTATGTTTCTCCTCCAGTTTTGTGCATCATTATTTAAAAGATACTGGGAGTAAATGCAACCCTCTCTTATTCATCGTTGTACCATCTTAAACCAGTTTTATATTTCAGCAGCTACACTGACAGCCGCGTATTGTTCCCGATATTAGGTTTCAATTAAGTGGGTCAAATATGCTGGAAACCCAATGTTTATCAAGATGTTTCACAATTTGCAATGTTGAGCAGTCTCATTGAGGTCTATGAACACAATCTAAAGCCTTACCGTAGTCTAGGAAGCATACATTAAGATCAAACTAGCATGCTTTGTATTCCTCAGAGATCGTTCTCACAATGAATAGATAATCCCATGTTATTCTGCCCTCTCTGAAACTTCTCTATACTCCTTGGAATTCATATTATAACTTTCTTTCATTCCTCTTCACTGTGAATAGCAGGAGGTTTTTATTAGCATGGCTACAAGTGCTACAGTAAGACACCTCGCGCGCAATGTTGAATCTTTTTTTTTAAATATTTGCGTAGTATGAAGATTAGTCTCATTAATGGTTGTGGTCAAACAGTGCTGTACCAAATCTGCACACATAGTGCAGGATAGATACGTAAATTAGCTTCCCTTTCCTCTTTGGTCAGATCTGTTGTGGCATCGTCACATCCTGTTGACTTCACTTTCTTCAGAAAATTCTGGCAAGCCAAAAGACTAGCAGCCGCCGGAAGGAGCCATCGACTTCATTAACAACGTCATTTAATTTAATCTACACGTGTTGCAAACAAATAGAATTTCAGCGCACTTTTCACTAAGATAACCAAAAGTCACCAAGATATGCCTAGGCATCGTCTATCCAGTCGGATAAACACAAAGCACGTGGTAGTCTTTTTTAAAACTATCACGGTTACATTAAACATATGACAACGTGATTTGTTTATTCCGGTTCAAAAGATTTGTTACATTATTTCGTTATATGTTTAAACAAAAATTTAAATAAAACTGAATCATCATCATCAAGTGCCATGCCGGCTGGCGTAGGCGTTCATGGCTCTCCACAGTCGGTCTTTGGTTTTCTGGATCAACTCTGCTGCTGATATTCCTCCATGCCACCGTCTCAATCCATCCAGCATCACTTCTCTTGGTCTACCTCTGCCTCTCTTCCCCTCGATCTTTCCAGTTGTTACGATGTTCTCCAATGCCTCTCTTCTCATCACATGACCGAAGAAAGCTGTTTGTCTCTGTCTTATTGTTGTATATAATGTTCTAGTTTCATTAGCCTGTTTCAGGCAGTCGTCGTTAGTTACTCTGGCAGTCCAAGGAATTCGCACATTCGTCTCAGGAACCACATCTCTGTTGCTTCTAATTTCTTCTTAATCTGTTCATTTACATTCCAAGATTCACTGCCATACAGCAAAACTGGTTCTACATAGCATTTCAGCACTCTCTTTCTTACATTCAGTGATAGTGACTTATTGCATAAGATACTCTTCATTTTCTGAAATGCGGCTTTTGCCTGCCCTATTCTGCTCCTAATCTCTGTTGTACATCTTCCATCTGATGTTATAAATGCCCCTAGGTATCTAAAATTATCAACTTGGTTAAGGATTTTCCCTTCTATTTCTATGTCACATTTTGGTGTCACCATTTTCTTTGATATTACCATTGTTACTGTTTTCTTGATATTCAAGGAGAGTCCTTTCCTTGCATTCTCTGTTACTACAACGTCTAATAATTGTTGTAGGTCTGTTGAATTATCCGCCACCAATACTGTTGTAACATAATGGCTCCAGACGTTCGCATCCCCAGTCCATTTACATTTCTCAATATTAAAACAATTAAATAACGTAAGCCGTCTTGATAACTTGGTCTAAGAATAACTTAGAAACTTCGAGATCGGGAGAAAGGGGATGAACGGTGGTGACCCATAGTGATTGGTTGATCCTTGGGCGAGTAACGCTATTATCTAGGCATAATTAATTAGCCCGCCAGTCGAAGCTTTGATTCCATCTCGATAGGATGTGTCAACGATGCAGTGATCATAACGTGCCCAAAATCCATCTTTAAGATGTAGTCTCTGCATCTCAGGTACCACAAATCATTTATATGTTATGTGTAAGCCTGATGATAAGAGAGTGAAACGAATGGCATGGTATTTTTCTTGAGAAAATGTGAGAATGAAGACCGACATTCGTTCTACAGTGAAACTAAAGCTGCCGCTCTAACATGTCATGTCTGCCACAGTGAAATATTCTTACCATGTCTATTAGCTATCTGAATGATGATTTGCATGTGCTTGTGTCTGTAAACTACGCTCAATGCATATGGCAAAACCTCTGCGCGCTCTGAATATTCGTGAGTGCCTATCATGACTCATTCTAACCAAACTGTACACTGCTCTTGCTAGTTACATTTGGCAGTCTGGATTGGAATGTGTGATGCTGCATGTAATATTTCCTTTATAATGGCTGAGAATGTTTGAGTGAATGAGACGGTAATTATATAATTAACCTCTCATATTTGTAAAAGTAACGATGCTTATTATATCCATGTTTGCGGGACTGCATTGCGCTTTAGAAATTACAAAGTTCATGTAATATCTGAGGGCTATGTTACGCTCAAGAAAATTGCCAAAGCATTCATATAGATTTGCCTAGGATGCAATTTCTCTTCAACGTTATGTACTG
Organism: Cepaea hortensis; assembly: GCA_963921405.1. NCBI lineage: Eukaryota > Metazoa > Mollusca > Gastropoda > Stylommatophora > Helicidae > Cepaea > Cepaea hortensis. The sequence goes on along the minus strand of OY992878.1, from coordinate 150,588,389 downwards.
GGTCCTTTGCAACAAAATGATTTGGGTTCATATGAATTACATTCCGACAAGGAGCAAGAGTGTCTGGTTTGCTGAATATAAATGACGGCTCAGGATAATTGTCAAGGAAAATTCATGTCTTCTTTCATATGTGTATTCCACATTTGAAAGCATTGCTTATGCAATACTGCTTGGTACTCATTGTAGTAAATATTACCATTACTCAGTGGGACAAGAGCACATGATGATGATAATTGATGGTGCTTGTGGATCTGGTCTGGCTTGAGGGGAGGAAGTTTGGCATTGCGGTGTGAGTGTGAAGGAGGTGGGACATTCTTGTACAAAAGTATCACCTTTATGAATGCTAATTGGTCCATTGCCATTAGTTTAATGATATTGCCAAGTGCAGTCATGAAAGATGCCTGTCTTCTATCTATCTCATGTCTGCCTTATGGTGAATGGTTCAGCAGATGTACCTCATGATGGTGTTCATTTTCTGCTGTTTGCTTCATGTCTTGCTTTGCAACGCTAGTGCATGATGCTGCCTTACATTGCCTACTTCTGAATGCTAAACACTGTCTGTTCTTCATGGTACACAGGTCCACTGTGATCTACTTATTGTGAGAACCTAGTTAGACAAATAATTACAAGGTGATTTATAATGGTGTGAAGCTGCCCCGGATTTAGCAAGTGTGCCTATGATCTCACAGTTTTGGGGATGGCCCTTGTGAGGGAGATATCACCCCGGACCACCAAATAAATTGCACATCATCACCAGTGAAAGGCGGGTGTTCGAATATCACTTCTCTCCCCCCTTCCCATTCCTCTCTGAATTTGAAATGGTATTACATCACCATGATCATGTTTAAACAGATGTAAAACACATGTTGTACCTTTGTTTATTAACAGAGAATGAGGAAGATGGAGGAGGCCCTTTCAATTAACAGGACAACTCCAGGGAAGTCCTGAGCTCTAACCTTCAATATAGCTTATACTTATAAGATGGACTCTCCAAGAAAAAATAACACATAAACCCAGGTTGCACACACTCAGCCTGCATTCACATAACCTGGCAGATACAGATGGCCTGGAAGAAAAGTTTTATAAAAAAAAAAACTATAACAGGGATACTCTCCATTTATCAATGTTCCAAGCTCTATCTTCAAGAAACATTCTGGAAGAAATCTTAGGAGTGAGAGATCACCTGAATTTCAGCATGCATCTATTGGCCAAGGGTGAACATCAATTGTGAACTTGGAGTTTACCATCATTCTTCTCAAAACCATATCTTGAGGAGTATTCCAACTTAATACTGGCTGGAAAGCTTAACAGAAGAATAAAAATTAGAGCAAATTCACAATCTGGATTGTGCATTAACTGTGGTGTAGATCAGTACCATCAGAAACCTGCGGGAGAGACTGGCAGAAGGAAGAAGGCTGGGACATATTTGTTTCTTAGATCTTCCTCTACAGGAGGAGTAGAACAAAGTCCTAAGTGTCAACTTCATGAACAGTCTACTCGCCCTTAGGAAGTAAATGCTGTCCATTTTCATAGACTTGTTACAGCAGGAATTAGCATGAACTGGAAAAACATTGTGGGGAGAATGGCCACCTGAAACATTCCCAACACCTTCATAGGTGCTAAAAGAGGTTCAAGGATCAGTATGGCAGTGTCTCCTTATACTTGCCCCATGACTATGGCTATAAGTTATCATGTTTTCCTCAGTGACAGTTTAGGGAAGGACTTAAGCATAAAATGGTCTGTGGTGTAGGATGATTTTCTGAAGTAGTGAGATGAAGGAGGAGGGTTTGTTTTAAGTTGATGTTTTCTTTGGAGAATTGGGTGAGGTATTTGGGTTTTTTCATAATCAATGTCAATTTTATTGCATATTACTAAAATGTTTTGAAATGTGATTTTTTGGCCGATTATGAATGAAGCCTGGGTCTTCACTTGACCTCATAAAACATCAATAAAGATAGTATGAAGAACACAGTTTTGAGATGACATGTTTCTGTGATTGTCTTGTGCACTGTGGTGAAATACATTACTTTGTGATGAATTGTCCAACTGTTGTCAAGCATCTTCATGGTGACTGTTACCTCTACTGTGGTTGTTAGTTTCAGAGATTGTGGAAGTCCTGTGTATATGTTGTCAAGTATCTTCCATGATGTATGACTTGTCTAATCTGTTGGTGTGATCATTCCTTTGTGAATGTGTGTCCAACTGTTGTCAAGATCTTCTCAGGTTGACTTGTTCAACTGGTGTAAAGTGCAGTTGGTGTTATTTATGTTCATTACAGTGGTCCAATTGTCAATGTGGTCATTTGTCCAAGTGTCTTGTGTCACTTGAATTAATTGAAGAGATCAATCATGAGGTGGGCGACCAGAGCACAGTAAACAGGATAAGTGAAAGAACTGCTTTCATTTGTTGCTGTGGCTAACTGCCAAGATCTCTATATAACCTGTAGGAGGAATCATCTAATAATAATTCTGTGTTGATCTTAAACTTAGGTCTAATTTCTCACAGTGGGGGTATTCGATGAGCCAAATTCTGTATGGTTTCTCTACAAAGGTTCTGCGAGACTACATATCAATACCTCTAGACAAGACTTGCTGTTACAAACCTGTATCTTTTATAAAGATCTATACTTTATGGAAAGTCACTTGTTGGTGCTTCTGTAATTATCTAAAACCCAAATACAAAACCTCACAACTGTGTCATCTGCATAGCGTATATTATTTATATTATAACCTCCAACTAGTATTCCTGGCATCTCTTTGATCTCTCTCATTATTACTTCGCTATACAGGGAGAAAAGATCTGGTGACAAGACACACCCTTGTCGTACTCCTAGTTTTATCTGTTCGTAAGTACCCTCTTTATTTCCCATTTTAATTGCTGCTACTTGGTTCCAGTAAACATTCTTTATTATTCTTAAATCTTTTCCATCAATGTTGATATCTTCCAACATTTTAATGTTTTTTTTCAAACATTTTCAAAACTGAATATTAAAGAAAAAATAAAATAAAATCAATCAATAGAAATGTGAAAAATGGATCATAAATCACCGAACAGAGATAATAATCTGCAAAGTTTCGGACATCTGCAGGCGAGAATTATAGTGCCGACATATCACTGGAGCTACGGAGTTCGCGCTGGGTCAGACGCTTTCGGTAGACCGTCCTGTGGAACAAGACCGAATCAGATTAGAGAAAACACGGTGCAATAAAGTCGACCCTCTTGTCTTTTAAACATGTTTAAACCGTTACACCAACAAAACATGCGTTACACCAACAAAACAAGCGTTACATCAACAAAACAAGCGTTACATTAACGGCTTTGATTGAGTTGTTTGAGCCCGCTATATAATATAAAGGCCAAGGCTATCCCAATTGATTTGAAATGTCAAGTGATCGACCTTCATATATGATTGATTACTAATACTTGACACCAGACTGTGTATCCAGTTTCTTCCCCAGCCTTATGGTATTGTCATTGGGACTAAGTTTACATCAGACGTGTGTGGCGAAGGAACAGTGAACGAGATACCGCGTTCAAAATCAGCTGCAGGCGATTTGGAAGCAGACTGCCTTGTTGATTATTAACAATTTTATGGGCGTCGGTTGCTCAGAAAGCGATGGTAAGCTACTGAACGTAAACTTGTCTACTATATCACAACCAGCCAAAAAATAATGGGGGAGATTGCAACGTCCTTTAATAGACATGCAACATTTAACTAACTTTAAAAGACAGATTATTATTAGAAACATATGCTGCAGATCATTCTTAGAAACATATGCTGCAGATCATTCTTAGAAACATATGCTGCAGATCATTCTTAGAAACATATGCTGCAGATCATTCTTAGAAACATATGCTGCAGATCATTCTTAGAAACATATGCTGCAGATCATTCTTAGAAACATATGCTGCAGATCATTCTTAGAAACACATGCTGTGGGAAAGAGAAAATGCTTCCCCAACTGGAAAACTGAACCAGAACAACTAGCCTGATAAGCATAAGCGCTATCCACTGCTGCCTTTGACTGATATACAGCGCCTACAATGCTCATCACACAAAGCTCGCATGATTACCATCAGTAGGAATGTTGAGTGCTCCCACGGCAGATGTACACACACCATAAACAAACCTCCCACCATTTCCGCCCATTACCAGTCTATGAATTAAACCAGTGTGTGTAACTATAAACCGCTGTCTGGTGTACTACTGCTTCCTTTATTCAAATTTACATAACAGATATAAATGGAAGGCATGAACAAATAAATCGGCTAAATAGTGTATCCAACCAGAATAAAGAATCATAATCACAGGTGCTGTGCATTCGCGGTGAGGTGAGACCTGGGCATTTTATTTATGTTTGGGGAAGGATTCCAGGTGAAATTTTGAGTGTCTCTGTTCTGGATTAATCTTAGTCTGTATACAGAGTGGGCGTGAATTCAAGTCAGTAATCCTTGTTCACATTCCATAGTTAGAGTTAGGGTGAATCTATCTGTCTGACCATTAGTTGGTTCCTAACAATGTTTTCCCGTAGAGAATTTGAATAATGAAAACACAAACAGTAGATTGCACAATTTATTGCCTAGCATATTTGGCTGCATCTCGTCAGTTACATACTGCAGAAATCACACAACACAAACTGAAGCAATAAGGTTAAAAAAGACTGAGGTAACCTGACAAAGTCTTCACAACGCAAATCCACAAAGTCATCGATTGGACGACACATTGTGGAAACCGGTCTTGTGATTGATAGAGGGTGTGTTTTGCGTTGTGTAACACACACAAAAGTCACACGTTAAAGTTGGCAGAGACAACTCCGATTCATTTAAAACAAAAACTTTCTACAAACAAAACGACATGATAGTCAGTTTCAAATTACAGCTATAGACAATTCACATTATTGTGTAACTATTTGTATTGTATATTTCAGCTTGAGCGTTTTATCTGATTGCATTAATTGTTTGTGTTTATTTTCGTTGTTCACACGTAACACGCAAAAGCTAGACACGTTGCTTGGAGTGAAAGAGGGAATACACTTTATTTTTCCTTGGATTTGAATCTGTGTGTAAGGGGGAAATCCGTGGCTGCAAGGTTACGGAGCTCGCACACAAGTTCTGGAAGTACTGGATTCGATCTCAACATAGAGACTTTGGTATCTAATGATATCACGAGTGGCCCTGACATCTTGTGCAGAGAGACTGAATAATTATGCTTCTCGGATAAGGGCAAAGAACAGAAGGTCCTGTGTATAAGCTGTGGTCGTTTAAAATCACACGACAGTTAGAAATCGCAGAGAAGAGTCCCTAAGAATGGTGACCTAACAAAAAATTGCTAAGAATGAAGATCTATTCGCGGGAAAATATAACTTCTTACCTTTGATAGAATCTATCTAGAAGAAGAAAACCTTTCGCAAATGCATCCCCTGGGCGGACTTTGACCTTTGAGATGCATTACCAGGTGTGGCGCACTCACCTTGAAATAAGAACGAATAAGTAAAGGGAGAAGTGCTCATGCGGTTTGTCTTGCACATGGCCCTCCTCAACTATGTATTATTCATCATCATTTTGTGTCATGCCGATAAGCATTGATGGTGATGTTTTGCCATCTCACACGATCACCAGAGTCGTGGATCAGCTCTATGTTCTTGTCTCGACCATGCCACATGGCCATGTCCTCCAGATATTTACTTCTCTGCCTTCCCTTTGATCTTTCCACCCCAATCATGTCAGTTGTGACAAGTTATCTAATTTATTTCTTCTCATAACTTGCCCCCAAAATCTATGTATTTAACATTCTGCATTTATATTCCAGTTAACAGTAGACACAGTTACACGAATATTTAACGCAGACACATAATATATTGCATGTTAAAATTGCATAATACATAAATAATACTGTTACATATGCACAAGAATTCATACACACATAATAACACATACACCTGAGGGGGATTTCCAAGCGAAAACTATGATATTTGTTCTGTGTGGATGGGTTCACCTTAGGGGCATCCCCGTGATCATTATCTTCTACGCCGTCACAATGTTACTATTGCAAGTACCTGTCCTGTCTTCTTCTTGTGTCTTTTACCTGTCCCACCCCATCCCAATTAGAGCATAAGCCTCTAAGAACGTTTGCCAAGACTTCGTATTACTCGCTATCTCCTGCAGCTCTTTCCATATCCTCCCAACATTTTACATTTTTGTCTCTAATTCTTTATTGGACCAAAATACAAATTCGGGTTTTATTGGGTCTCCGTCTATTTCGTGTGCTCCGTGCGTTCTGGAGAAAGGACTTTCAATGTTTACTATTATTAGGTTTTCTTAATAAGTGTCTTTTCTTCATCATTTGATTCGCTGGAGTACCTGCCCAATTGTGTTAATATTATCGGTATCTGTTCAGTTGCTTTAATATTAAACTCACCTGCCGGCAGTGTTAATATTATAAGCATTTGTCCAGCAGTGTTACTATTGTTAGTACCTTCTGCTCGTTAGTGCCACGGAGTGTATGCACCGTACCGAGATTCTCCTAATGAAATCTATGGGAGGAGACTGGAACACTCATTGAAATATCTGCGTGCAACGTAAGCAGTTCTATATTCCCCCCCCCCCCCCCCCCCCCCCCCCCCGCCCGCAACCCCTTACAAAAGTATTTGCAAGGCGCAAGTATCTCGAGGTGCCGTTTTCCTGTTATTTATTTATTTATTTATTTTTTTTAAAGAATAACACGTATGGACTTGTTCTGCGTGAAAGGATGATAATGAAATGTGATTTTATCATTTTTTGTTAAAGAACAGTTTTTAAAACATGCACTTGTGTAACCGCACTTGATACTTTAGAATCCTGTGAAAATAAATGTATGCTGTTAAGAAAGGAACTGTGGTAACTTTGTGGTTAATGCCCTTACTTCCCGTAATATTTGTAACCACCCACCTCCAACACGGGCACGATTCATTTGTCCAGACAAGTGTGGCTTCTGGGGTCCACCCAGCCTGATAAGTTTAATAAGCAAATTGTATAGGCTTAGGAGTGTAGTCCGTTACAGTGCTAGCCCCATAGATAGTTGTAGGTGTGGATTAAGTGGGCAGTATCACCCCGGCCGGTCTTACATCCGAATGTGCTCGCTACTACGCTACAGTGGCTCCATATAATATTTGTATCGGATACTTTTTAGAATATTCTACCACCCCATGACATTTATTCATAGAGTAATGTCTAATAATTCACAACAGCTATTGTAATTGACAGAATACTTGGAGGCCTGATAGTTCATACCCCGTGTCATTAATCCATAGAACAAATGATCTAATAGATCACACCCAACGTCATTATTCCATAGAATATATGAAGCTCTAACGGCTCACACCTCTTGCTTATTAATCAATAGAATATATGAAGATTTAACAGTTCACACCCTATATCTCTGACCCATAGAATATTTGAAGATCAAACAGTTCACACCACATGTCATTGATTCATAGAATATTTGAAGATCTAACAATGCACACCCGCCTCATTAATCCATATAATATTTAGAGGTCTAACAGTTCACATCCCATTACATTAATCCATAGAATATATGAAGATATAAGAATGCAAACCTGCCTCATTAATTCATATAATATTTTGAGGTCTAATAGTTCACACCCCAAAGGCTATCTGCGACAGGAATGCTTTTACATTATCGGGTACGTATGCACAAAGGACTCAAATTTGCAATGGCATTGCAGTAATGTATACATTGTGCATGCCCTCATGCGAATACAAGCTGGCGAAATACTCTCCGAGATCCTTCATAAGGAATATACTGGAACTGTCAGGGCAAACAGGCGTGTACGATATCAATTATCATCAGCATGCAGTATGTACCTTGCAGAGTATGCCTCTGCCTGTGGTCCACAGAAAAGTCTCGCGATCGCCTGTCTGTTATCACGCCTCAGGCATCTTCATAAACAAGTTGTCTGCAGTGACATGTCTTCATCTTCGTGATGGGCGACCCCCGCCTCTTCTTTCATGCACCATCTTTCAATCACTGTTCTGTCAAAACCAATGTGGCGTTTAATTTGTCAAAGTGTTTTTATTTCTCATAAATATTCCCGTTTACGTAACATATTTCTTCCACTTTCAGCTCTTGTTGAATCTGGGTATTTTTTCACGATATTCTAAATAAATATTTAAAAATTAAAAAAAAAAAAATAAATAAATAAATTGTCTGCAACTTTTAAGATCACAAGCCACGATGTTCTTCTTTACTCCAATGGTCCTTGACTCACACCCACTCGTTGGCACAGAAACGATGTTCTCAACAATCCTACTGTACCTAGTTCGCTGGTTGTGTGCCAAAGGATCTTAATATTGTTTAACATCTACATTGTTATGGCCAGCCTACGTCTTACTTCTGTGTTGACGAGAATACCAAACTTTAAAGCACTCCCGTACAAAGAAAGGTATCCGCGAGCCAAGACATCAAGCTGGAATTTCAATATTCAACACACATTGCTGCGTTGACTGCCTCTATCCCCATTTGCTACTATGTTGAGTTTGACAAGGTCCGAAGTAACAAAAATGTACCTGCAGCGAGGCACTGTCGTCATGTAAAAACTACAGGTTCCTATCCCAGCATGGTAATTATACATGTAAATGTTTATGTTGTCTAGTGTGTTCTCCAGTGTCTACTTCTTTCTTCTACCTCTATGAGCTCCAATCAGTACCTGCAAATCACAGATATTGACATACCCAGTGTGAGCCGAAAGACCGTCAACCTATGCTAGCTAAGACACAATATAAGTTTACCTTGAGCGCAGTAACGCAAGCTGTAATTACTAGTCATAATCGCCGAATCTTCAGTAGGTAACCGCCCTGTTTTAAAATTATTTATTGACGTATGAAATCACCTGCTAGCATTAGTACAATTAATTACTGCCGTATATTAACACTAATTTCTAATATAACCAGCATACCGACTGCTTAATGTCGGCTATAGTGCAGTCACTGAACACTCATTTCAATCTCTAAGGGCTCAGGAATCCTACACATATAATTAATAATTAATCCAAGGACATAATTAAACTGAGGAAATAAGACGCCCTTAACGTCGGCATCAGTCAATATAACCCGGGGCATCCTATGAAATGTTAGCTTTCTGGCTAATGTTGGTAGAAGAAAAGCATTAACAGTTAGCTTCGATTAAAACAAAGTAAAATAATATTGGATTCATTACAACATAGAAAATTGCCAATTGGGACTGGAGAATCGGGTTGTATTTAAATAATTAAGTGTCATTTTCTCCATGCAGCGTTTGTTGGTTTACTGAAGGTATATTTGCCATTCCTCAACTTGGCCCCGTTGGGGGGGGGGGGGGGGGGGGGGGGGGGAGAATAACAAAATGTGCATTTTATATTTGGCCGACTGTCAGCTTGTGTACCTGCCCCATTAAAATTTTATTTTGAAAGCGAGTTTAACTTTTATTTTAATATTAGACTATAGTTTAACTTTTTCTTGAGATAATGCCAAAGCAAGCTGGCTCATAGACAACGTGATGTCTCGGAAATTAAAATACTTTGGCAACTTATCGTCACGATGATTTAGAATATTAGTGTCAGGTCTTAGATATCACTGAGCTACCGTATGACATTAGACAGTACTGCCTGCTTTGGGTTGCAATGGATCTCCAACACGTCTGTCTCTCGGTTTGATTGTACATTCTGTCAGACTGCTGTTCGTCAATCTCTTGATGTTATCTTCCCACTTGTATGGTTGTCTATCACTTGCTCATTGGCCTTCAATCCTATCCTTCAGTGTGGTTTTTGTAAGAGTGTTATGTCTTTTAACGAGGACAACATTTTTCACTTAATTATATTTTATTTCTTTCATCAACTCGCTTTTCATTCACAGTGTTTCCAGAACCTCTGTATTTCATTATTTTTGTTTCTATGAAATACGACGTACACTTCTGTATATCCACATCTCCAGGACTGCTATCCGACTTTCTAATTATTCATTGCCTAGGCTTCTGCGCCATATTGTAATCTGATATGTACATAAATTTTAACAATTATAATTGTGTATGCGCTGTTTCATCTCTTAGCTGGCGACTAACTCAGGGCTCGAACCCCCCTCTGACCTCGCCCCTGGCATTATCAACGTGACCCTTTATTTAATAGGCAAAATAATATACTGACCACGATGTATTATATTCAAACATAGTTATGCCTTGAAACTTATATTCTGTTTCAGTATAATGCAGTTATGATTTGAAACAACGCATCAAATTCGACAGATGCAACACACCACAAGGCCATTTGGACCCTAGAGATAGTTATGAACTATCGGGACTATATACTGCTATATAATTGGTCTATAAAAAAAAAAAGCGAGATGCCGTCTTGTGATATACACCAGGACTTCACGAATTATTGATCATAAATAATGAGACATGGATCGTTTTTGACCATTCCTAGCCAGGACTCTGTTGTAACGGCGCAACGTGTAGTCTGGTGTATCATTATACGGTCCTAAGGGTGTAATGTATTTGGGTAATGGGGAACAACTATGCACAGCCTGTGTTATTATCTGGGTCAAGGGGAAGAGTTAGTGCCCTGGAATAAGGATAAATGGAGCGGCTGTTTCATGGAAATACCAGTTAAGATAGCGGCTAGCACGTCAGTCTGCCGTTGCGGTGGCCATATGTTTGAATCCTTAACGAGGGGCGTTTTTTGGTTTAAATGTACATGGACTCCCAGGCTGAATCAGCCTAAAATGCGTACCCGAAAATGTCACACGAAGTACAGGTTGACGGCGTGAAATTAACCAAATGACAGATCAAATGATTTAGTACCATATACCCAGTATGTATCAATATGTATGGAAGTTTAAACAAAGACATTTTTTATGTTGAATAACGAAGACACAAGCAATAGATTGCACGATTTATTATCTGGCATATTTCGCAGCATCTCGTCAGGTACATACAGTAGAAATCACACAACATAAAGTAAAATAACTAGATAAATCACTCAAGCTGAAATATACAATTGTTCGCACAGTAATTTCAATTGTCTACAACGGTAATTTTAAACGGACTATTGTGTCGTTCTGTCTGCACAAAACTGGCCTATGTACATTGATAATGATGGTTTCTGCACACTTTAACAAGCGACTATTTTGTGTAATAAACAACACGCGAAACGCATTATCTCTATCAATCACATGACCGGTTTCCAAAACATGCCGTGCAATCGATGACGCAGGAGGTTTGAGGTGTGTCGGCCTGACGAGGCTCCCATTACCATGTCTGTAGTATCTTGTCAATCCAATTGGGTATGTGTTCAACCATCTAATTGTTTAACTGCCGCTCTGTTCTGCCGATGTAGGTAGACTGGCACCTGCATGTGGATTGATAACTGCAATTGGATTTGGCTATGTTCAACGTGTTCGGGAATTCACATTAATTCACACAGCTGGCTCATTGGATTTGGCGTATAGAGGGACAGATATATAAATATTTAATCAAGAATCAAGATCATTGCTGCCTGGTCATTCTCACACGTGCTCCACCCTATTATTCCGCAACCAAGAAAGAGTTGCCATGCTGAAGGTACCAGTGGGAGTCTGACTGAACGTCCCCTGCTCTACCCGGTGAGCGTCTTCCAGACCCCCTGCTGAATCAGCCTCTGCTGGTTTTGGTCCTTTATCCTTACACAAGGTGTCAATGGATACTTATTGAATGAGATTGTAGTTAGACAAGCATCACGCGTTACACATGTAAACAGTCGCGGCGATCGGGCAAACTTTGAGCTATAGCCTCCGAAGGGTGACGTTTGATATTCTTGTGTGATAATTTGGTCGCGTCTAGCGTGAGCCGCGTGGTCAAGTGGTTGCAAACCCGCCTCAGACGCCAGTGATACGGAGTTCCATCCTGGGTCCAGTCTGTGATATGCACTACTGACGAGTTCAAACGAGAGCGAAACTCGAGTCTAGTGCTTCCAATCTGACTTGGACAAGGTCCAAGGTATGTACCGGAATACGATCAGCATTGCCAGTAGTGGATTGTGCTAATTATGCATACCTCAAATACCGAAGTTGGGGTTTTTGATATTTCTATTTGTTGCCCATATATCCAAGCTTCCCAGAATAACCTTTATATGTCTTCCTTCCATTGCTTCACTTGTCGAATTACTCCCGTATAAAGCAAATCTCTCTACTTTTACAAAGCTTAGTCCAACTCCAGGTAGATATTGTTGAAATACCGAGTGTATTCGACGTTAAGAGATAGCCACCACATTCGTTTGTTTATTATCTTCTCATTTGCGCACGCCTTTTATTGCACCTAGTTGTCCCTATAACGATTATTTTGATTACGTCTGCTACCTTTCTTCTCCCGTTTCCTAATCGGTTTTGTCCCTCTTTCTCTGTAAACATCCAAGGTGGTATACTGTTGTAGCTTTTCTGTCTCAGTAAAGAAGACTGATGGAACGTTTAACGTGAGTTTTATTTTACCTGTGACTTGATAACTACAGTTGCGTTTCATTTTATTCCACTCAGTAATGGAGTTGAAGCCGGGGTGTCGGAGTTGCTAGACACTCGATTCGCGACCATGTGGTCATGGGTTCAAATGCGCATCGGGAAGAATTAGAATTTTCACAAACTGATTTCGGTTTACAGGTCTACCCAGCCTTAAATGGGTACCATGAAATGCCTTGGGAAGTTAACGCGACCTAACTTGATAATGGTTCCTGTATTAATATGAGGTATTTCATTGTCAAGAGACTCCAACCTAAAGCCCAAAGATATTAATCCGCAGTTGTGACGGGACTTCCTGCATACTAGGTTGGCTGTGCATCGACCGAGATCTTTGGAAGTTTTGATCTTTGGAAGTTAAGACGAATGGCGTAATGCTAACCATATCAATTACTGTTCGTGTACCATGCATGATCAACTCTTATTTTCTCCTTCTTCTCCTCTTATCCTATTTTCCTCGTGGTGCCACGAAATGAACAGATTCCGAAAGGAGTTGTGGTGTGCTTCCCATATACAAGATATATGGCGTCTCTGTTTTACAATGTACGTAGAGTGATGGAAAGTATTTTATAATCCCCGCACTAGGATGTGTGGTTAATGTGATTCATCAGTGATAATTTGACACAATTAAATATAAATCCGCCCCTAGGGGAAAGATATTCAGTCAAGGTAACCCTAACTGGCTTCGTGTCGAAGGAGTTGCGGATGCAGTTCGTAATCTCGCATACTTGCGTTCGAAAGACAGCTGTGAGCGATTTGGCAGCAGACCACCTTACGTTGGCTTTTTATGAAATGGTATGGGTGTCAGTCGTTCAGAAATCAATGACAAACTTCTGAACGTAAACTTGCCCAGGAAACACAAACAGCCAAATAATGATGGGGTTGACTGCTACGTCAGGTAAAGGATATGAAACAACTTTAAAACCTCGCTCGGCTGTTAAATTGTAATAAAGTCGTGGGCATCCAGTGTTAGTCTTTATCTGCACACTCTCTTTAATTTTTTTTTTTTTAAATGTTGTATATCCCTTACAGAACGTTACAGTCAACACCAGCATTTTTCAGCTGCTGTTGATGTACTAGGCAAGATTACGCTCAGTAGTTTGCCATTGCTTTCTGGGCGACCGGTTAACATACCACCGTAAGATAACAGGGCGGCACGAACCGCTGCCGATTCTCGCTCAGCTGCGTTATTCACGAGAATATAGGGGTAACGGAGAAAGACATTAACCTCTACGCCAGTGAGACCGGATTTAACTGTTTATTGAAGTCAATACGCTAGAACTATGAACCTCGCTCGGTTATTTAATTGTACCAGAGTAATGGACATTCAGTGTTTGTCGTTATCCGCACACACTACAACGGCCATTCTTACAATAGCAACTTTTTAAATTTAAGTCAATACACTGAGGTTATAACATGAAAACATATCCGGCTATTAAAAGTACAACATTTCGAAGACAGACATTCAGTAATATTTACATTACATTTGTAAGTGAACCAAACATCTTGTGACAGTACTGAGCTGGAACAACTGATGGATATCGCTTTCCCATTTATACACGAGTTCTGTAATTATTTCATCTCTGTATGGTGAGAAACTTGTACTACTGCAGCGGTACACCATTAAAAGATATATAATGTATTCTGTATGCAACATTATTGTATTTAGAGACTGCAAATACACTGCAGAGGCATTTAACGGTCTTGACAGACGATAGTTTGCTACATTGCGCTTCAAAGAAAGCATATTAACTACAACACATGGCTGTAGAGAATGTAACTGAGAAGTCCAGTTCGCGCAGTAAATGTTCGTCCACAATGGATACATATGAACACATGGTCATTTCCACCATCACGCACCATGTGATGTAGCCTATCCCACGCTCAGTGTGCGACCTTTCTGCAATCATTTCCTTCTTCGTCTTTCTTCCATTTCTGTTTTTTGCCCTCCATGCTATGCAATCAGTGGCGACTTGCTCACATGGGGCAATATCAATGCCTGTATCAATCATGTCCCGCTTACACACATCTTTGTACCGTAGTAGAGGCATACCACGAGCAATTTTACCCATATGTAATTCACCAACAAAAAAGATGTCCTTTGGTATTATACCATCGTCCTTCCATTTTTCTAATGGGTCCTATCCATCTAAGTCTACGAAGGCTAAGCGTGGAACAAACGGTCACACCACCCGATCTTTCCAATACTTCAGTATTGGTGATTTTATCTTTCCACTTAATAGCAAGTATTCTTCTCATACACCGCATATGCAATTTATTAAACGTTTCTGTTTTCTGAAAAGTCCACATAATCCAAATGGCAATAGAAGGGATAAACAGTAACAGACGACCAAATTGCTTTTATTCTTTCTTTGAGTGTGAATGAGAATTTTGGTGGCATGGCTCATTACACTGAGTGTTCTATAAAATTGCATTCTAATATTGCTGGTTTCGTTTGTAAGAATAGAAAAGAGTACTTAGGTCACAGGCTTGACAGACACGGACTTTTGTATTGGCAGTAAGCTTCCTGTGCCCCCAGACACTTTTTGTTATTCATTGTTATTGCTGCCTTACCAATCCTGATGTTGATTTCCTGATCTAGCGATAATTTATTGTTGACCTCTGAACCTTGACATATGAAATGATCTACTACAGTGTTTCCCAACGTGGGGCCCACGCTCCACAGGGGGGGGGGGGGGGCAATTTGACTGTTAAGGGGGGCAATTCGAAAATGGAAGAAATCGGCTGAATATAACAAAACGGGGAGACTTGAGACTGAAGTTAACTAAATTGGAACCTGACATAAGATCTCTTTGCAGCAAGCATCAAGCGCAAGGATCTCACTAAATTTAAATAAAAAATAATTACTAATAATTAAAATAATATAGAAAAATCTTTCATTAAAATTATTTTGTACTTGAATTTCAGTTCTCCATTATATGTTTTGAAAATTTACTTACTGTGTTTGCTCAATAATTATCTAGTGATTTCTTCCTTAAACCTATCATTCAAGTTTCTTTAGTGAACATTTCAATTTTTGAATATTAAAAATAATGTATATGTTGAGGGGGGCATGGGGCGAGGGAGGGGGGCAATATGAATTTTAGAAAGGCTTAAGTGGGGCATGGTACAAAAAAGGTTGGGAAACACTGATCTACTATCTCCAGTTCTGCGTCGTCAATAAAGATTGGCGGTACCCAATTTGCACCTTGTCTCATAATCTTGGTCGCTACACGTCTTAGTGCTATGTAGACACAGATACTGCAAATAGAACAAAAGAAAGAACTCAGCTTTAAAGGCAGGCAGTTATTCTGGGGAAATAGTGATGGTCCCATATATTCTAGACCGAACAACATCAGAAGTGTAATATGGTCATTATGCCAATTCAAGGCACATTTTGTTCCAGAGCCACCGGTCCGGATGGTACGTTGACATTTCGCAATCTCTGAACTATTTATTATAGAGTAATGATAAGTACAATGTTAGATACGGAAGGACGATATAATCTTTAACTGGCATGCATACTCAAAAACAAACAAATATACTGTGTGCGTATCGGAGTTAAGTAGCATGGACAGGATAAAGCGTTACATCAGCTGGTGTCATAGGACACGGGCTGTTGAGAATCAAAGTGATCTGATCCTCAAACATGATGGATGGATGTGTAGCAGTCGCACATGTTGAGCTTATCGGCAAAAGCCTAGTGCAGTGATTCCAAAAACTCGTCGGATAATACCCTAGCACAGTAAGTGTAGCCGAGAATTGAGGAGGAGCGTAATTGGGAGGATGCAAGTCTTATCGTGGTGCGAGGAAATTCAACGTAAAGACTAAATGTCATGGCATGGCAGACTCGACTCTAAGCCTTGGTTGGCAACTGGTCTAGGACTGAAGCTCCGAAAGACAGACAGAGCATTGCTTTGCTAATCCGGCAGCTTCTGCAGCTTGTCTTGTTTCATATGTATTAAGGTTAACTTTCCTCTAGAGTAAACTAGGCAGGCAGAGAGAGGCATCATGCAGCATGGGCAACACATAGTCTCTTCAATTCAGCCCAGGTATTTTACTATAGAGAGGTCATTCGCTACCGCCTTGTGTTATAGTTGTTTTGCCTTTTTTAGGCACAATGTGAAAACCTATCGTCTGTCATCAGCATTCTTATTATTAGTCGAGGTATAAAATGGTCTGCTAAACAGAAATTGGCTAATGCAAGCGAGTTCTTCGTGATTGAAAATCATCAATAGAGAAGTTATACATGGACTCTGACAATTGGCAGAACACGACTATTGGTCACTTTGTCTAGCTTAGACAGACGTATCTACCATAGTAAATCTAGGAAATAGAATAATGGTGTACTGCAGGACAAACGAAAGCCAAATGATCTGTGTCTGGATGGCAGTTTGCTCTTTCATCCCTAAAGATATCTTCTCTTCTTTTCGTTCATCCGGAGTGTTTTTTCAGATGTGATTGCGGTGTGTCTGTTATGCGCCCTTGGGCCGAAACCCGCAGGCCAACACATCGACTTTAGCGTGCATTTTTGACCAGGTAGCATTCCTGGGATCCCTAAAGGTATTAGGCATTCCAGGTCAAAAAAGACAAATCATCCACCCAAGAACTATATTATAACTGGCATATTACAATTTAGTTCTTTTCGACAATGATGGTCGAATATTACATAAAAAATCAAATGGGTAACATGAATGTTCTAAAGTTTCATGTGTTAGTCCTCTATACAGCCATTAAAGTATTACAATGATCAATATTGGTACTGACATTTTACTACACAGAAAGAGGAAAACGGGTGATCTCATTCCCTGTCAGCACAGGACATAATACACTAATCAACCACTAACAGAATTGTATTCCGCCACACCTGTGCATATGTGAATTGATTTTTTAAAAGTCGCTTAAAAGTCGACAAGGTCGACTTCATTGCATCGATTTTTATCCCATATGGCTCGGTCTCTTTCCGCAGCGCGGAAAGCGTAGCACAAAGCACGAACTCCGTAGCTCACAGGAGTCTCCGAAAAATTTCACTCGTGAACCAAAGGGCGCGGCCCGGAATCGAACCGACAATCTTCGGAGCCCGAGTCAAACGGCTTGACCACTTCGGGCATGCTTTGTAAATTGTCAGTTGAACACCGGCTCCCATAGACACACACCTATACAATGTTAATTCCTAATTATCAACGGGCTTTAGATTAATGACACATCTACTCAAAGTTAATGTCTAATCTCAACGAATGTTTAATTAATGACACATCAATACAATGAAAATGTCTAATCTCAACGAGTTTTCAATTGATGACATGTATATACAAAGTTAATTTCTAATCTCAACGAGCTGTCAATTAATGACACAACTATTGAAAACCTCAACGAGATTGCATTTAATGACACATCATTTCCTAAACCGGACCGTTAAAATTATTAATAAAACAGTGAACGGGAAGACGAAGGCAAAGAATTGTCACTCAGAGGAACATATTCGTGTAAAGATGTGGCCTTAGAATAAACATTTTGGGAACCTGTTGTGTAGCTTATTTACGTGGTGTAATCCATAGTATCAGAGTTGGGAGTTAGGATCATGATTTTGTTGTTTTTTATTTGTATTGATGTTTCGCTTGACATTCAACATCTGTCGTTTTACTTCAGTCGAATGCCCGGGGGTATTCAAGCCTGAAAAATGTACACAGTTTATTTATAAATTCTGTTCACGCGCGATTGAATGCGTGTGTTTAAGTTTGCTTGATTTTGAGGGGTTACTTATTTATGTGATTAGGTCTTTCTGTAGTGTTTTGAATCTGTTTACACAAAGACTTGAGAAGTTTACTTGCACACTGTCTGTATCGATTGCCAACAAAGGTTCAATCGAAGTTAAAGGGCCCATTTTCATGGTGCCTGATGCTATATGCTGCAAGTCCTATTTTTCTTCACCAAACTAAACCTGGCGAGTATATGGTCAATTATTTACGGCACAACCTAACTTCTGAGGTCATGTTTCTGGTCAACGCCGTCAGAACGTGCCATGTTACGAACCTAGGTCGTCACCAAAGTGATGTTTAAGAAACATCCCACCTCAAACTCCAAGAAGTGCAAACCAATGTATTCCTTAGCTAATTTAAAGACATAAGTCACAAACAATTTGTTTCACCTTTTTATGACCTGGCGTATGTCGCTGCATCTCGTCAGGTGCATACTGAAGAGTTATATATCATGTGAAGTGAATAAATGAATAGTACTTCAGCTGAAACACTTAAAGCCATAGTCACAGGTATTGTTCCAATGTGGAGATATCGCCAGGTAATTTTAAATTTAACAACACGAACTTTTTCTGTTTGCGCAAGACCGGCTGGAAACTCCTAATTGTTAACGTCTCACTATATTTGAGCAACAATTTATTGTTCGTCGAATACATTATACGTATGAAAGTTTGCATTGTTAACACTATGGCCATATTTATTTATTCACTTCATGTATATACGAGGGGGATTCATATGAAAATATTAACAGTGTGATAGAAATTACAATAACCATGCCATTGTCTTGTAACCTGTCAGTATCGTTGTTAGGGATGTGTTAAGCACGTGAAATCACACTGCAGAACGAAAACTGTGATGTCATAAGGACAGTTTAAAGATGGCGCCTCACTTTCGACATGTCTCAAAGGGTAGCAGCGTTCTTTTATCCGTTTGTTGATCAGTGAAGTGGTGAAATCTGTAGACATTCATCGGCAAATAAAGGTGATGCATGTCTGTCAGTCCAGGAAGTGTATGAGTGGAGTATGAAGTTTCAAAATATCGTGATTACGGTGACAAACTGTTCACGACCGGGCCAGGCAAACCGAGTAGTGACCCCCGAGAATTTTTTTCTACAATAATTCAAGCACTTTATTAGCTATTCATTGAGCACAGTGGTGACTTAGTCGAAAAATATACATTTTGTCTTCACTTTTTCAGAATATATTCGCGCAAATACACACACACACACATGCACGCTCGCTCGCGCGCGCACGCACGTACCCACGCGCGCTCACACACACACACACACATATTAAAGATTTTCATTTAAAGCACGCTCGTATAACCAAGTAATTCATGTATTTTATTTTCAAACCCTGTTACCGTTGCAATTATCAGTAGGGAAACCGATGCATCTGAACCGATAGGGAGTGTGCTTTCCACGACTACAGTTCAAGTTCAGCACCATAATGAGACCATTCGTGGCCTGGTTATACCGAGGCATGTAACACCATCATCCTCTTCTTTTGGTCTTCTACCCTTTATCCCTCGCTGGGGCATAAATCCCTTGACCAAACCACGCCACGCCATTCTATATTTTGCTAGCTAGTGTAGCTACCTCCATGACCTAGCGGTATTTTTCATAATTCTCTTCTCCAAGAGGTCTCCCGCTATTCCATATGCCTTGTGGATTCCAGACAAGAGTATCTAGTTATATCATCTTCACGTTTTCTCAGTGTGCATGACTCCCATGACGGTGACAGACTCAGAACATCACAAAGCATATTTGTACGTCGGTGGTAGATGCAGGGCGACTTGTTCAAGACTGAGATGCATTCAAATGGAAAGAGCATATAAAACAAACCCACATATATGACTGATCACTCATAGAAGAAGAGATTAGACGTCAGGCAATAAAATATAATAAACTGAAAGCTATGATGAGCATGGTTAGCCCTATGAGGGAAAATATAATCAAAAGAGACAACGGAAGACAGAGAAAGATGTGTGGAGATGTGAACAGCCGGACAGCAGATTTTAAGCGAAACCAAATTTATCAATTTATCACATGACAGAGGATTAGAAAGTCATGTTCACCCCAAGAAGAAGAAGAAGAAGAAGAAGAAGAAGAAGAAGACGAAGAAGAAGAAGAAGAAGAAGAAGAAGAAGAAGAAGATAGTGGTCACACCGGGTTTTGAACCTCCCCGCTCAACGTCTAAACTAAAGTAATACATGTAACAGAGATACCGTTCTGGAATTCGCCTGGCCGATCGGTTAAGACCACTCGCTCGTAAACTGTCGGTGCGCTGTTAGTAGGGTAGGGCTTCCACTCTAAGCCTGTCAGTTGGGCTTAAACGTTGACTTCACGTCCTTGACTTGGTGACGTAAATTGCAAGCACCTCAGAGTCTTAGCTGAGTTCGCCTGATGTCATGGGATACTGGTAATATAAAAAGCAGACCGACACGTAAAAATCAGTCCAGTTTAGTCTACGCTCGAGTGAACGAAAATCAGAAAATACCGTTGTGGGCACATGTCGCATGCTAGCTGAAATGGCTAATGTAACAACTGGCATAGGTGAATGGCATTAATCACCAAGGTAAGCAAGTACAAGCTTTTGTGATAGAGAAACTGTGTCACTCACCAGCAGCTGGCACACCTTGTGATCTCTCTTTAACTGATTCCCTTGAACAGCCAGTCGACCTGTAGATGTTAAGAACGTCTCGAGAACAGCTTTTGATTTCTAGTGGTACTTAAGAATTCTAAGGGCGTTTAGGTTGTTATAGAAACTTTCCCTCCTCCCCCATCTCCTGTGATTTTTAGACACTGCTTTGAAGAAAAAAAAAAATACGGTGAATGAAACGAGAAAAAGAATCGGTAAGCTTTACTACAACATACCACAAATGCCGAAATGGTCTCTGCGGCCAAAGACTTCGTCAGCACACAAACAAACGCACATCGATACATCAAAAACTCGAAATACATATATCAGTAGGAAAAACTCTGCAGCAGGGCAAGAACGACTGGAGGCTTCTAATCATCAGAAGTAGTATCCCTTAGCCAAATGTTTCGGCCCATTTTCTTTCTTGACACTCCCATGGGGCGGGTCCGTCCTTGTCATGACTTCCTGGCGATTTTCTCCTGTCGTGCGTTTTCATCTTCGAGACTTTCGTGATCGTACATTTCCCATATCGACATAGCTAAGTGTGTAGGACCCAGAAGCCATCCCATCCTTGGAAGGCGGACATTGGGCAACCGCTGCATCTGAAAGTTGTAACTGCCCGCGGAAGAAAACAAAAACAATACTTCCCCCGGTAGCTGGTTGACTGGCTGGCTGGTTAGTTAGTTAATTGATTGGTTCGTTGGCTGGCTGGCTGGCTGGCTGTTTAGCTGACTGGTTAGTTCGTGTATTGATTGGTTAGTTGGATGGCTAGTTGGTTAGTTAGTTGATTGGTTGGTTGTTTTAGTTAGTTAGTTAGTTAGTTAGTCAGTTAGTTAGTTAGTTAGTTAGTTAGTTAGTTAGTTAGTTAGTTAGTTAGTTAGTTAGTTAGTTATCCGACAGATCATCCTCACTGCACATGGGAAACTTCTCATACATACTTAAATCCTCCCCTCAACCCCCGCCCCCCCCCCCCCCGCCCCCTCTCAGTGTGGGGCGGTTGACGACATCAGTTCTGTCTTGGTTTCTTCTTTGTTCCCCATGTATAGTACTATTTTCTGACTGGCCCCTTTTGACTCGATGTTTATGCAGCGTAAATGCTAGAAACAATAGTTGAGTTAGAAAATATGCGATACTAAAACATAAGCTAGCTGGTAAAATTAATGCGGAGTTAGAAAATGCGCGGTACTAAAACTGAACTTAGCTGGTATAATTAATGCGGCGAATGATCAAAGATTATTTATATTTACTGAAATCATGCCACGCTAGTTGACGTGCCAGAAAGGATTGGAGCGCTCACTCTCAAACTTCCAGTGCTTTGATGTCGACGTAGGGTGTTCAATCCCTATACCGGCATTTAATTGGGCTTGGAACGTTGACTTCTATTTGAGAAGGGAATAGCAATCCACTTGACGTGAAATTCCCGAGAAATCAACCTTTGGTTGATCGCATTGTCCTGTCAAGAATATGCAACATGTTTTTAACAATATATCTTATATCATCGGTTAAGCTTCCTTGCTTAATGATTTCTTCCTTAACCCTTTTATTTTTCTTTATTACCTTCTCTCTTTAAAATGCTCTGCCTTTAATGTTTTATTTATTTATTGTTTCTTTATGCATTGCTTTGTTCCTTGCCTGATTAATTTTTAAGTAATACTATCTGTCTTTGATTAATTATGTCGTAAATATTGTATTTCTTTAATGTTTTATGGGTAATGCATTCTTTCTGAACGTGATTTATCTTAAAACGTTCTTTCATGGACGTTTTCTTTTGTATTTAATGCGTTCTTTCTCCTGATTTCTACTCTTAAAACTTTATTTTGTTAATACATTACCAGTTTTCAGCTTTCTGTGTTTGCCAATGTTTTCCAACTCTTAATGGAGCAAACAAAAATATAATCGCGTGAAGTCTTCTAACATTGTGTAAAACCGTGATTTGAGTGTATCTTTATCTGTCCATTGAGACGCAGTTGCGCAGTGATCAGAACATTTACCCGTCGGTCCAGTTGCCATGCGTTCCCATCTTCATCAAGGCAGGTTTTTTGTTTTTTTAAATTGTTAAAAGAAAAAAAGAAGAAAAAAAAAACACCCATCTACCCGAGCTTTCATGTCGATTAGTCTGAAATGGGTACCAAGACATTTCCAGGAGGGTAAAAGCAGCCGGTTTGATACTGACAACATCGCCGTTGGAACTGGTTATTACACAAGATAATCCATTGATGTTAAATATGCCTTTGAGAAATGTTACCACTAGTAGCCTGTAGACACTTCTTCCAGCGGTCCCGCCATTGCTTGAAGCATTTTTGGAAGGCTTCTTTCGGAATTTAGTACAGCATGACGGTCTCATTGCGCCTAATATCTTGTCGTTGTCCAAATCCGGGCACCTTTCAGGGGCATCTCCAGCCTGAAGAACATCCACAAGTCGAAGGAGTCATGTCGGGAAAGCAGGAAGCCTAACGAACACGAGGAATACAGTGAAAATCGCTTAAGGAGATCTCTGATGGGGCGAATATCTGTGGCGAAGAACAATTTGTTTTTCCTCGACAATTTTTCTTCTTTGTCTCTTGCCTCTTATAAGAAGAATTACTGATAAGAAGAACTATTTCTAGGGTCCCAGGTGAGTTCGCCTTATCAAGTCTTCACTTTATTGTAATGGGCTACAAATGTCTGAATCATCACCTTCGCGAAACTTTGCGACGCAACCGAACGGACCTATGGGTAAGGAGAACTTGGCAGCTCCTTGACGACAAGGGAAAAGCCTTTGTACTGCTAATGTGTTGAAAGATGAGATACATCCTTGCCGTCTCTATTACACGTGGGCTTATTATCTCTGCTACGTTTATGCACTCGAGCGAAGCAAGAAAGAATTTGTGTTGTATATTTCAATGCCACTCTGGAATAACAGTGTTGCTTCATTTTCCATCTCATATCAACGGGTCTTGGGTAGTTATGTTACAAGTACTTCCAATGGCACAGTATACCTCCGATGAATGTCATCTCGATGGTAAGAGGTAATGGAGTATCTCATTCGCGTGTTGAAGCTGATTGTACTATCTAAACCAGAGGTTCCCAAACCACGGCCCGCGGGCCACTTGTGGCCCGCCAGCCGTCAGAAAGTGGCACGCGAGGCCTCGTTATTTAATATAATATATTTTAATAATTTCAAAAATGCACTCTTAGCGTCTCGTCAGTGTGCGATAATTTACTCTGCTCATCGTTGTTATGCTCAGATAGTATCGAATGCGCCTGTTCAGTACACAACGAAACGTTACGAAGTTCCCATATCCCAGCCTTGTCGACCAATCAGGGTGTGCAAGGCACCAAGTTGTCGTCTGTTACAACTGTTTAGCAGGGTCGGTAGTATTGTGTTGAAATTAGATTTGTTTTTTCAAATCAAAATGTACCGTTAAAGCCGATAAACATGTGTGTGAAAAATCTAAAATAAAAGAATAGTAAAAAGCGAAAATGTGAAGACGTTGCGTGCTGTGAATTCAACGACGATTGGACGGATAAATTTATGTTTATGCCTAGCCATAGTGGTAAACCAGTTTGTTAAATTTGCGGATTTTGTAAATTGTTCATTTTTATTCATTGGCAATGGATGAATCCACTGACATTTCTGACACAGCTCAGGTAGCAGTGTTTGTTCCAGCAATAAACTATAATGTTGAAGTCAAACATCGGGGAGCGGCTGGCCAAGTGGCTAGAACGCCGGACTCTCCTTTGGGAAACCCGGGCTAGATCCTTCGGTAAGGTGTGAGATTTTTTTCTGTCGGGGGCAAAAAGAAAATCTTAACCTGCACAGTTCGCGGCGACTGAACTAGTCAGACGGCCTTAATTTCTCAGGCTCAAAGACCCCTCTGCGTACACCGCAAGGTACTGTAGTGGCAGTAAATGACAGTTTTTAATGACAGTTGAAGTCATTGAAGAACTTCTAGGACTTGAATCGATGCATGCAACTACCAAAGGGACTGATCTGTTTGAAACTCTGAAGTTGTGTGCAGAGAAAAACAACATAGAATGGACCAAATTGGACTGTGTATGAACCTACGGTGCTCCGGCTTTGACGGGGTAAATAGTCTGGATGTCTAGCATTATTGAAACAGTTTCTTGGCAGCACTATATTAAAATATCATTGTATCATTCACCAAGAAGCTCTGTGGAAAGACATTAAATCTGAAAGATTTCATCGATGTTGTTATGAGATGTGTGAACAAAATTCGAAGTAGGCCGCTGAACAGGCGTGAGTTCAGAAAATTTCTATCAGACCTGAATGAGGAATACGGTGAGCTACTGTTACACTGTGATGTCAGACGGCTATCTAAAGGGAAAGTTCTGTCACGTTTCTGGGCACTGAAAAATTGTGTCTATCTGCTTCTGTCTGAAATAAATGAATTGCCTACAGTACGGGAATGTCTGCTGAACGGTGACTGGCTTAATGACCAGGCATTTTTTTTTGTGTGGACATAACGTCTCATTTAATCTCTTTAAATGCGAATATCTACACACACAAAAAAACTACTCACAAATTTGTGCGATGACATTTCTTGATTTAAAATTAGACTACGACTGTTTATCAGACAGCTGACTGAAGGGACTTTAGAGACGTTTCCAATTCTGAAGACGCCTGTGGTGGAAAAGAAATGTGACTTGTTACAGTACAAAGTAAAAGTTGAAAGTCTTCTGGATATCTTTCAGTCGAGATTTCGAGAGTTCACAATAGAGGAGGATAATGTTGCCCTCTTCATAAATCCGTTCGTATTTCCTGATGCCAAGCTCCGTCAATTACAACGAAACCTTCAGCACGAAGTAATTGATTTGAAATGTAATTCTGCATTGAGATGTAAATTTCTGGAGCTGCCTGCTTCACCTTCAGTTGATCATATGATTTCATTCTGGCGACTATTGCCTGTCGAACAATTTGAACACTTGCGTTCATTCGCCCAGAGATACATTTGTCGTTTTGGTTCGACTTACAGATGCGAGCAGTCATTTTCCGCAATGACCGTTATAAAAAAAAAAAAAAAACAAGCAACGTCCAAGACTCACCGACAGTAACCTAGCTGCGCTTATGACTTTGGGCACGACAGATTTGTGCCCAGACATTGATAAACTGGCATCTGAACTGAAGTAACTGGTTATAAAAAACAGTTACAATTGTAAATTAATTACATTAATAGCAATTTTCTAAATTGATTAAAAATGTATTGTTAAATGAAATTTTGATTTTAAACCAAAAAAAAAAAACAAAAAAAACTGCAGTGTAGTAATGACATTGACTGCCTTTAAAGTTTTAGAAGTTTGTTGACGAAAGTTAAGAAAGGTCAGGTAAGAATGATATTGCAAGACTTTTATAGTTTTATAACGTTGTGGCCCGCTTAACTACCGAAAATAGTAAATATGGCCCTCTGCTTGAAAAGCTTGGGAACCACTGATCTAAACAGTCTCTATTTTATAGTGAGCAGTAAGAGAATATCTGCATATCATAGCCGTCACGTTATTTACTCTCTCAACATGACTATTTCGATTTTTGGCTGATTTTTGCTGAAAATGCCAAAAAGGAACCCGGATTTTAGTCACAATAAAAGAGACGGTCATTAACTTTTGAAGTTAATATGGTCTTATGTATGTTAGTGTTCTTAGACTCCTTACGCAATGTTCTTTTATTTTGAACTATATCAATGTTTCTTTCATTTGTACTATTCATTTTACAATTGTACATTTATGCACAAACAAACATTAATACACACGTTGTATTCATTACGGATTCAAAGAGTATTCTTAGTAAAGTGGAGAAAGGAATGTTTCGTATGGAATGGTTCTCGTCGCTTCAGAGGTCACAGATTGTGAGAATTGTATGGATATTTTGCCCTGCCATGCGGGGGTACGAGGGAACTAACAGGCTGATAGGCTAGCAGTAGTAGTATGACACTTCGCTGGCTGTTGAACGAGGGGACGGAGCACTATGGGAATGTCCAGAGTGCAGTGATGTCGGTTCTTAACTCAACTCAAAAATTGATCGATCTCTATTGCACCTTGTCGCGTTCACAAAGCCAGAAACTCACACGTTTTGGATACATCCACCATGAACTCCAGTTATCACACTCTTTCTATCTTCTATTTGTTTTCTTGCGTCTGTACTGTATTTCCACTTATCCAGTTTGTTCTCTACAGTGCGACCAGGTCGGCCTTTATCAACGATTTGTGAACGTGCCTGTGAGAACTTACCCATCCAGCTGTGCACCGTTTTCGGCGACAGATACTAACCTGCATAGAGGGGCAATATGTTGTAATGAATATTTTTGACTGTAAGAACTCTGGCCCCAAGAAATCTTAACAACAGTACGCTGTTCTTCGACTATAACTGCGGAAACTGTATGTTTGCGCATACGCATGTGGCAATTATCGTCTGCCACTAATAGACATCAAGCTGGATGGATATGCCACATAATGACACCTTTACAAACTACCAAATACGATTTCTAATGTGTCTTACATCATTTTGTAAATTACTTATTGACTTACACTCGTATATATACTTTACAAAGATAATCTTGAACATTAGATTCGTCATCGAAACGCAGCGTTGACATGGGTGTAAAAGAGGAAATTTTTAGAATATCTGATATTATGTACACCCTTATACCAGCATTAGCAACCGTGTGAGCTTTGCTATTTTATTGATTTATTGGCCAATTTTTGCTGCTACACTCCTATCTTTATAATGATAGCTATTTATATACATTTTCGCATCATCATTAACGGGTTCATTTGAAGGGATATCCCACACAATTTTCTGTGTGCATACCATTTGCTTGTCTCAAGTCGAGGACATGATGCAGTTCGTTCCTGTTCTGTAAAGATCATCATGTGCAAAGGCGCATTACGAATGAATGCACAGTTTCAAGGGTCGTTGGCTACAATGTAGAGCTGCAGGAAAGAAATGTAACTGTTTTGCTTTGTGGGTGGTGTTAGTCATTTCTGCTAGCTATGTGGCGACGTTGTTACGATCGCATTTCTCAATACCACATACCGCGTTCGAAACACAGCTGCGGGCGATTTGGAAGCAGACCGACTAGCGTTAGTTTTCATACAATGGTATGAGTACAGGTGATTCAGAAAGCAACGTCTGGCACGTCTGTAAAGGATATTGAACTAACTACCCAGAACCTCCCTGCTCGAAAACATAATTCTGCCTCTGCTGAAGATTGAACATTAACCACTATCTTGACAGGCAGGCACGCTAACTAGTAAGCCATTCGCGGCTCCGAAATATTGTATATCATATAATTGCTAGTGTCAACTGTGAGTGTTATGAATCCTTTCTGTAGACATACACAGGCTTACTCCCGGGAACAGAGATTTGCAGAATATAGGGCAGCGTGATTATCGCTAATGAGATTGTCCGCATGAATTACCTCACATACATCGGTGTATATGTGACGAGTCGGGTTACTTCGGAAGGCATGGATATTTCCATTTGGGCAGAGTTGATTCAATTTCGAGTTCTTGTCGTGTCTGAACATGTTACTGCTAATTCCTATACAGCTGATGACATTATCCAGGATGTGCATGTAAGCTTATAGTAGGCTGTGTAGAGTGCAGAGGACTCTTTTCCACACCTTGAAAGGGGGGAGGGGGAGGGGTGTGAAGTATGTAAAGGGCTCTCCGTCCACGCCTTGAGGGTGTGTGTGGAATATGTAGAAGACGCTGTTCCCTGCCTTGAGGAAGACTGGAGTATGTAAAGGACATGTTCCAGGCCTTAAAGAGTATTTGGAGTAGTGTAGAAGACACTGTTCCATGCCTTGAGAAGCTCGGTGGAGTATTAGAAGGCCCTGTTCTATGCTTTAAAGAGTATTTGGAGTATGCAGAAGACCTTGCTTCAAACCTTAAAGAGTATTTGGAGTAGTGTAGAAGGCACTGTTCCATGCCTTGAGGAGCTCGGTGGAGTATGTAGAAGGCCCTGTTACATGCTTTAAAGAGTATTTAAAGTATGTAGAAGACCCTGCTCAATGCCTTAAAGAATAGTTGGAGTATGTAAAGGACCCTGTTCCTCGCCTTAAAGTGTGTTTAGAGTATGTACAGGTCACTGTTCCTCGCCTTAAAGTGTGTTTAGAGTATGCAGAGGTCACTGTTCCTCGCCTTAAAGTGTATTTGGAGCTTGTAGAGGTCACTGTTCCTCGCCTTAAAGTGTATTTGGAGTATGTAGATGACACTGTTCCACACCTTGAGAAATAGTTGGTGTATGACTCTAGTTCCATATTTGTATAGACAAATCGGTATTGGGTAGGTGATGTGATTTCACGCCTACCGAATCTATTTCCCATAACATTTATGGTATTCATTTTAGGCTGGAAGACCTAGTAGCCTAGACGAATTTTGAAAAATATTAATCGCTCTCAAGGGAGAATCGAATTCATGACGACCAGGCCGGCAGGAAAGGGGTCACAATAAATTGCGCGCGATTTGACAACAGGCTGCTTTTTGTTGGTTTCGATGGTGTAAAGTGTCGGCTGTTCAGAATGCAATGACAAACTACATAAATAGCATTGCCTAATAAATAATAACAGCAAATGAATTATGGGGTTGCTTACAATGTCCTATAAAGGACATGAAATTAACTTATTGAATGGTAACTATGTCTTAGTGTATTATATTACTCATTATCCGCCTCCTTTGTGACGGAACTCGTGTATTATATTACTCATTACCTACCTCCTTTATGATGATAACTCCTTTTCTGCTTCCTTTGGATACATGAACTCCTATGCCAGCAGGCAAGGCATTTGATGATGATGATAATATAAATCATTAAGTAATTCTTTTGAAGTAGAAGCTCTTTCTTCGTGTATCATATTGCTTTTTCAAAGACTCAATTGGAAAAGAAACACTTTATTTCCCATATTGTACCATTCATTCATTAACTCCTTTTGAAAAGAAACAGTGTCTTTCGGCATGAAATAACTCCTTTGGAATATAAACTGCTTTTATTATATTACTACTAAATTATGTGGAATATAAAATGTTTCTATCTACGTTATCTTACAATTAACTAGCTATTTGGAATCGAACATGTTTCTATCTGTTTTACCTTACCCATTAACTAACTATTTGCAATAGAAAGTGTTTCTATCTGTTTTATCTTACCCATTAATTAGCTGTTTGGAATGGAATCTGTTTAAGCGACAAGAGGCTAGAAGTGACACAGTTAAATACACTAGTGTTACATTTCTGCAACTGGCGCATGTTTTACGTACTAATTGTTGTCTTTCTGTTTACATCAAAAACCTGTTATATCACAACAAAAACAACAACAAAAACAACAACAACTATAAACACATATACAATACTAAAACTTGTCGCAACCCAACATTTAATTATCAGCCCGGAAATAAATAACCCGCTCTGTTGTCATTCTTTTTAATAAACGATTGGAGTGCAATGATGTTTTCCTTTAAAAAATAAACAATAACAGTTATAAAATAATGTTTACCGTTAAAATGCACGAAATCTCGTCTATTTCAACATCAAAATAATATCATACTTTATAGAGCGCTATATTAAGACATATCTAATCTCTGCTGTGAATAATTTAGGATGCTAATACCGTCATTTATGCTGTTAATATGCACCCAGAGCATGGCGATGCTTTGAACAGTTTGAAAGATAATATCACAGCATTGCATAATATATAACGTAAATTCACTGTATTATTTTTGTACAGTATGCAATTATTTTTCAACAGGTTAACATTGTATAGTGCATTCTCCCGTACTATCCTGGAAATATCATTGAAGAACCATGTGGAATCAGCTCCACGAAAGCAGAAATAAAAATAAATAGGAGGGGGAAAATGCAGTACTAAAGTACTTTTCGGATCTTGTAGTTCTTGTTTTCCACCCTCGACCAATGCCTCGTATTCTTGAATAGAAACTAGGAAGTAGTTGGCCCTATACATACCTATACGACATACCAGCAGTGGTATCTAAAGAACGAATAATTATTGGCTGAGAAATGAGCCTGACTGACCAGATCAATAAGTCTTACAACGGCTCAGACAGACTTCTCCTTCTTCTTCTGTAACTTTCTGATCGCACTTCAGAAGAATTTGCTATTCCTTATTTCTGTCCCTCATTATCTATGCTTTATTCGGGTAGCCGTGTGCGAGTGGTGAATAGAATATCAGAACAGCACGCGCTCAGGAGACTGAGCATGTTTAAAATGATTTTAAATAAAAAATAAGACCGAAGCTTACTTGCTGTCTGGTAGAATTTGATGAAAGCGGGAACAATTGCTAGCGGTAACTGAGATGTACTTTTCTCATTTCAGTTGATCGATTGAGAAACGAAGAGCAAGAAATACTAGTAAAGCGGTGCAATGTGATCCGTTCGTTCTGGTTAGCTATTACTGGTATAAATATATGAAAAGAGACATTTCGGTATTGAATTTCTCATTAGTTGACTGGTTGTTTTTCTGTTTGCACAGAACTATTGTTTAATCATCACGAAGTCACTATTCAGAAAACGCAGCAGTGCATTGACTCTCACGCTTGGCTCCGGCCCTGTTGTTTTGTTTTCTAAACTACAGAATGTATTTGTTGAAACTGACCTGGTCTTTACTTCCCAAGGCATGTCCTGATATCCATTGTAGGCTGTGTCAGCCTGGGATGACCCAGGCTTAAGTAAATACCTGGATATGTCTTGGGAAGTGCAGTCGACCGGTGGGATATTGACCATGTCACTGTCCAGGTGTCTTATCTCATCTTATCTCATCATATTCCTCTGGTACCTCGCGGTGTCGAGGTGAAGTATAAACAGCGGGAGAGTGCCCGCTTATGGGCTTCATGTATCGATATTCCCATGGACTCTGTTATTCCCTGCGTTCATCGTTTACGTGGTCGGCCTCTTCCTCTGCTTCCCTCTGGTCTGTACATCATTGCTTGTTGTGGTATACTGTTAGCTGGTAACCTACTTGCATGGCCAAACCATTTGACTTGCTGCCTTCTAATAAAACCTAGTGCAGCTATAACCCCCACTTTTGTCCTGATTTCTTCATTTCTGATCTTATCACTTCTTGATACATTGAGTATTCTCCTCAGGAATCTCATTTCTGTTGTTGTGATTTTTCTGTTCTCTTTTTCTGGCATTGTCCAGGTTTGGTATTGGTAAAATAGAGTTGGTAGGAAGATTGTGTTGTAAAGTGCTTTCTTAGTAGTTATTGATACATGTTTGTTCTTTAGTATTGGTGCCATTTCTCCAATGAGTTGGTTTGCCTTATTGTATCTATTTTCGATCTCGTCTTCTGATCTGCCATTTAATGATATTATACTTCCTAGGTACTTGAAACTCTTTACTTGTTTCAAGGGATGTTAGTTTAGGTAAATCGTGTATGCTTTTTCTTCTTTAGTTATAGTCAATACCTCTGTTTTACTTGTGCTAATTTTCATGTTATGTCCCCTACACATTTCGTTTAGACTATTCATGTGGTCTTGTAATTCAGCTTCTGATTTTGCTATCAGTGCTTGGTCGTCCGCAGACAGGAGTTCTCTAATGGTTAGATTTGCAGATGGTTCTTCTTCTGTGTTCTCGTCATGCGGTGTTCTTGCGGTCTCTGTTTGGCTGGTTTCTTTACATATGGTGTCTATATATGTTATAAACAAGAGAGGGGACAGGACACAACCGTGTCGTATTCCGGATCTTATGGTGAAGGGTTCTGAGTGTCCCCCAGTTGCCCTCACTATGCATTCACTGTTCTCCAGGGGTGGATTATTCTATAAAAGTATGGGTTAAGCACTGCATGCCAATTGTGCCTTCAGTCCGCGTAATAGGGTTCTTTACTGACTTACTTTTATGTAATCTAACCTCGTCTCCTAGATTCTATAATAAGGTATTGGGGAAAATAAGACACGAGATTTAGCACATTGTGCATAAACAGACAGAGACATATGCGAAGCACACTTGTAAACAGAGATCAATAGATTAGGGCAGGGAAGAGGGCAGTATGACAATGAATGCTGTTTGTTGACGGGAAATTGAGAAAGTTTAGATGGCGTTGTGCCAGTAATTTTGAGTTCATGCCGACCAAGAAGTCTGCTGACCTCCCCATGGGGCATGCTGGACGGACACTCGTCTGGCTAACTAAGTAAGGATTTAACATGGTCTCTGCTGTGGTGAAGCATACCACAGCCTACAAACTGTGCACGTTGCGAGATTGCAAGTTGTTCACAGTAATTCCCCATGATGATGGCAAAAAATCAGCACTCATTTCTTGCTCTTGCTGCTTGGAGAGCTCATGGCTATGCTCGGAATAAAATTGATGCTTGCGGGTCGGAGGGAACCAAATCATCACCAGTCGCCAATTTTTAATGTCGTTCTAGAGTGAAGACCTCGAAATATCAGCTTCATTTTGTAATAATATAACAACAAAAAGCGAGTTATTCCGTTTGATAAGCATGATCTTGGAATAGGAATAATGATGCAAAACGCAGGAGCGGCTGGCCTAGTTAGGAGTGGCTGGCCGAGTGGCTAGAACGCCGGACTCTGATTCGGGAGACCCGGGTTCGATCCCTCGGTAAGGTGTGGGATTTTTTTCTGTCGGGGACAAAAAGAAAATCCTAACCTGCACAGTTCGCGGCGACTGCACTAGCCAGGCGGCCTTAATTCCTCAGGCTCAAAGACCCCTCTGCCATACACCGCAAGGTACTATATTGGCAGTAAATGACAGTTTTATGACAGATGCAAAACGTGTTGGATATATGGTGTTGGCCTATATATTTTTTAACAATCAGTGCCAGATGGATTAGTTTATTGTTTGGTTAGTTAGTAGCTAGTTAGTTAGTTAATTAGTTGTCTAGATGCTTAGTATGTTATTTATTTAGTTAGTTAGTTAGCAAGTAAGTAAATTAGTTAGTTAGTTACTTAGTTAGCTAGCTAGTTAGTTATTTAGATTATTGGTTAGTAAGTAAGTTAATTATTTTGTTAATTAGTTAGCTAGCTAGTAAGTAAATTGTTAATTAATTGGCTGGTTAGTAAGTCAGTCAGTTAGTTAGTTAGTTAGTTAGTTACTTAGTTAGTTAGTTAGTTAGTTAGTTAATTAGTTAGTTAGTTAGTTAGTTAGGTAGTTAGTTAGTTAGTTTAGTAAGTAAGTAAGTAAGTTAGTTAGTTAGTTAGTTAGTTAGTTAGTTAGTTAGTTAGTTAGTTAGTTAGTTTGTTAGTTAGTTAGTTAGTTAGTTAATTAGTTAGTTAGTTACTTAGTTAGTTAGTTAGTTAGTTTACTTAGTTAGTTTAGTTAGTTAGTTAGTTAGTTAGTTAGTTAGTTAGTTAGTTAATTAGTTAGTTAGTTATATAGATAGTTAATCAACAGATAGTCCTCATTGCACACCAGGCCATTAGCCGTTAAGTGCTAAGATCCCCTCCTCAGCATCTCCTTCAGCGTGAAGTGACTGACAGCTATTATTCTATGGCGTCGCGCTTGGCGCTCTTATCTGGCTTCGGCGGCCGGCTGTTTTTGATTGACTGTTTTACCTTTACGGTTCACGAATGCATTTTTCAAGAGACTCATGGGGGTCGTCGCTGAAGCTGCGGAGTTCGTGCTTTGTGCGTCGCTTTCGGCGGGTCGCCCTGCGAACGGAGACCGAGCCACATGCGACAATGAAGTCTTTCGGTGACTGCCATTTCCATCGACAATGAACTGCATTTTTCGTGGAAGACTTGTGTTGGCATTTTGGCCGCGGCATTTTGCACAGTGTACCTGTGCGGGCTGTTGGCTTGCCGATACTCCTGTCTGTTCCATTGTTCATATAGGGCAGCGAGGAGCGTTTTGTGTGATATTCACTGGCACAGGAGCATAATGGGGACGACCCGTTGCCGTGTAGTTGGAACCGCGACTAACTAACTAACTAACTAACTAACTAACTAACTAACTAACTAACTGATTGTCAGTTACCAATGTCCGTCCTAAGTCTTTGTTCTGCATGCTGGTAGGCTGTGTCTCGGCCATGCACTGATGTTGTCAACCCACGTATGTCGTGAATACCCTCTAACCCTTTAGCCCTAACTTTTCCTAAATGTTTTTTTTTTTTCTCATTTATATGTCTATTATCTGCACCCTTTTATGTTGAGTTATTTCTTCTACGTGCATATTCGATTAATTTTTATTTAAGAAACAGGCGTCAGTCTTCTGAAGACCCTCATTTCAAAATTTTCCATTGTTTGGACCATTGTTAATTGTCCATGTTTCCACTCCACATAGTATATACACGCACGCAAAAGGTTTAAATGGGGTTTAAAGGCGAGAGGATCTCCTTTATTGCACCAGGTTCTATCTCAGACAGATCGGGGACTTGCAGGCACTGCGGAACGCTATAAACATACGCACAAAGCACGAACACCGTAGCTCCAGCGGCGACACTGTTGGGTCTCCCAGAACATTGCAATCATGAACTGAATGACGGAATCCAAACGGAATCTAACCCACAACCTACGAAGCGCGTGGCAGGCGGCTTGATTGCTTCGCCACGTAGAGCCTCTGCTCACCCTCCCCCAATACATACATACATACATACATACATGCATACATACATACATACATACATACATACATACATACATACATACATACATTATACTTGCCTCCCTCCTTATCTACCTACCAAACTATCTACCTACCTACCTACATACACACACGTAGACAGACAGACAGACAGACAGACAGATAGACAGACAGACAGACAGACAGACAGACACCAACCCACCCAAACACTCATATAGCGATACACACATACTCGAGGCTGGTACATTCGGAGCAAGCAGCTGGCAATAATCGATACTGCCCGCATTCAGCAGTGAAATAGCCTTATTGTGATACCTATGCCAATTTATCCCTATTTGAATTGCAAAGTAAAAAGATGATGCTATTTTGAATGATTAATTGTTGAAAATATCCGCTGGAAACATAGCTCGATTCGGTGGCCCGTATCATTGTGTCATTGCATATCGCTGAAGTGGTTTTCATGAGATAATTGGTACATGTAGGGAGAAACCAGAGGCCACGGAATTATTATCTCATTTCACTACAGCAGATTCGGTTTACTTTACCTAGTTATAAATGAGGACGTCAATATATCATCATCATCATCATCATCATCATCGTCATCATCATCATCATCATCATCAACTTCATCATCATCATCATCATCATCATCATCATCATCATCATCATCATTATCATCATCATCATCATCATCATCATCGTCATCATCACCAAAATCATCATTATTATCATCATCACCTGCCAGGCCAGCTGGTGTAGGCTTTCTTGTCCCTCAACATATCTCGACCTTTAGTATTCTGTATCAACTCTGCTGATGTTATTCCTTCATGCCACCGTCTCAGTCCACCCAGCATTATTTCTCATAGTCTGCATCTGCCGCTCTTCTCCTTGATCTTTCCAATTGTCACGTTGTGTCCCAATGGCTCTCTTATCATCACATAGGCAAAGAAAGTTGTTTGATTCTTTCTTATTGTTGTATCAATTTAATTATGGTTTGACCATAAGTGGCTGGATGATGGTCTGGTGTCACATGAGGCTCGTGACTGTCCCTACCGGATGAGAATGTCCTAAAACAGCCATTTACGTCGATCATTGTCTCTAAAGTGTGGTTAGTCATGAAATCTTAGGAAGATTATGTGGCTGTTTCCCCTTACCTTCCACATCAATATGGAGGTATTTTACCTCCGCCTTTAACAGCCATATCAGACTGTCAGGACAAGTGAGTGCCCTTCTCTGCTCAGCTGCAAAGTTGTCCACTTATCCCAGTGGAAAACCGGCACCCAGATAAGATCACGATAGTCTAAAATATGGCGTATACTGGATAGATTTTGAGTGAATGTTTCAGTAAGTACGTAAAGAACACTCCTACACACCTTGAAGCGCATTGGGTATGCGATGCAAGTTCCCTATTGTTACAGATCAATCAACAATATTGTGGGGCCTGAGTGGTCTCGGGGTATGGTGTCCGCCTCGAGTGTTGGAGATCCCGGGTTCAAGCCCCGGTGTGGGCTAGGACTTTTTCACGTGGACTCCCAGTAAGAAAATTTTCCCGTGTGTATTGGTGTGCATGTGAACAATCCATTGGCAGTTTGAAATCGAAACAGAGTATCCTAACTGCGCTGCAAGTCAACATTTCGAGTTAAAAATCTACCCGAAGTACTTCAGGATCCTCGCTAGTTCTACGGAGTTCGTGAACTGGGCTGAGATTCTCCGGACTTAGGCTTGAATTAGGAGTAGAACGGAGCGCTTATGGGTTACACCCGTATGCCGTGATGTTGATCCGTTGACTAAACTAAACTAAACTAAACATTAATCGGCATTCGGTGGCTGATATTGTCAGTAACACGCCGGCCGCCTTTACCTCCCCGGACATGTCTTGGTCTCTGGTAGTTCTGCTGCAGATGCTACTGGCAGTCATATCACAATTAGTATTGTATCAGTGTAGTTGCTAAGGTTGCATACCAGCGCAGTGTTGCGGGTTTAATTTCCTCCTCTTTAGTTGTTATGGTTCCGTCGCCCTGCTACTGAGTTTAGTGCGTGGAGCGACATCGTAAGCTGTAAATTTCTTGTGTAGTGCTTTTACATCTGCCCGCGGTTGTTTGTGGCGTGAATTGCATGTCGCTGAACTAATTAGGTTGACTTATGCAGAAATGTGTAACTGTTCGTTTGCTAGTGACTGCCGCTTCCATCGACGATGAACTGTATTCTTCGTGACGGACTTTTGTGTTGGCATTATGGCGACGAGACCACGAGGACGTCCAAGAAGAAAATGGATTGACGACATCAGAGACATTGTACAACCACACGGAATGACACTATCCAGTGCCGTCCACCGGGCACTGGAACGCAAATTATTCCTCCCCACGACGCTTGACGGCAGAAGTGGAAGATGATGATGATGATGATGATGATTATGGCAGCGGCATTATGCATGTTTACCTGTGCAGGCTGTTGGTTTGTCAAGACTCCTGTCTGTTCCACTTTTCACATGGGGCAGTGAGGAGCATTGTGTGTGATATTCACAGGCACAGGAACGGGTCATAATGAGGCGACCCCTTGCAGTGAAGTTTGAACCGCGAGTAACGATTAAATAGTTGTTTTCTCTTTCTTTAAAGTGCTTTCCATCCGGTTTCTAGTTTACATGTTTAAACAGCATAACAATGATAGGATCGACTTCATTACACAGGATCCTATCTCATATGGCGTGGTCTCTTTCCACAAGGCGACCTGCCGAAAGCGTCGCACATAGCACTAACTCCTTAGCTCAAGTGACGACCGCTGGAGGTGCCGGAACATCTCTTTTCAAAAATTCGGATCCGGAATCGATTTGGCCATCGCATAATTTCCTGGGAAACCTCTCTGATGTATCGCCACATTCAAGGAGTAGAACGGCTGTCATGTTCCAATGACCCCAATATCTATGCCGACGGGAGCACAGCTACTGGTAGGGTCTCTTGTGTCGAACAGGTCAAGAGGTAGAAACCAGACGAAGAGAGACACAAACCTGCTGCCATGAAGGTAGACTGCAGATAATCAAGGCGTCGTAGTCAACCCCAGTATTTGTGGACTGTTTGTGATTTCTTGGCCAGTTTACATTCAGTGGCTTACCATTGTTTTCTGAACGACCGATACACATACCACTGTGTAAAAACCGAAATTCGAATGCGGTATGTGGGATTACGAATTGCATTCGTAACTAATTCGCCACAGATTCGGCAGTACTAGAAAAGCAAATCAGGAAAAAAATACGTGTCGAAGTAGGATATACTGGGCCACAGGTTTGAGGAAACAGTGAAACACAATGCACTGAATGGTGTCATTTCTTGGGAAGTGGGACGACTGGTACTGACAACACCTGGCATCCAGCACCACAGCGTCCAGAATTTATGGTCAATCAATGTTTTGCTTAACCTTTACAGGACATCGCTGTCAACATCAGCATCTTTCCGCTGATTGTTGATTTCTTGACAAGATTACACTCAGTAGGTTGCCATTGATTTCTGAGCGGTGAAAAGTCGCTAACCTCTAGGCCAGGAAGCCGGCAATTTATGGTCACATAATCGTATTTTCAATCAACCACAATGGCATTGGGGTAGAGAGGGCTAAACACTTTGCCCATAAGCCCATTCTTGTTATGGACCTGTGATATGATTGCGCCATCACATTGTG
The DNA here is from genome assembly GCA_963921405.1 of Cepaea hortensis. Classification (NCBI taxonomy): domain Eukaryota; kingdom Metazoa; phylum Mollusca; class Gastropoda; order Stylommatophora; family Helicidae; genus Cepaea; species Cepaea hortensis. The sequence continues at coordinate 150,549,265 of OY992878.1, read as the reverse complement.
TAGGCACTAGAGCACGGAGGAATAAGTACCCAATCTTTCTTTCACTTTCGCAAGCGAGGAACCCAGACGTCGAACTCGCTTCCGTCCGCCCTCATAACATTATTAGCAGGACCACTACAATAGCATAGAAATCAGTATCTAATCACTGATGAAGACAAATGGGGTGTTTGAACTGAAATGTTATAGAAACATTCTGTGCGGAGCGAGAATCAACAAGAAGAAACATACTGGCATTCCACAAGTTCTGAACATCGACCAAATCTGGTTTATAAACAGCACTATGTCTCAGAAACTAAAATATTTTGGCCATATTTAACGTCAATCAATCAGGTGTCGTCTCCGCAATGAAGGTTGGCTGCAATGGATCTCCAATACTGTCTGTCTCTTGCCTTGACTGTACATTCTGTCAGGCTGATGTTCGTCCATCTCTTGATGTTATCCTCCCACTTGTATCGTTGTCTACCTCTTGCCCTCAACCTAGCCTTCCAGTATGGTTTTTATAAGAGTATCATGTCTTTTAACGTGGCCAAAATATTTCACTTGTCTCCTCTTTATTTATTTCATCAACTCTCTCTCTCTCTCTCTCTCTCTCTCTCTCTCTCTCTCTCTCTCTCTCTCTCTCTCTCTCTCTCTCTCTCTCTCTCTCTTCATTCCCAGTTTTTCTAGGACCTCTCCATTTGATTGTTTTTGTTTCCATGAAATACGACCTATTCGTCTGTATATCCACATCTTCAGGGCTTCTATGCGACTTTCTAGTTGCTTGTTCAGTGTTCAGGCTTCCGAGCCATATAGTAGTGTTGAATATACGTAGCATTTGACAATTCTCACTTTTAATGCGTTATTAATCTCTCTAGACGTTAATACTGATTTCATACCGTTGAAAGCATTTTTGGCCATTCATATTCTCTTTTTCATTTCCATTTCACTTCTGCCATCGTCTGTTATTATATGTCCAAGATAAGAGAAACTTGTTACTTGTTCTAGTATCTGCCCGTTTACTGTGATGTTCATTGATGACCTTTCCTTTTCACAGCTAATTATCATGGTTTTTGATTTTTGGATGTTAATATCTAAGCCACATTCTGCACTGTGCCTGTTTACTTCTTCCACTAGGTCTTGCAACTCTTGCTCACTTTCTGCTAGTAACACGGTATCGTCAGCATATCTAAGATTGTTTATGATCTTCAATTGATGCTGAGTCCAGGCATTTCAGCTTGTTTAAAAACTCTTTCTGTGTATAGGTTGAAGAGGCTTGGGGACAGTACAGTTCCCTGCCGTACTCCTCTTTTTATCTCTATAGGTGACGAATAGTTATTACCGCATCTAATAGACGCCACATGTTCCCAGTACAAGTTACTAATAAGTCTGATGTCCTTTCCGTCTACTCCTATATCTTGAAGGCACGTAATTAGTCGTTCATGTTGAACTCTATCAAAAGCTTTCTTGTAGTCTATAAAAGAAACATATATACTTTTTTGAACTTCTATATATTTTTCAATTAACATCCTGAAACAGATAATTGCTTCTCTGGTACCGCTGTTATTGCGGAACCCAAATTGTTCTTCAGCTACTTCCTCATCTATTTTATGTTGAATTCGTTCTTGTATGACCTTGAGTAGTATCTTAGTTATGTGGCTCATTAAGCTAATAGTTATGTAATCCTCACAATCAACAGCTCATGGCTTCTTCGTTAGTGTGATGAAAATGGATGTTTTCAAGTCATTGGGGATGTACCCAGTATTATATATATCATTACATAATTCTGTGATAGTTTCAATACCAAAGCTGGATAAGGATTTTATCATCTCTGTTGTTATCTTGTCAGGACCTACAGCCTTTCCTTCTTTCATCTTTTTAATAGCCTTTTCTATTTCAGCCGTTAATATTTTTAGTCCATCTTGGGTATTATATAATGTTGGTCTATTGACCCTGTTGTCCTTTAATAAATCTTCTGTGTACTCTGTCCATCTTTTTATTATGTCAGTGTTATTAATTATAATTTCTCCATTTTTTCCTCTGATACAACCGTTTCCTGTTATATTACTTTTCTTCTTTGTAAATCTTTTTATATGTTCATGTAATTCTTTCGAGTTGTGTTTTATTTCCAGATCCTCCATTTCTTTGCAATGTTTCTGCAGCCACTCTTCTTTGGCAACTCTGCACATGTGACGTATTTCTCTATCTATTACTATATACTCTGGAGTGTTCTTTGCTTTCTTTCTTTGAGACATTTTACTCAATATTTCATCGGTTATCCATAAAAGAAAAGGATGGGGTCGATCAGCAGGTAGATCGACACAGGATATTCAAAACATCTTGTGCATGAAAATACATCAGGAAGGGAGACTGATTAACACCATGTTGATGTGCTAGGCAGTTTTATGTTTAGAATTGCTTTCATAATGTTTTTTTTTCCCTCGTTTCCATCCTGTTTCAGGATATTGCGGTCAACATCAGCATCTTTCAGCTGCACGTTGTTTCCTAGGCTAGATTACGCTCATCAGCACGCCACGACTTTCTGACCGACCGGCTCCATACTCTCATAAGTCATTGGCGCGAATCGAAACGCTTCCAATTCTCGTGCGCTCACGTCAACCACGAGAGTATTCGGGGTTACGGAGAAAGCTGCTAACTCCTGGACCAGGGAGACCGGCTTTCATAATGTTCTGAGAAGAAAATATGACGAGGAATAGAATTGGCCATCTCACCTAGTTATGCGTGGTCTAGAACAGGTGACACCTAAACCCCACAGACATTTGTCAACCTTTACCTTTCAACATTGTCAGGGATTGCTGCAAGAAAATGCCCAGTGGATTGATCAACCAATCACTCACACTAATTACCTATACCATGCAATTTCCCTTATATGTCACACCGTCTCTGTCATACATGCCATGGGATGCATATGCCGTCAAGACTAGACGAATAAGCCATCTTTCAGCGTGCCCACTCTGCCACAATTGCCAAACGCACGGCGTATTAACCTATACGGGGAGTCACTTTCTGCTTATTTTGTATGTAGAAATGTCAGTCTAATTTGGAGAAACGCTACCGTCTCTATACCACAGTTGATGCCTCTGCCTGAATTAAACTGGGTGTGTCTGGGCATGCGTGTGGTATAGTTTGATTGAGAAAATACCACGGACTCGTTTGACGGCGGAAATATCATCTGCGTGCAATGTTCACCTGCTGGATATTAAGGGCTGTTTCATGTACAGATGGTTGACAAAATGGTCTATAATTACGGGGGATTGGCATGTTGGAAATAATTTCTGAGCCATTTAAAAGGTGAATTGTAAGCAGTGAGCACAGAGTCTGGAGCGGAATTTCAGTGTAAGCTTTTTAGACAAGTAAGCGGCTTATCATAAGTTCCCAAACAGAGCAGCAAATTTGTTCTCTTATTATGTTGTCTGGTCTGGGGAAAGATATCGTCGATCATGACTGTTCAATCCTCTCTGTCATCTGAGATTGTATTGAAATTGATACTGCTTATAGCATCACCCACCGACTGCTGATCAGCCTATCAAAATATGGGTCTAGCGCCGTATGCCAAAACTGCATATGGCGTGTACATTAACTTTACTTTACTATAGTGCGTTCACAAATATTTGCTCTCATTCACGTTCAATATATTTGAAAAGTACATGTTGCATCGTTATGAAATTTTTATTTTGCCGTACTATATTTACTCCCAGTCAATGAATATGTCTTTGATAGGTCCAAAGGCAAACGCAATCATGAAAAGCGGCGAAATTTCTTTGATGTTTGGGGGAAAATGTATTGAATTCACGCTAACAAACTTGTTTTACAACAATGCACGTCAGTTCAGGTAACGACCTCTGAACACTTCCGTTTCACAATGTGACGTGCTTCTCATACGGAAATTCCCGTGCACCATGGAGAATATTCATTATTGAACACTGATCTTTCCATGTGAAGATGTAATGCATTTCATAATATGCAATTCATCTCTGACCCGTATATCATATACCACATATAAACAAACATTAAGACATTGTAGCATTGCGTTACAATCTCCTAAACAAAATGAAATATTTGTTGGGTGTACATAATGATAAAGTTAAATGCCAAATCTAATTATTTTCCCTCAGTTGGTTACTAAGTTGCATATTTATACGATGGCAAACATTTGTGACCGTACTATACTATAGTTTCATGTTTTGTCCAGATGATATTGGAAAAATTATGACCACTGGAATGATCAGACTGAGAAGATAGAGAAATGGTGTTTGGCGGACTGAGACGGAGTATGGAGGAATACCATCAGCAGAGTTGATCCAGAACACCGAGGGCCGAGATCTGTGGAGAGTCACGAGGCCATATGCAAGTTGCCAGGGCACATGACGGGGATGATTATGATGTCCAGATGTATAAGATTTCTACATAATCTTTCCCTGTATGTCGTTAGTTCTCTTGGCTAGTACTTTTCAGCACAGGCTAAACGTCTACCTACTTTCTTTTATTGATATAACTCCTAAAATATGCTTGTCATTACTATATATAGTTTTGACTAGTGAAATAGTAACATCTCCAGTTGACAAGACAATAGGAAAATGTTTGTTTTCGGTCAACGCTTTTTAAAATTTCCTTCGCAAATTAACTATTTCCGCTACCTCAAGTGTTTTCATCAGTGTGTTCCACGGCTGGTAATTTGCCCAGTACTGTTATCTTTTACTTTCTTTTCACTAATACAAATGCAGAGATGAACATTATTTCATTAGTTTGTTATTGTTGTTTACGATTTGATTACTTCACTTGGGTATTGATTGCATTTGTTGCATGGATACATTAATCTGTTCCATGCGTCTTCCCACTTGTGTTTTGGTGTCTAGATAACTACTCTTAATGACTCGTTTTCTGTTCCCGGCTCTCTGATTTCAGAATACTTCCAACAATTATACGGCCGAGTTGGCGTGGCGGTTATGATGTCAAGCTGACAATGGCATCAGCGAGGTCGTGCGAGCATTCCATGTCACTACACGACGTTTACTACTGAAGGGAAAGACTATCCCTATTCCTTTGTCCACTCATGCCTATAAAATTTGATTGTTCTACCCAATCACATACCTCGCTGAATGAGTTGCCAGCACGTGCAGTTAATAGTTCTCAGATGCAAACATGATTTTCAGATAACAAGTCAGATGGTCTCAGATGCGAACATGTTTTTCGATTTACAAGTCAGATGCCTAATGTAGCAGGGTGGAGTCATATTACAAGTTTCCGAGAATAAAATCTATTAAAATAAAAACTAGCATCATCATATGCCATGCTGGTAAGCGTGGGCGGTCATGTTTCGCCATCTCACACGATCACCAGAGTCGTGGATAACCTTGGTGTCATTGTCGCGATCATACTATGTCATCAAGCCGTCCAGATATTTACTTATTTGCCTTCCCATTGTTCCTTTCCTCTCAATCGTGCCAGTTGCCACCAAGTTTTATAGTTTCTTTCTTCTCATAACGTGCCCCAAAAATTGACTGTCTACATCTAATTTTTGTAATCATTTTGCGGTTTTCATTTTACTTCTTGTAGGACTTGCTAGTTGGTTTTTCTGTCTATCTTATAGTTTTCTTATCATTTCCCTCAGAAATCACATTTCCACTGTCATTAGCTGTTTTTAAGCTTGCCTGACATTCGTTCATGTTTCACATTTACACAAAAGTACAGGTTCTATGTGAAACTATAGCAACCTTCATACAAGTAAACACCTGTATGTTATCAGCCATATAAGATTGGTCTATATTAAGGTTAAAGCTAGTTGCATATCCTTTACATTACGTCGCAGTAAACCCCCTGATATTTGGCTGATTGTGATTTCTTGGCTAGTTTACGTTCAGTAGTTTGCCATTGCTCAAACCATTTAATTAAAGCCAGCGCAAGGCGGCCTGCTACCAAAGCGCCCGCAGCTGTTCTTCGGTATGCGGGATTACGAATTGCGTTGGTAACCCCTTTGCCACAGAGCTGGTGTTTCACCATATATTGAGAAGGTCTCAAGTTGTGAGAAACGGTTCCTTACCTTTCAATCAAGAGTAAAGTGTAAGTACTTTGCAGACATTTTATCTTGCTGATATTGTTACTGATTTATTTACTTTTCTATTGCTTCTGTTTATGTTTTTATTTCATTTCCTCTAACTTGAAATGTAATCATCTGGAGTTGCTTGTGGGACATCGTCTTTGCTGGTAAGCTTCTAAAGGTAGTATTGTTTCTTTTAGATATACAATGCCGATTATAGATGAAGTTCTGAAGCCGAGATTCGCTGTGTTGGAACGCCGTCATTGTGTGTATTACTGTGCAGCTAATAGAAAACATACATTAGAAACAACAAGCTGCCCTCAGAATTGATAATGATGTAGGCCAATATCAGCCTATTAAAAGAAGTGTGAAACAGGGATGTGTAATGTCTCCAGATATTTTGTCCCTGTGCAGGAACATATTTTCAGAAATATAGAAGTTATGGAAGGAATCAATATTGGGGGACGATACATTAAGAACAATAGATATGCAGACGTTACAGTCTTGATTGCAGACAATGTACAGGACCTGCGACTTTTAGTAGATGCGGTTGTTGCACACAGTGAGCAACTAGGGTGTCGTGTCCTCCTTTACAGTGTCGTCCCTGGAGTGAAGAGAGCCGACACCCACATTATAATATTTTTTTCCTCTCAATATTCTGGAGAATCCACCAGCTTCCGTCCAACACACTCCATCAGCCTATGGACACCTTTTCCTATCACTCTCACACTGTCGTACTATGCCCCCTTCTCATACTTCCCCAACGCAACATACTCAACAACTCTTGCTTCTAGAAATTAATAAAGAGTAATTTATTAAAATAAAAGTGTAACGTATATGAGACGTGTATGTGAAGAAAATGTGTGACGTGTTCTATAAAGTGTGTAGACTCTGACTCTCAGACAGCAACCCAGTCAGCTGATCCCAGCAAAGATAGACCACAGCACGTTACGTCAGAACATGTACTTCTCACCCGTTGCCGAAACCATCTTGCCGGATACTGCTTTGCCTCTGTAGACCTCTGGTAATCCAATTTCATGAACATCCGAAATAGACACCGGTGGTATTAACAGTTAATCATGGACCGGTTGCACTCTACACAATGTCCGTTCCTAACGTTCCTTAACAAACTGCACAAGTCTTTTGTAGTGTGTACGCAGTTAGTTAGTTAGTTAGTTAGTCGACAGATCATCCTCGTTGCACATCGAACCATTCAGTCCATAAGTGCTAATTTCTAATGTTAATTGTTGCTGTACTAACACTAGGTACTCTTAGCCGGTTCTCGGTTCGTTACTACTGTCTAATGCTGTGTGGTGCATCAGTATGCATCACTCTCTTTGATGAATCAATTTCCTTCTATCGTAAGTTACGTTCTGTATGCAACTCTAGTGACTCTTGAACTGGTGTTCTTCCCTTTTGGATTTGATTTTTTCCCAAAAAACTTTTTGAGTTTCCTTGGATCTGGTAGGGAACCTAGGATAGAAACAACACATCTGGTGATAGTACTAGTCACTGATCCTTTCGGCTGAGTGTAAGCCTATCACCTTGCTTAATGATCTTTAGCTAACTAGAATTAGTCATAGAGCAGATTAGCTACCCACCTAGAGCCGAATCAGGCTATGACAACGAAAAAATCAGCAAACAGAATGCGGACCCCCGCCCACCAGGGACACCTACGGGAAGATCCCAATTATCCCTCATTACTCAATTCTCAACTAGTAAAGCTTATCAGCACTTCACTAATCTATTCTAGCTAACAGAGCCACGTATCACTTCACTACTCTAGCTAGTTTCCACTAACAGTGCTAATCATCACACTATAATTTAACAAGGCCACAGTCTATATTAATTATAACGAATATATATATAATAGGTTATACCTTACGGCACTGCAGTTTACACTAAATTACATCTAATGGTAGCCATACAGGCTCGTGTAAACTAAATCAAATATCTCCGTCACACGTTAGATGTTCTAACTGCTGCAGTGACAAGCATGTCTGCCTAGATCCACATTTTCAAGTTTCCCCAGTTGGTCCCAACTCGGGTTTTTATGGCAACTCCTAAAGTTGGCCACGTGACGTTATCCTTTATGCCCCCACACAGGTGGCACAGTGGCAGATCATCCCTTGTCAGGAAACTATTTTCCTGGCTTAAGTCCTGTCAAAGTTGTCAGTAATAGTTTAGATTCTCAAAACAAGCCAGCGAGTTTCTGTCGAGTTACAACAAAGAGTTGCAAATAACCCCGTCAATCCTCTCGATGTGCCGGAAACCAAGAATTGACAGATGCACTGTTTTCTCCCTAGTCGGGCACTTCCGACCTGTTGATAAACTGTCAATCTTCTGTTCCGTGGTGACAATCCCAGCAGCCATTTCCGTCTGATGTCCGGCAGTATAGATGACAAACGGAACCATTCCATATCCTAAGCCGACAATCATATGTGATTCTAACTGTTAATGAACTGCCAACTCGATGTATCCATTCCTTCTCACTCACCACCAAATGTGTTTATGGGCTGACACGATGTAACCTGTGCAGCTGTGTTTACTCTGTTAGTACGACTTTTGTGGCCTAGAAAATATACGCCACGCAAACGTCGGTATTATTAGCTGGTTAACTCATGGCGCTCGTGACATAGGCCCCCTCTTAAGAGAGTAGTCCATCTCACTCTTCTCCACCATGAGTTAAATCCAGATGATTCATTCCTCTTCTTCAGGAGCTGGGTGTCTTGACAAGAAATCCGCTCCAACATTCTCCTTCCCAGGAATGTACTCTACTGTGAAATTATACGGTTGAAGTAACAACGACCACCGCATCAAACGTGCGTTGAGCTTCTGAGAAGTAGCCAGGAATATCAGGGGTTGATGATCCGACTGGACTCGAAACTTAACTCCATACAAATATGGCTGAAATTTTTGCACTGCCCATACGAGGGACAAACACTCTCTCTCGACAATTGAATAATTCCTCTCCGCCTGTAGAAGTTTCTTACTTGCGTATGCTACAGGTTTCAAAACCGAAGCATCGTCTTTTCCTTCCTGTAACAAAGCGGCTCCAATTCCAATCGCACTTGCATCCGTTCTCAACACAAATTGTTTGGAAAGGTCAGGGAGCTGTAATACAGGTTTGCTGACCAAGGCCTCCTTTAACTGACTATAGGCATTCTCACATTCTGGTGTCCAAATGATTTGGTCCGGGAATCCCTTTTTCAAGGTTTCCGTCAACGGAGCTCCCAGTTCAGTGAAATGTGGGATAAATTTGTGATAGAACCCACACAACGAGAGAAAAGATCGCACATCCTTCTTCGTTTTAGGTCTTGGTGCATTTCTGATTTTCTCCAGGTTCTTCTCTTCTGGAACAATGTGTCCGGGAGTGATGGTGTGACCTAGAAATTCCAGAGTCTGGTAACCAATCATGCACTTGGTTGGACGAGCAGTAAGCCCTGCTTCCTTGAGCCTCTTAAACACTCTCTCCAAGGATTGTAAGTGGTCATCCAAGCTGTCACTGGAAATCAGAATATCATCCATGAATGAGATGATGGATGGATCCTGTAACGGATCTAGTAAAGGCTTCATCATGCGTGTAAACACACTAGGTGCATTTCTGAGTCCAAAGGGCATGACCTTGAATTCGTAGTGTCCACTGGGTGTACTGAAAGCTAACAGTGGTCGAATCTCCGGTTTGACTGGTATCTGATAATACCACCGACTCAGATCCACCTTTGAAAAGTACCGAGCCTTATGGAGCCTAGCGAATAACTGAGTTGGATTCGGCAAAGGTTCCACCTGAAACACTGTATGACTGTTCAGAAGTCGGTAATCTATACACAACCTGTGTTCTCCACTTGGTTTGCGTAACAAAACTACCCCCGCATTGTATGGGGATGTGGATGGTGCAATCACGTCATCCTCCAGCAGTTTTTGTATTTCCTCCTCCAGAGCCTTTTCTTTAGAGAATGGCACTGGGTAAACCTTTTGGCGAACAGGCTCCTGTGTGGTCAAAGTCATCTCGAACTCCACCAGCCTCGTTCGTCCTGGTTTATCAGTCAGTATCTCCTTATGAGACTTGAGAACCTGGGTTATCCTTTCCCTCTCCTGGGAGGTCAGATCAGGGTTCACTTGCACATCCCTATAGGTTTCCTGGTGTTCCAAGGGATATTCCCTGCCCTCGCTGGTTCCCACTTCTGTCTCCACTGCAACTGCCATTGCCATGAGGTGAGCTGCCTTGTCTCCGGGTCTCTCTTCGTATTTCCGCAAGAGATTGATATGGAAAATCTTCGACTTTCCCCGGATCCGGATCTGATAGTTGGTTCTGGATATCACCCTTTCCACGGGAAATGGTCCTTGCCAACCTATCTCCAGTTTGTTGTTTCCCGTTGGGAGTAGCAACAAGACTTTATCTCCCACCTCTAGAGATCTTTCTTTAGACCTACGGTTGTAGTAAGCCGCATGTCTTTTCCTTGCCTTTTTCAAGTTTTGATTTGCCAGAGTCCATCCCTTGTGGAGTTTTTCTTTCAGTTCCTCCACGTATTGATAGGATGAGATCACTTCTTCTGACGTCCCCTCTTCAGTCCAACTCCTCAACATGGCTTCCAACGGTCCTTTGATTGGACGACCAAACAGCAACGTAGCGGGTGGTAGTCCTGTTGAGCCATGAGGAACTTCCCGATAGGCAAAGAGTGCTGCTGGGATATATTCATCCCACCTATCAGGTTTTTCCTGCGCTAGTTTCCTGAGCATTGTCATCAACGTGCCGTTGAAACGCTCTACTTGTCCATTGGCTTGAGGGTGGTAAGGGCTGGTATGTATGTGGTTAGAGTGAAACACCCTAAATACCTCCTCCATGAGTTTTCCACAAAACTGAGATCCATTGTCCGTCAGAATTTGATCCGGAAAGCCTAATCTGGTAAAGGCCTCCATCAGTGCGTCCGCCACTCTTTTCGAGTCAATCGTGGTCAACGGTATGGCTTCACCCCACATTGTACAGCAATCCACCATTGTGAGTATATACATGTTCCTCTTCCTAGTCCTGGGAAGTGGACCCACGATATCGATGGCTACCCTCTCGAAAGGAGAGTTCATGATGGGCATCTCACCCAACACCACCGGTGCTGTCCAGTGTTTCGGTGCCACCCTCTGGCACTCAGGGCATGACTTCACATACTGACGCACATCATCTGTCATTCCCGGCCAATAGTAGTGGCAGGAAATCCGCTGCATGGTGGCGGCAATACCCATATGTCCACTAAAGGAGATGGTATGCCCCATATGAAGAATCTGGGACCGGTGAGCTTTCGGGACGACCAACTGACCGTATAGGTTGTCTCCCCTTCCTGCTCTCCTGTAGAGTATCCTATTCTTCATGTAGTACTGCCCCCGTCCTGGTGGATCAGCACTTTTCTGCAGCTTTTTGTAGCAAGGACGTAAAGTATCATCCTCACTCTGGGCAGTTCGTAGCTCCCCCGGCATTGGGTTAGTCACAATTGCGTCTGCCTCTTCCGTTTTCGTCTGAGAGCGAGTCTGCATTGCTCCCATATGGATTGGCTCCCTGGGTATTCCCAGAAAGACATACCGGCAACCTAGGATGACTGGAAAAATGGGATCGGTCAATACAGCGGCCTTGATGGTGCCGGTGACGTACCTTGACCGAATCTCCACATTAGCAATGGGCAACTTCATGGTTACAGCACTCTTCTGTGCAGGCTGTATGTCCAATGTTTCACCTGTGAATTGTTCTGGATGTACCAGATCCGCAGAAATCACGGCCTCCCCGTCCAGTCCTGTGTCGTATAAACACTCCACTTGACGACCGTTAACCTCTACCAATTCCACTACAGGTGGTTTTTCCTGGTCTGGAGTCTCTTCCTCGGCCTCGACCTGTTCGGTGGGCTCCACCTTAGGTTTTCCTGAGCACACGACGAATTGAGTGTCTCCTGACTTTCCCCTGCAGTCAATAGCATTGTGCGTGTTTGACTTGCATTGGTTGCACCATTTCCCTGTCCTAGATTTTCTATTGTCGGACTTGAGTGAGCTCTCCTGGTGGCGAGCTTCCTTGTTGACCTTGGCATTTTCCGTGACAACCTCCTTGGAAGTCACTTGACATGCTGCGAAGTGAGGGTTCTTAGCCTTCGATTTGCAGTCCCTCGTATTGTGAGAGGGTGACTTACAAATTGAACACCACTTCTCCGACCATGGTCGTTTAGGTGTAGAGCTTGAAGTGCTCTTGCTTCCCTCCTTCTTCTTCTCTGAACTATCCTCTGATTTTTGCACATAAGGTTCCCACTTTTTTGTTCCTGAGTTTTTGGTTTTCTTCTTGTCATGTTTCTCTTGACTTTTTGGTGTTGGTGGAAAGGTTTTCCCCTGCCTCCCCATGTACCTCGACGAACCGTTCTGCTAATTTCGTCACGAGGTCAATACGTTCCGCTCCTTGTTCTCCCAGGAACGTCCTGAGAGGTTTAGACATTTGCTTCTTCAGCTGGTCGACCACCATGAGCTCTTCCAGACTCTCATAGTCATGTGCGAACCCAGCCAAATCCATCCACTTGTGGAGATAAGATTTTAGACGCAAACTGTAGGCGGCAAACAACTCCCCCGGTTCTCGTTTCGCTGCTCGAAATTTTTTCCGTTAGGTATGTGACGTAACCTCGAATCGTTTCAGCAGAGCCGTCTTTAACTCGTCATAATTGTTCTCATGTCCTGGTGGCAGGCGAGAATAAACCTCGTATCCGGTCCCGCGTAAACCCTGGGATAGCTTAAGATTCCATTTGTTACGCTCCAGACCCATAGCAACTGACATAACCTCGAAGCTTTGAAGGTATTGGTCAATCTTCTCTTTGTCCTCCTCGTAAAGGGTACTTCATAGCATGGTATCCATGTCCACCTACTGGTGTTGCGCCTGGGATGGAGGAACCTCCAACTGCTCCCTCAGTTTCTCCATTAGATTGACTCTTGAACTCGAGTTCCCTCATCCGGTACTCGTGCTCCCTCTTCTGTGCTTCTTGTTCAGCTTCTAATTTCCTAGCTGCTTGTTCAGCTTCAAATTTCCTAGCTGCTTGCTCAGCTTCCAATTTCCTAGCTGCTTGCTCAGCTTCCAATTTCTTAGCTGCTTGCTCAGCTTCCAATTTCTTAGCTGATTGCTCAGCTTCCAATTCCATCCTTCTCAATTCCAGCTCGGCCTTTCGATCATCCCTTTCTGCTTGACGATACTCTCTCTCCACTTCCTGTATGTAATCCGTTAGAGCAGACCCCGCCAATCCCATTTCTTCCCCCCTTGCCTTTAATTCTGCTGTGCTAAGTTTTGGGGTGGCCATTATACAGAGAGGTAAGCTAGCAGGTCTAGTACAATATAACTGCAAATTACTATACAGATATATGAACAAGTACTATAAATCTAGATATTACCACACACAGCACATTCACTCAGTGACAAGAGTAGAATCAGGACCACAGACCTATGCAGACGTGTGAAGTGTGAACAGGTAAGATATTTGTCCTAACCCCTATCCACATTCACTCTAGCTGGATTCTCCAAAATGATATCTCCCTCTTATAACTAGGGATCCCGTGTCAAAAGACCCCGTTGTCAGAAGATCCCACTGTCAAAGGTTCCTGCTTGCAGGAGATCTCGCTGTCCAAGGATTCCGTTTACGGGAGATCCCGCTGTCCAAGGATTCCGTTTACGAGAGATCCCGCTGTCCAAAGATCCCGTTTACGAGAGATCCCGCTGTCCAAAGATCACGTTTACGAGAGATCCCGCTGTCCAAAGATCCCGTTTACGAGAGATCCCGCTGTCCAAAGATCACGTTTACGAGCCCCCAATAATGTCGTGTCCTCCTTTACAGTGTCGTCCCTGGAGTGAAGAGAGCCGACACCCACATTATAATATTTTTTTCCTCTCAATATTCTGGAGAATCCACCAGCTTCCGTCCAACACACTCCATCAGCCTATGGACACCTTTTCCTATCACTCTCACACTGTCGTACTATGCCCCCTTCTCATACTTCCCCAACGCAACATACTCAACAACTCTTGCTTCTAGAAATTAATAAAGAGTAATTTATTAAAATAAAAGTGTAACGTATATGAGACGTGTATGTGAAGAAAATGTGTGACGTGTTCTATAAAGTGTGTAGACTCTGACTCTCAGACAGCAACCCAGTCAGCTGATCCCAGCAAAGATAGACCACAGCACGTTACGTCAGAACATGTACTTCTCACCCGTTGCCGAAACCATCTTGCCGGATACTGCTTTGCCTCTGTAGACCTCTGGTAATCCAATTTCATGAACATCCGAAATAGACACCGGTGGTATTAACAGTTAATCATGGACCGGTTGCACTCTACACAATGTCCGTTCCTAACGTTCCTTAACAAACTGCACAAGTCTTTTGTAGTGTGTACGCAGTTAGTTAGTTAGTTAGTTAGTCGACAGATCATCCTCGTTGCACATCGAACCATTCAGTCCATAAGTGCTAATTTCTAATGTTAATTGTTGCTGTACTAACACTAGGTACTCTTAGCCGGTTCTCGGTTCGTTACTACTGTCTAATGCTGTGTGGTGCATCAGTATGCATCACTCTCTTTGATGAATCAATTTCCTTCTATCGTAAGTTACGTTCTGTATGCAACTCTAGTGACTCTTGAACTGGTGTTCTTCCCTTTTGGATTTGATTTTTTCCCAAAAAACTTTTTGAGTTTCCTTGGATCTGGTAGGGAACCTAGGATAGAAACAACACATCTGGTGATAGTACTAGTCACTGATCCTTTCGGCTGAGTGTAAGCCTATCACCTTGCTTAATGATCTTTAGCTAACTAGAATTAGTCATAGAGCAGATTAGCTACCCACCTAGAGCCGAATCAGGCTATGACAACGAAAAAATCAGCAAACAGAATGCTGACCCCCGCCCACCAGGGACACCTACGGGAAGATCCCAATTATCCCTCATTACTCAATTCTCAACTAGTAAAGCTTATCAGCACTTCACTAATCTATTCTAGCTAACAGAGCCACGTATCACTTCACTACTCTAGCTAGTTTCCACTAACAGTGCTAATCATCACACTATAGTTTAACAAGGCCACAGTCTATATTAATTATAACGAATATATATATATAATAGGTTATACCTTACGGCACTGCAGTTTACACTAAATTACATCTAATGGTAGCCATACAGGCTCGTGTAAACTAAATCAAATATCTCCTTCACACGTTAGATGTTCTAACTGCTGCAGTGACAAGCATGTCTGCCTAGATCCACATTTTCAAGTTTCCCCAGTTGGTCCCAACTCGGGTTTTTATGGCAACTCCTAAAGTTGGCCACGTGACGTTATCCTTTATGCCCCCACACAGGTGGCACAGTGGCAGATCATCCCTTGTCAGGAAACTATTTTCCTGGCTTAAGTCCTGTCAAAGTTGTCAGTAATAGTTTAGATTCTCAAAACAAGCCAGCGAGTTTCTGTCGAGTTACAACAAAGAGTTGCAAATAACCCCGTCAATCCTCTCGATGTGCCGGAAACCAAGAATTGACAGATGCACTGTTTTCTCCCTAGTCGGGCACTTCCGACCTGTTGATAAACTGTCAATCTTCTGTTCCGTGGTGACAATCCCAGCAGCCATTTCCGTCTGATGTCCGGCAGTATAGATGACAAACGGAACCATTCCATATCCTAAGCCGACAATCATATGTGATTCTAACTGTTAATGAACTGCCAACTCGATGTATCCATTCCTTCTCACTCACCACCAAATGTGTTTATGGGCTGACACGATGTAACCTGTGCAGCTGTGTTTACTCTGTTAGTACGACTTTTGTGGCCTAGAAAATATACGCCACGCAAACGTCGGTATTATTAGCTGGTTAACTCATGGCGCTCGTGACATAGGGATAGAATTCAATAGTAAGAAGACACAGATAATGATCATCACTGAGAAGAAAGAAATACCACAATATGATATACGAGTAAATGGGCATATTCTTAAGCAAGTAAATCGGTACAGTTATCTGGGAACAGTCATAACATCTGATGGGAGATGCCTTGAAGAGATTTGAAAAAGAATTGCCATTGTGAATGTAGCCTTTTGCAAGATGAAAAACGTACTGCCCAATAAAATGATATCAATTGAAACGAGAAAAAGAGTGTTGAGGTGCTACATATAACCTGTACTTTTATATGGATGTGAAGCATGGACAATGAGCAGTCAAGCTGAAACAAACAGCTAATGGATGTGGAAATGTGGTTTCTGAGGGAAATGCAAAGAATACCATGGACAGACAGAAAAACCAATGAACAAGTTCTTAAAGCTAAAAATTAAGATCGTAAACTGATTAGAGTCATTAGACGTAGACAGTCAAACATTTTTGGGCATGTTATGAGAAAAAATGAATTGGAGAACTTGGTCACAACTGGCAAGATCGAAGGGAAGAGACCAAGGAGAAGACCGAAAAGTAAATACCTGGATGGCTTGGCCACGTGGTATGGTCGAGACAGGAACACGGAGCTGACCCGCGATTCTGGTGATCGAGTGAGATGGCAAAACATGACCGATGGCATGATGGATGTAATAGAACGAACGAACAAACGAACAATCTTTATTTTCAAAGGGTTAAGAATTTAACACGCAGACCCTTGTGACATTCTGTACTTCTTATACATTTCCTCTCATACGTTCTTCTTCTTCTTCTTTCGTTCGCCTGAAATATGTTTATAACTGCAATGGTGTCTCTTGTATGAATCTCTCATACGTTATTTCATTCATACATCACTTATGACGCTAATCTTACACATGAACAGAACAATATGCATTAAAATGCAAGGAAAAGAATCAATAATACATGACTGACTAGAGCAATTGTTAACATGGCCATTATAAATACCCCAGGTAGGTGTAAACTACCATACATATGGGAATTCTTAAAAATATTATACTAGTTACCGTTTCAGATAATTTTTATTATTTTTTAGGGAGGCATGTAAAGAGAATCTGGTATTGCAGCCTTCAACTTGTTTATGTCAGTTTTAAAGAATTGATCAAATGTAATCTGAATTGATGGTAATGATTGTGAGGAATTGTGTTTGTTTGTGGAGGTATTAATTGCTGTCCATATATCTTTAATATTGGTTTTATCATTTATTAAGTTCTTAAAATAGTTTTTCTTTTCCTTTCGAATATCACTGAGCTTTATTTCTTAGTCTATGGTATGTGGTTTGGTATTAGTTGTAATTTTAAGCTATTATTCGTGTTAAGTTGCCTGCCTCACACTTCGAAGGTTTTGAGTTCAATTCCCGGCTCCGTCATCCGGTCCATGAGTGCAATTTTCTAGGATACTTCTTGAGGTCGTCGCTGGAACTACATAGTTCATATCTGATTATCACTGTCTTTGCACAAATAACGTATACTAACTAAATATATGGACTCTCATACAACGAAGTACTACACTGAATACAGTCCCGATAACTGGATGCGAAGAAAGAATGAATACAAGTTAGTAATTTGACTTGGGCAATAACAAAGACTGGAACATATCTCAACGACAATCACACCGGTCAGGTCTGCGGATGAGTGACCTTGTCTGCTGTCCCACTTTCGCATTACACTTTCTACTGCGTCTAACACTCGTAACAACTGCTCAGGTAACATGTAGTCTGTCTGAGTGTGACCTATTTTTGTAACAACAACTCACATTTACCTGTGGTGTGTATAGTCTGACATTTGGCTAATAGCAGCGACTATGTTAATATGAGAATACTCATTTACACTCTCTGATGTAAACAAAGAAGACGTCAAGAAATATTCCTCAACCGAACATTGTGTGTGTAGAATTTCAGCCAAATTATAATTCATCAGTTCATGTCATTTATTGATCTGGAACTCCAGGCCAATCCAGCCTAAAATGGGTACCATGGAATGTCGTGGAAAGTAAAGGTGGCCGACATGATACCGACTGAGTTTATTTACTGAGTCACTTACTGAGTTTAATAAATGATAGGTCTGACTCCAAATGCCCAATGATCTTTGGCCTGTAACAGGGACCTTTACTAAGTCACGTCATGTGGTATTTTACTGCTTTATGCAAGTTACGAGAGCAAGCGAAAACTGCTGTAACTGGGACCTTTACTAAGTCACTTCATGTGGTATTTTACTGCTTTATGCACGTGACGAGATGCAGCGAAATGTCACGCAACAAAGTGTACTACCTATTGTGTATGACTTCTTTGTTTGTTTGTTGTTGTTGTTGCTCTCACTCGCTTTGAACTCAAGTGTAGTCCATACACACTACTTCCAATAGTGCTGGACTGGATTTTGCTTTCCCTATTAACAGTGTCTCTCGCCATCAAGCGAACTTACTCCGTCAAGGACGGCAGGTCAACATTTTTAGTCCAATTGTCCGGTGTAGGGTTGAATCCATTACCACGGCATCAGCACACCGGCTGTTTAAGAACACGCGTTCTTATCCATTCGACCTTGCTGGCCTTTATTGTTTAATGTCACCAAGAGAATACATTGTCTTGAACTCTGTCATTTCAAATGTTCCTTATACTCTACTTCGTGATACTTTGTTTTGAAAGAGAAGGCTGACCGGAAGGAGGCCGGCCTTACGATCTCCAGGGCTGGGCTATTAACGATAGTGAATTTAAGAAGCCAATGACAATGAGGCCATGGGTCAGTCAAAAAATAGGAGTTCCTCTTCAGACTGGGCACAAGGCAGTTCCCAAATTCATTGTGGAAAATGAAAAATAATGACGACCTTCTAGCTCCTCTGGTTCAAACGATCAGAAAACACTCAACTGTCATCAGCAAGGTATTTCAGCATGACTAGTCTCATGTCAACAAGGCCATCCCCCAAACTTGGGGATATCACTGGAGCTTTTTCTCCACACAATTAGCTGTAGACTATGGGCAGGGCTGGTACTAATCTCTGAATATACTAGTGGATACACATTCCACAGTAGTACCGATAAATCCTTCAGTGGTGCAGACAAACCCGTAGCGAACAATGATAAACTCTCTTCATTCCACATTAATTATTCCGTGGAATAAGATGTTGTAATCAACCCCCTTGGTGTTACCTCTGTTAAAATACTGGTGCCTCTTCTGTGATTTTGCTCTAGGGTTTTGATGATATAAAATTGATATTTGTGCACATGGTTATACATATCCTGTTATACCATGGCCTAAGGGTGTTGAGGCGGGGCAAGCAGTCCGAATACTGGAAAATACTCTTGCGGGGTGCACAAGGTAAATTTCCCAGCTCATATAGAATGATGTAGACTTCCCTTTTGTTCAGTTTAGTGAATCTGAACTTCACACCACATACCCCACTTGTTGGTCTGATAAAACCATGATGGTACTCCCAGTGTAAGTTTTGAAACAGAGGAAAAGATGTTGAACTGCCCATAAATGTGCTGGTCGACCATATGGCTAGGGTCTTTTGGGATAATAAGCATTACTGATATCTGTGAAGAGAGTGTAAACTCCCCTGTACGCCAGATTCAATGCTCCAAGCTTTTCATTCGCCAGCCTTTATCATATCAATAGGACCGAGTATTCTGGGTTCAGGACCTATCCACACCATCCATCTCCCTGTCAATATACAAAATGCAAAAACCCTTCTATACATATTTGAAATATAATCACATGTAACATAATCAAAATCTCACAAACATCAGAAAAAAAAGAGAAAGGTGGAGGATGTTACTAAGTCACCCATCCCGCCTCTCATTCCAACCCCGGTGTATTGAGAGTGTTATGTGCACTAGGATCAACACCCACTCTCCATTGTTGTCATGAAGTTATAAGGATATGTGATACGGATCATTCTTTGATTGTTGCAAGGGTTAGACTGAGACCAAAGAGAATCTACACAGCTAAACACAAATCTAGCCCCAGGATTAATATTATTAACACTCATGATCCTGAAAAGTGCTTTCAGTTTCAACAGCAACTTGAAGACGCTTTCACTGATACACCAGAAAATTGTACAGTAAATGAAAAGTGGGGTCAAATTAAGGAAACTCTTTATAAAACTGCCGTAGGGGTTTACGGCACTGTGGATCATAAGAGGCAGGACTGGTTTGCGGCCAACAGCGAGACTCTGCAGCCCTTGATTGATAAGAAGAAGAAAGCTCTCTTAAGAAACAAGGAAAGACCAACGCGTAACACTCTAAGTGAGCTATGGCAAGCTAGGAAGGATGTGCAAAAGGCTGCCAGGCAGTGTGCAAATGATTATTGGATCAAGTTATGTGAGTCCATTCAAATCGCAAGTGATAAGGGAGACATAAGAAGCATGTATGAAGGAATAAAGAAAGCCTGTGGTCCAGTGATCAAAAGAAGTGCACCATTGAAAACCTTGACTGGAGAAATCATCACTGACAAGAAACGGCAGATGGACAGATGGGTAGAGCACTATTTGGAGCTTTACTCAAGTGAGACCAAACTAGCGGATGATGCCCTCAACGCCATAGAGGCTCTACCAACTCTTGACCACCTGGACACACTTCCCACCATAACAGAAGTTAAGTGTGCTATAAATGAACTTGCATCTGGCAAAGCTCCAGGTGAGGATGGGATTCCAATAGAGGTTATCAGGAGTGGGCAAGACACACTCACTATACAGATCCACCAGCTAATAGAGCTATGCTGGCGTGAAGGACAAGTCCCACAGGATTTCAAAGATTCAAGTATCATAACACTGTACAAGAACAAGGGCGATCGGAGCGACTGCAACAACTATAGGGGTATCTCACTTCTGTGTATTGTTGGAAAAGTATTTGCCAGAATTGTTCTGCGCAGACTTCAAGTCCTAGGAGATCAAGTCTACCCCGAATCACAGTGTGGCTTTCGACAGAACCGGTCTACCACTGATATGATATTCTCATTGCGACAAATGCAAGAAAAATGCCGTGAACAGAATCAACCACTGTTTATTGCCTTCATCGACCTCACAAAGGCATTTGATTTGGTCAGTCGTGAGGGTCTGTTCAAGGCACTAAAGAAGATTGGCTGCCCACCAACTCTTCTGTCCATTGTGGAATCGTTCCACACAGGCATGAAGGGTATAATCAAGTTTGATGGTGCAACTTCTGAAGAATTTGAAATCAAGGTTGTGTACTAGCTCCCACCCTCTTTGGAATATACTTTTCACTTCTACTGAAATATGCATTTCGTGATCAGGATGGTGGTATATACATTCACTCACGCTCAGATGGCGGCCTCTACAATGCTCAGAGATTGAAGGCTAAGACCAAAATTAGGAGGGTACTGATCAGAGAGTTGCTTTTTGCAGATGATGCTGCAGTTACGACCCACTCTGAGGAAGAATTGCAATGTCTACTATCTGCATTCTCCAATGCTTGTTCTGAATTTGGTTTAACAATTAGCAAAAAGAAGACACAGATTATGTCACAAGGTGCACATGGGGTACCATCAATCTTTATTGACGACGCTGAACTAGAGATAGTAGACCATTTTACATATCTAGGATCAGTGGTTAATAGCAAATTATCCCTAGATCAGGAAATCAACATCCGGATTGGTAAGGCAGCAACAACAATGAACAGGTTAAGAAAAAGAGTCTGGGAGAACAGGAAGCTTACTGCCAAAACAAAAGTCCTTGTCTATCAAGCTTGTGTTCTTAGTACTCTTCTCTATGGCAGTGAAACCTGGACAACTTACTCACACCAAGAGAACAATTTAAACAGCTTTCATATGCGGTGTTTGCGAAGAATTCTTGGTATTAAGTGGCAAGACAAAATCACAAATACTGAAGTATTGGAAAGATCAGGTTGTGTGACAGTTTATTCCATGCTCAGTCTTCGTAGACTTAGATGGATAGGACATCTTAGGAGGATGGATGATGGTAGAATACCAAAGGATATCTTTTTTGGTGAATTACAGATGGGTAAGAGATCTCAGGGTCTGCCTCTACTACGATACAAAGATGTGTGTAAGCGGGACATGATTGATACAGGCATTGATAATGCACATTGGGAGCAAGTCGCCGCTGAACGTGTTGCATGGAGGGCAAATATCAGAAATGGAATAAAGTCAAAGGAGAAAATTATTGCAGAAAAGTCACACACCAAGCGTTTGAGACGTAAGATGGTGCATGATGGTGGAAATGACCACGTGTTCAGATGCACCCACTGTGAACGGACATTTACAGCGCAAATTGGCCTTATCAGTCACACTCGCTACCGCCATAGTTAAAAGTTATTATGCCTTTTTAAAGCACAAACTATCGTCTGTCAAGACGGCAAGGTGCCAATGGATGGATAAGGATTTAAACTCATGTAAGACAAGGTCAGCAAGACAAGGTCAGCAGAATTAGACCTAGTTGTCCCGTGGTGTAACAGAGACATTGTGTGACAGAGGCATTAGGTTGAGATAAGGTCATCCTGTTGAGACGATGACATCCAGTTAAGACACAGACATCATGATAAGACAAAAGGTGTGTTGAGATAAAGGCATGTTGATATAAGGTCAGCATGACAAGCCATCATCCCACGTCCGTAAGGCAAAGTTGGTCTTTATTCTCCTCAGATCAGGCCTGTTTCACCAGTGCCCCCTTTCATCTCCTTCTTCCCACTGGGGAAAAGTTCGAACACCTTCACCAGCAGTTATGGTGATCATTAATAGACCACTTGTATATGTGAAACAATTCACATGAAGAATAAAAAACCATATAATCATTCATGAATTAATGCAGGGTCCATCCAATACATATCCCTCACACATCAGAAAAGTTCGAACACAAGAACCTCTTTTGGTCTTTTCCCAGCCCAACCCTCAAGTGAGTGGTTGTCGACTGCTGTTTTAACACCTACTCACGGTTGCAAGCATATCAAGAGCACCCAATTCAGGAATGAACTGCTCTATGATAAATTCTTAAGACTGCTGTTTGCAATTCACTGAACATAAATATTCACCATGTCCCCAACAACCATTGTGCAGGGGTGGCGTAGGAGGCACATCTTGCAAGTCATTTGGGTATATGGTACATTCATCCTTCCTCTATTATGAGATTACAGCTCATAAAATGAACATGACAGGCACTTAAATAATCCCCGCATTTTCATGAAAAAAAATTACATGACCAATCACACATTCTGAGCACAGGAGTTGTAAAACACAGACTCACAAGATCTTTCAACAGTTGGAGTAAGAATGTGAAATGAAGTACATCCATAGGGAATAGTCCTACAGCACATAGGAATGACACAAGTAGGTATTGAGAGTGAGATTACATTCACAAGCATATAGCAACGACACATAGCAGACAAACGTTAAGCATGGTAAAAGTTTAGAGGAACAGACAGGTCATGTCTGCAGAAAGCGAGAAAATCAGACTCTTCCCACTCTCAATGAAGTTCAGATTTCACAGACTCTCAATTCACGCACAAAAACACTGATACCTGCACTCCCTTTCATCCAGAAGTACAGTCATAGCATTTACAATGTATTTATAAGTCTTACCTGAGGTACAGAGAGCGACATTGGGCGATATAAGGAAAAACCCTCTCAGGGGCTAGGAGGGGGACTTGTCATACTGACATTTTCTGGGCAAGTGACAACTAAGTTTCGGACGGGTTACAGCTAGCCTTGGCCGGAACTTGAGCCAACCAATGGCCGGGCTCACTTTAGAACTCATACCCAGTCCATATAAGGAGCGTCTACCTAGTACCCTGTTTTTCCAATTCCAGGAAATCGGTAAAGGACGAACTAAATCTGTCACAGTCACCATATGTGCTACTACTTCTAGTACACAGCACTGTTTTTTGCGTGTTGTTACCTTTCCCTTATTATCGTTGTCCTTTGCCATCAGGCGAACCCACTCAGACTTCTGAGGTACTTGTAATTGACTTCTGCAAATCAAGGACAAGAAGGCAACATTGTGGTCCAGCTGATCCGCCTAGGGGTAGAACCGGTTACTTGGCATCAGCGCATCGGAAGTTTAAGAGGGAGCACTCTTATCCATTCGGCCATGTAACCTCCGCTAGTATCATGTGATAATACACAATACAGATACAGAGGTTTGCATAAGCACCGTACTTTGTATTTTCTGGTAGTGTTCTTGCAGAGCTGAACTTCTTTGCACAAATAACACTGCCTGCCGGCAGCATGGGCAACGACCTTTCTTGCACAAACAAGAACACTGCTCATTCCCAGCATGGCCAACGACCTTTCTTGCACAAACAATAACACTGCCCTTCGCCAGCATTGGCAACGACCTTTCTTGCGCAAAGAACAACACTGCCCATCGCCAGCATGGGAAACAAAGTTTAGTTCTCAACACCCACACATTTCGTAAGAACGAACACTAAAAATGGCACAGATGTCGCAATGATAGTTCTGTTCTCATGTTCATCCTCATTCAACGTGGAAGTCTGTCGTCTACGTTTGCGTACATTTCTCGCAAAGTCCAACAACATTAGTGCACTTGGTAACTGCGCCAGACGAAGCCACTCAAGGGATTCCAGTAAGCAAAGAAGCCATTCATTAAGATTATCTTAAGGTCTGATTATTCCAGGCAATTTGGAATAGTAGATTTCCCTTGAACTTTGGTAGGTTTGTACTAGCGTCTTCCGGTTGCCTCTCTGGGGAGCGGTCACTGGAGACGAGAACGTGGGAAACATAATTAAATTTTCTTTGTTCAACTTTATCTATCACCCTTTATCTGCTGTGCTTGTTGTTGTTGTTGTCACGTTTAACCTACACATTCATGTTTAATATTTAAATTAGCCGGATCCGTCACGTAGGTGTTACAGACGCAGTTTGTAATCCCGCATACTGCGTTCGAAACACAACTGCGGGAGATTTGGCAGCAGGACGTCTTGCGTTGGTTTTTTTTTTTTAAATAAAATGTTATGTGTACCGGTCGTTCAGAAAACAATGACATACTACTGAACATAAACTTGCCAAGATATTACAAACAGCCAAAAGCAAATGCTTGGGCTGACTGCGACGTCATGTAAAGAATATGCATCTAACTTTTTAGTATTTAAATTATGCTTTGCTGAGAAAACCTAGCTATTTGTGCACTTATAAAGAAACCTGTTTTTACACGCTCTGAGGTGTATCGAACATAATGTGTTTGAGCCATATTTTCACAGCCCAATCAACACTCGAGGGATCATGTGATCACTATTACACCGACCGCCTTTACTTCCAAAGCCTTTTTCTGGTACTTGTTTTAGGGTTGGTCGACATCGGAGTGGAGGTTATTTTTTTTTTAAATTTGCCTCAATGGGAATTCGAACCCCTGACCACCGCGCCTGCAAGTGTGTGTACTAGCTACTAAGCCACGCTCGCTATCTATGATGCTAGTATTATGTATGATTCCCCCGGCACTCTTCCGAATTCCGGTCCCAAATAGTTCTGCAGTGAATAAGTGATTAGGGTTAGGGTTAGGGTTAGTTATATAAAATTATTCACTGCAGAACTATTTGGGACCGGAATTCGGAAGAGTGCCGATTCCCCCTCTTCGTATAGTCCAGGCAGTGTGGCGTTGGTGATCATGTCTGTCCACAGCCGTCTGCCTTTTGTGCTGCGAATCAGTTCTGATACCGACGCTCCTCCATGTCATGATATCTTCATCTTGTCTCTCGGTCTCCCCTGCCTCTCTTTCTTTCCAGTCTTCCCGTTGTGACGACATATTCCAGCTGTCTCGTTCTCGTAACATGCCCAAAGAATGTCGACTATCTTTTGCTGATTCGAGTAACCAGTTCTCTTTGTGAGTTAACTTCTTTCCAGATGTTTTCATTTGTCTTTTATTCAGTCCACGGTGTTTTCATCATTCTTCAGTCAAACCAAATCTTCAGTTTCCACATAATTCCTCACTTGTCTTCTAAGTGTCAATGATTGGCTTCAGTATTTGCTAACATGAGCTCATAAAATCTCTTTGCCTCATTTCGGTTCACAAAGATAAATTTCAGACAATATGCTTCATCTTGTGAAATTCTGCCCTTGCTTGGGATATTCTGTTTGTAACTTCCTTAATGTATCTTATATTTGCTGTTATTAACGTAGCCAGATAAAATAACAAATATAAATAAATATGTTTGCAACCAGGAAACGAAAAACGCAGCTACATTTTTCGCAAATCAGAAAAGAAACACCATAAGGGCCCCAATTATAACATGTCAACAACTTCGCAGTTGAACAGGGCCTTAACATGTTTTCTTCACAGCCAAACAAAGGCATAGCAGCATTCTCTGTTTTCTGGTAGTGTTTTTCTGCAGAAAGTGAAGTTTTTCTTAGCGCCTGGAGAGTCGAGCTACATGTCTATTGCTTGGTGTTTCCGAAGACGTAATTAAAGCATAAAGGCCATACCTATGATAACCTTGAACATAACCGTTCCGCACCTGGACAAAACACCAACTGGGGAGCACTTTAAGGCCACTAAGACAACACATACATAAGCTGACATGCATTTTTTTGTGTACTCTTAAACGTAGATGAAAAACGTATAGATTATATTACACACTAGGCAACATAAACATGTGGTCATACGTTGGAGTTGATATGTTTCTTCAGCGAGACGATGTCGACATTTGGAGGTGACGTGTTCGAATCCTGGTTGGGGTGATATAGCTTTAAATTGTTATGTTGTCTAGCGTGTCCACTAATGTCTACTTCCTTCTTCTTCTTCTTCTTCTTCTTTTTCTTCTTCTTCTTCTTCTTCTTCTTCTTCTTCTTCTTCTTCTTCTTCTTCTTCTTCTTCTTCTTCTTCTTCTTCTTCTTCTTCTTCTTCTTCTTCTTCTGCATTCATCCGGAGTCTTTTTTCGGATGTGATTGCGTTGTGCCTGATTACAGCGGGGCTGCGATACTTCGCCACTAGGCCGACACAACCGACTTCTGCGAGCGTTTGTTGACCGGGTTAACCTTCTCGGCTTCTTTAATCTACTTCTATGAACGCCAAACAATACATGTGAATTCGTTTATGAGCTGGGCTAAATATGTCTGTAGTTGTAACCTTGACCGACACAAACTAACGCGGGAAATGGTAAATGAGCAGATCGTGTTATGTTGACACAGCGGTGAGTCCCAGCAGGTGTGGTTGGGGATTCGATTTGAACTAAGCTCTGTTTTCTTGGTGTTTTTTGGTGTCAAGAATCAACATCACATTACTTCGGGCAACCCCGTTGGTGCTCCGACTCCCATAGCAAATATGTTAAGGTGTAGATGCTACCATGCTATTATCGCGTGGGGTTTAAACGTATCTGGTTCATCCTCTCATGCGTTTTTCGTTGCTTAAACCACATTCGATCGTTGCTTAAACCACATTCGATCGTTGCTTAAACCACATTCGATCGTTGCTTAAACCACATTCGATCGTTGCTTAAACCACACTTGAACCCAAACTTAAGCATCCTGCACTATGGCATAATAAGGCAATGCATTGTTGTTGTTTGTTCAATTATTCCCGCTGAACTAAAGTTTCTAGCAAATCACAAACAATCAATAAATACAGGGGTTCGTTGCAACATCCTGTAAATGACATGCAACTAACTTTTTCCCTCTCTTCAGTCACCGTATCTTTACTACCTAATTATATGACAATATCTAAAAATACTGTGAGTTAAACTTTTATGGTAATAACACATGTTAACGAAATATAGAACAATAAAATAGAAAACAAACTTGTAACGTTGATGTCTGGGAATACGGTTCGACACATATAAAGCTGTTTGGTTCTATTTTTGAAGTACCTGTTCCCATCAAACATGGTCTTCCCTCGCTACAATAAATAATACATGTTGCCAAGTAACTTGATGCGTCACTATATTAACAAGGTCACACAGTCCTTACCGGCGTAGATGTCAGAGTATCTGTTCTGTGTGTATCAGGGTGTGAGTGGGTTTGTGGGTGTGGGTGAGTGCCGCTTCGTGATCTTGCTTCTAGCTAATCAAGGATTTGTTTGTGTATGTATGTGTATGTATGTTTGCATGCGTGTGTGTGTGGGGGGGGGGGGCGGTGTGTGGGTAGGTATGTGGAAAAAATGGTCAAATTAAATAAGGCCAAGATAGATCAGGATTGCCTGAGAAGAACACAATTAAGCATAATTTCCACTGTTTATTGTTGTTTTGATTGTTATTGTTGTTACTGTGTCTGCTCATCCTGTTATGCGAGCCCGACATCCCAGTTCTTTTTACAGACACGAATATTTTGGGGTGTGGTGATCACACTATTTTCATCACGGTAGGGAAAACACTATTTTCATCCCGGCAGGCAAACAGCGTTCGAGTCGCGCCAGTGACTTATGAGAGTATGGAGCCGGTCGCTCAGAAAGCAATGGTAAACTACTGAGCGTAATCTTGCCAAGAAATCAACAATCAGCTGAAAGATGCCGATGTTGACAGCCATGTCCTGTAAAGGATATGCAAAAAAAATAAAAAAAACAAACAAACAGGCAAACAGCACATTCAATTCAACCATGCTCTCCGAGATTGAATGCAAGGCTTGGGTGCTGAATGCCTACCATCATCGTGGACATTTGCTGTGAATCTCCTAGAGTCTCGAAGCGTGCATGGTGCGTGGTTCTCTGTAGGCTTCATCACAGTAGTGAGCGAGAATTTCGGGATGCTGGGCAAATACAATAATTGCCCAGTTAGCCATTTGTCATCAAGTAGGATATTAAAGCCGCACTCCGTGGCGATGGCGTTGCGGACGCGATTCGTAATGCCACCAACCCTCGTTCGAAACACAGCGGTGACCGATTTGGCAGCATACTGCGTTTCGCTGGTTTTAACGTGTTGGTATGGAAGACGATCCTTCAGTAAGCAATGGCAAATTACTGAATGTTAAACTTGCCAAGACATCAACAACGGCTGTAAAATGCTGGTGTTAACTACAACGCCCTGTAAAGGATATGCAACTTTAAAAAAAAAATATTGAAAGGACACTGTCCCGCTAAACCCTCACTAGCGGGGATGACCCCCGATTTCACGAAAGCTCCCGCCTGTAACGGTCAAGACCAGTTAATCACTTGTTAGATTACATGTTGTTGGTTATTGTAATAAATTGTTTTGCTGCTCTGGTCATCAAAGCGAAGCAGGTCCTTTGAAAAAAAGTCGCGCTTATCCCGGCCCGCCCGACAGTCCTTCGATCCCTTGCTGTCAAAGACTCGATAGTACCACACCTCGTGAAGCCATAGCACAGTTGAGTAGACACTCAACAGGCCACGTTTGCCAGCAGAGTGCGATGTGAGGTAACACGCACGAAGGTGAAGGTCACCCCGCGTGGTGTGTAACCACGGGAGAGAGGTTAGGCAGACGGGAGACTGGACTTGAGGCGTTCACATCGTTTAGAATAGCGTTAGGAGTTTTGTGTTCACTAATAGATGGAACTAGCATAGGGTTAGCAGTTTGTGTTAGATAATTCTGTGGCTGTATATTGTGTATTGCATTAGCGACTGTTTACCGCTTGTAAGCGAGCCAACGGCAATAAAATGGACCATACATTTTGCCTCCCACACGACTTGCAAGTTGTCTTGTATGGGTGTGTGAGAAGTACCCGTTGAGGCCTGTCAGTTGAGTTGTTGACAGGCCAGGGTAATTGTGGTGTCAGAAAGTGGTGCTTGGACGAAAGCGCCAAGCTAATACCCACAGTAAAAGGGTAATTGTGGTGTCAAGAAGTGAAGCTTGAACGAAAAGTTCAAGCTAATCCACTCATCCACGGGCTCCAGACTAGGGATTAATTTTTGTAGTAACGATAATTTGTGCAGACAGGAGAATTTGCGAGCTAGAAATATGCCTATCGTGACAAAATAGTGTTTAATTGTGTTTATGATATATTTATTTAATGAAATCATGTATTCTTCGAAGCTCATCTGATACTTAGCTGCACAACGTTTACAGAAATTAACTAGGTTAGTAACGAAAGGCAATTATTGTTTAAAACAAAGACAGGACATTGACATTAAAATTAATTAATACATATTCTAGGTGTTCGTAAGTCTGTCATTGTCTAAGTCATTGTCCTTAGTTGTCGAGTAAATCATATCGTTTAGTAGGCGTGTTTACTGCTGCCCTATATATCAGAGGGCAAACAACAGCTGTGCACATACACCTGTGGGCCAAATACCGTGTGCTACGTACGAAACGTGTCGCCACCCCAGTGTACCAAACAAGGTGACCTGTGTCAAAGGAGCTTCGTTCCCACATTAAGCTGAGTACACTTATATATTTTGTCATGCAATTTGATTAATAGTGCATCTCTTTTCAGCTTGTAACGCGTTGACATATTTGTATACTCTGTTTTTCTGCAAGATAAATCTGGGCAGGGTAAAAACAGAAAGCACAACTGATAGTGATCAGATAAGAACAAACATAACATATCAAAGATAAATAACTGATTAAAGTCATCATTGCCTATCACTGTTAGCCAAGTACTAAAGTAAGATGGCAACTTTATCAGATTTCATAAAAGCAGGCAAAGAACTAGAATTAACAGGAAAAGAACTACAACAATATGCTGATCAGAAATTTAAAGAAACAAAAGAGGAACAAACACGAAAAGAGAATGCGGAGAGGGACGAACGCGCACGAGAAAGAGAACATGATAAGGAGATGAAACAAAAACAATTAGATCAAGAGAAAGAATTAAAACAAAAGGAGTTAGATCTAAAGCAAAAAGAGATAGATGAAATGGCAAGAGTTAAAGAAAAACAAATTCAAGTAGAATCAGAGACACAATTAAAGATGAAAAGCATGGATGTAGACTCACACGCAGAGATCTCTGCCACTAAACTAAGAAGTCAACAAGAGGAAAATAAGTTCAACAAATACAAAAATATTATCAAACCATATTGTAAAGAGGACTCCATATCTGCCTGGACAGAGAATGTAGAGTATCAATTTAAATATCACCAAGTTCCTTTAGATATGTGGGCTCCGATTTACATGAAGAATCTAAGTGGTGAGCCCCTTAAAGTAATAGAGTCTATTCCTATTGAACTTAGATCTAGCTATCAATACATCCATGATAGGATTATGCAGCACTTTTTACTTGATGCCCCTGGGTATCAGGTTCAGTTCTCAAATTTAAAACCTAAACCTAGTGAAACTTTTATAGATTATTTTTCAAATGTGCAGAGTGTACTAAACAGGTGGCTTAAAGCAGCTAACATAGGAAAAGACTTTGATAGATTAAAAAACCTAATAGCTATGGACAAGTGTATATCTACTATACCTTCTCCTTTTGCTAAGTTTTTGCAGCAGTCAGACATTGAAAACATCGAGCAGTTCAAAAAAAAAGGCTCAGCATATTTTTCTTCTAACAGAGAGATTTTTAAGACCTCAAGTGACTCTGAGATAGTTTCCTTTGTCAAAGACCAATCAAAAAACTTTCAAGGTAACAGAAAACCTTTTCAGAAGTATGATAAGAAAGACAGAGGGGTTGCCAAATGCATGTACTGTCAACTAATGCACGACACTTATGCTATGTGCGACAAATCGCCGAATTATTCGGCGCATCTTGAAAATGTGATCAAGAAGCAGCAAAGCAAACGGTCTACATACAGGCGTGCAATCAAATGTTTTTTTTGTTCCTCTTATGGCCATTATTCTAATAAGTGCCTTGGCCGCCAACGTTTGAAAGCTAACAACGCTATGTTGATTGACACCTCTTCAGATAGTGGTAGTGAGAATGAGTGTGAGATTGAAAGTGACTTACCAATTAACCAAGCAGAGGATGTGTGTGCTGCTAACGATATGTTAAGCTTTGACAGCTGTGAACGATGTCACCAATTCCATGCAGACGGAAGACTAGAATGTGGACATACAGTACCATGCTCATCTGAGAGTGTGAATGCAGCATTAGCCTCCAGAGGCAAGTTAGTGTTCCACAATGCAATGGTCAATGATGTACCATGCCAATGTTTGCTGGATAGCGGCAGCACCCTTATTGGTCTTCGAAAGGAACTAGTGAGTCCGGGTGATTACACAGGTGACACTGTGAAATGCCGAACCTTTTCGGGTAACATTGAGACTTACCCTTTGGCAAAAGCCCGTATTGATTCTCCGTTTCTTTCTGGTACCTTTACTTGTGCAATACTTAACAACCCTTGTACTGATTTAATTTTGGGGTGTTTACCTCAACTGAAACAATGTACTAATGAGGAAATAGTTGCATGGGAGAAATTAAATGCAGCTAATGCAACAACAAGAGCAGACAGTGTGAAACATCAAGACACACTACAAGATGAGAGACTACTGTTGCTTTCCCCAACTGGCACAGATGACACCAGCAGACAGAAATTTATAGAACAGCAAAAAGCTGATACTAGTGTGTCTCCATACTTAAAATTGTTAAAAGATAAAGCCAAAGTGACCAAAAATGCATCTTGGGTTTTTAGACTTAACAATGGTATTTTAACTAGATATTATACTACTGGTAACCATGAGATTCAGCAAACGGTGTTACCTGAACAACATCGTCTAACTGTGCTAAAGATTGCACATGAGTCACCGTTTGCTGGTCATCTTGCATATGATAAGACCAGGGCCAGAATTCAGGCTCATTTCTATTGGCCAGGTTTTTGCAATGACATAAAATTATTTTGTCGTTCGTGTAATGTCTGTCAACAATTGGTACGTAAAGGTAAACATCCTACAGCTGAGGTACAGCCTTCTACACTGGTTTCTAGGCCATTTGAAAGTGTGGCGGTAGATATTGTTGGACCCCTAAACCAGGTGTCCAGCAAAGGAAATCGCTTCATATTGACAATGGTCGACCTATGTACAAGGTGGGTTGAGGCAGTAGCTTTGAAATACATCACCTCCAAAGACGTTGCCAATGTATTTCTACACCTGTTCTCACGATTCGGATTCCCACGGACCATTTTATCCGATCGTGGAACTCAGTTCATATCGGCTGCAACGCAAGCCCTTACAAAAATGTTAGGCATTAAGCAACATTTTACGACAGCTTACCATCCAGCCAGCAATGGAATAGTAGAGAAAATTAATGGGGACCTAAAGCACATGCTGGCTAAGGTTACAGCAGAAAACCCAGCTGATTGGGATACACTGTTACCAACAGTGCTGTTCGCCTATCGGGAGATTCCCCATTCTAGCACGGGTTTCTCACCCTTTGAATTAGTTTACGGGGCTAACCCACGTGGACCCCTAACTATTTACCATCAGGTACTAACAAATTCGATAGAAATTCCTACCCCAAAAACACCTTATGAAATGGTGACAGAGACACGAGACAAGATCATGAAATCGTGTGTTATAGCTAAGGCAGCTTTGGAGAGGAAGGGTCAAATCTACCGCCAATATGCCAACAAAGGGACAAGAACAATTGAACTTGAACCAGATCAAGACATACTCTTGCTACTTCCAGACAAAAGAAATTTACTATTAACCTCATGGCAAGGGCCATTCAAGGTGGTACGCAGAATTTCAGATGTTGACTATGAAATATCGATAAACGGACACTTAAAGATATTCCATGTCAACATGTTGAAACCTTACTATACAAGACAAGAAACAGAAGTAGTGACAGACGAACAGAGTGCACCAACACCCAGTGATCAGACGACAGACATACACAACGCAACTACACTAGTTAGCGAGACTGGCAGTTCCGACAATGGCAATACACCCAGTGAGTTAACAGAATACACACTTAGCACCACCACGGTACTGAATCAGGTAGACGACGACGGAATGGAACTACCTGTTCCCATTGTAGACAAAACTGCGACAGTGGACAGCATACATATAGATCAGGGACTAACAGACATTCAACGACGACAATTAGTGGAGTTAGTTACTGAATACAAAGACTTATTCTCTGACATCCCAGGTAGGACGGACAGAATCGAACACTCCATTCTTCTTTCGGATTCTAAGCCTATTAAATGTAGGCCGTACTCTATCCCACTCAGCTATAGGGAAAATCTAAATAAGGAAATTCTTAATTTAGAAGCTAGCGGGATTATCCAAAAGTCTACATCAGAGTACTCTTTTCCAATCGTCCTAATTAAGAAGAAGGATTCCACAATTCGTCTGTGCGTGGACTACCGGAAACTCAATAACATCACTAAGATCGACGCAGAACCTATTCCTTCCTGCGAAGATCTTATCTTGGACATGTCTACTTCTAAAATCTTTTCAAAACTAGATCTTACTAAAGGATACTGGCAGGTCCCGATGCAAGCTCAATCTATGCATCTTACTGCGTTTTCAACACCTTTAGGACTATATGAGTGGCGATTTCTTCCTTTCGGACTTCGAAATGCTCCTGCCACTTTCGTACGCTTAACTAGAGATCTGTTACATGGAGTGACGAATAATGTGACCTATATAGATGATATATGTGTCCATACTGAAGACTGGACTACACACTTACTGAAACTGAGACATGTGTTTGATAGGTTGCGACTCTTCGGTCTCACAGTCAAACCGAGCAAAGTCGAATTAGGCCTAAAAGAAATTGAATTTTTGGGTCATGTCATCTCTCAAGGTCAACTGAAGACTGACAATAGGATTATTACAAAAATTATGAATCTAACCATGCCTACTACGAAAAAGCAGGTTAGAAGTCTTTTGGGATTAGTTAATTACTATAGTAAATTTATTCCAAACCTAGCTGAAATAACTAGCGTGTTTTCGAATGTATTAAAAGCATCAGTAAAATTGGATGTGAAAGATGCATTATTAATTTCTGCATTGTCAAAATTGAAAATTCTTTTTAGTAATGTTCCCATCCTCCGCTTGCCTAACCCTGGGCTCGTTTATTATCTTAGGACAGATGCCAGCAGGATCTCCATCGCTGCAGTCCTAGGCCAATTTTATGAGGGCATCTTCCATCCGATTTGCTACGTGAGCCGTAAGATCACACCTACCGAGTCCAGATATTCGATAGCAGAACTGGAGGCCCTGAGCGTCATCTACTCAGTGAGAAAGCTCCACCGCTTTCTGGCGGGTGTGCACTTCATTATCCAGACCGACAATTCTCCCATTACGGTCATTCAGACTGGTGTGCACCGAAACGACAGGATATACAGGTGGTCTCTTATCCTTCAAAACTATACGTTCAGTATAGAGCATATTAAGGGGAAAGACAACACCCTAGCTGATACCCTTAGTAGACCATCTGGGGTAGAAATACCTGAAATCCAACAGTTAAATTAGAGTGATGGTTGGTACATGGGTATCTGATAATATAAGATGTAAAATAGCTTACATACATATCCACATTATTGGCGTAATCATGTACCAAAACACTGAACTATCATGTGTCCGTGGACATCAGATTAAGAACTGTGCTGCTATACTTAGATACCACCGTGTGAACTAGGACAGCTCATTTCCAACTAAGCTCCATTCCGGTGTATCATATATATGAACCGCAGAAAACAGTGTCAGAACAGTGCTTAATTACAGACACGAAAAGACAGAGCTACAACACCAGCGAACTCTACACGTGCACTACCGAGAGAACATTAAGATGACTGTGTAATGTATTTCAGATACCCAGGCAAAGTGTGTGGTTATATTATGCCTATACAACCATTGCACATACATGAAGGCAACTACTAACCTGTGTAAACCAAATACTATGTATATAAACTTATTGTGATATGTAATATAATATTTTAAGATAGTGATAAATTAGATGTAGGTTAGGAACTATAACAGTTCTCATTTATTTTAATAATGTAGTTAGTACAGTAATTAACCCATTAAAATTAGATTAGAATATTAGTTTAGACATAAGAATAGTTTATTACAAGTTAAATTAAATTTATGATATGAATAGTACCATTTAGATTGTTATATTTCACTTAGTTTCATTGTAGTTAGTTTATTCCATCTTAATGAAACCATACCATCTTTCAAATATTACCATTTATTAGTATCATCATTTTACATCATAATAGATTAAAAAGAGTAGATAAGGTAACATACAGCATTTACACCAGTTAGATTAAGAACATCACTCATATAATTCCTTTGTGCATTTAAAAACATTATTTAGCATAGTATTTAGAAAAGTACATAAATTGTGGTCACATAATCCATTTAATTAAGTTACATAACTCACATCACAACAATTGCATTTAAATAGTTAGATTACATCACTTAGATTAAAAAAAAATAAGAAGTAATATAATCATATCATATAATTAACATAACAAATTTAATAAATTTAGGTAACACATTAAATACTTAGTTATAGAATTAGAATGGTATGTTAGAATGTAAAGTTTTCGTTAGTGAAATTGTGTTAGTGTGAATGTGTTGTCTGTAATATAGTTTAGAACTTAGATTACAGTATTTTGGGTTTCATGACAAGTGAATGTAGTCACGAATTAGTGTTATACACCTGTTTGTGGCCACATTGAACCAAATTATGACACTCAAAAAACTAACATACATACACATAGAATTTATAGAGGATAGAAATTAGATTAGTAGATTTATTACATCCAAACACACAAACAAACAGAAAAACAAACATATAAATTGCATACACTATTTGTAAATCAAAGACAGATAACTATGGGGCCAGGGGACATAATAGACAACGAAGAACTAAATTAACAGTGAAATAAAGTCTTACGCGCGGAAGCGAAGGAGGTAAAGCCTGTCGCACACACTCTTGTAGAATGGTTGTTAAATATTATATGGGGGACATGAAATAATTCATGTGTTGACCCTAAGAAAGTCAACTTTGTATGGGTAGTAAGTTAATTTACTATGTGAGGGCAGGTCTTATAAGACAACGGTCCGGTTCAGACATACCTCTGATAAATATAATATAGCATGTGAGAAGGGGCTCACGCCAACCAGTCAAGTTTGTGGCGATTGCCAGTAGCCAAGTAAGGCTTTGCTACATTGTGACAATAGTTATTAATAGTTCATTGGAATGCCCAAAGCCAGGTTATCTAGAGTCTTTGACAAAAATTAGAGACACTAATTTTTTGTTTAGGAACCTCTTGCGTCACAACCAATGAGTGAAAGTTGATGACGCAACACAAGAGGGGTGGGTGTGTGTCAAAGACTCGATAGTACCACACCTCGTGAAGCCATAGCACAGTTGAGTAGACACTCAACAGGCCACGTTTGCCAGCAGAGTGCGATGTGAGGTAACACGCACGAAGGTGAAGGTCACCCCGCGTGGTGTGTAACCACGGGAGAGAGGTTAGGCAGACGGGAGACTGGACTTGAGGCGTTCACATCGTTTAGAATAGCGTTAGGAGTTTTGTGTTCACTAATAGATGGAACTAGCATAGGGTTAGCAGTTTGTGTTAGATAATTCTGTGGCTGTATATTGTGTATTGCATTAGCGACTGTTTACCGCTTGTAAGCGAGCCAACGGCAATAAAATGGACCATACATTTTGCCTCCCACACGACTTGCAAGTTGTCTTGTATGGGTGTGTGAGAAGTACCCGTTGAGGCCTGTCAGTTGAGTTGTTGACACTTGCCAGTTCTACCGCTGTACGCGTGTTCATGACCAAGGTGTGAACAAGGCTCTGTGTACGTGTTTATGACCCAAGGTATATACACGGTTCTGTGTACATGTTCATGGCCCAAGGTATATATAAGGTTCTGTGTACATGTTCATGACCCGAGGTATATACAAGGTTCTGTGTACATGTTCATGACCAAGTTATATACAAGGTTCTGTGTACATGTTCATGACCGAAGGTATATAGAAGGTTCTGTGTACATGTTCATGACCCGAGGTATATACAAGGTTCTGTGTACATGTTCATGACCAAGTTATATACAAGGTTCTGTGTACATGTTCATGACCGAAGGTATATACAAGGTGCTGTGTACATGTTTATAACCCGAGGTATATACAAGGTTCTGTGTACATGTTCATGACCAAGTTATATACAAGGTTCTGTGTACATGTTCATGACCGAAGGTATATACAAGGTTCTGTGTACATGTTCATGACCAAGTTATATACAAGGTTCTGTGTACATGTTCATGACCCAAGGTATATACAAGTTTCTGTGCACATTTCCGTGCTAGTTGACCTCTGTCTCTCCTTCAACCTACTATACCATACATGTCTTTTTTTCCCCAAAACCACAGCGACGCTGAATATCACCAAAATATGTCAATTTCCGAGTCATTCTATTGTTTATGATCTAGTTTTATTTAGGTATAAACATCCTGATATACGTGCAACGAAGATACCCCAACTGATAACTAACTAACTAACTAATCCTGATATACGTGTTATCTTAGTACGAAATGGTGCTTCCTGGTGATTTCGTCCTCCACCGTAATAAACTTCAGTTGGAGATGAGGACCGAGCACTAATGGGAATAGCCCGAGTGATGGGATGTTGATTCTTGACTCAACTCAACTTAACTCAACTCAACTCAGTTCAACTCAACTCAACTTAACTCAGTTCAACCCAGCTCAAATCAACTCAACTCAGCTCAGCCCAACTCAACTCAACCCAACTCAACTCAAATCAACTTATCTTAACTCAGCAACTTCAGTCTGGGGTAGTTGTTGCTTTAACCCTTCCAGACTGACTGCCCCAGTCAGTGATTCGTCAACGAGAGAGTCGAATGGAGACGGATTGTATCTGCAGCAAAGAACCTCTATGGCTCGGAACGCTGAAGAAGAAGAAGAAGAAGAAGAAGAAGAAGAAGAAGACTCACTGCCCGATAAGACAGATGTCATCAGAGCCCTTAGGGTTCACGTAAATTGTATGGAAGAACCACTATAACCTGTAGACAATCATAGTATTGTTATAATTGTCTTACATTATGGCAGTCCTATTTTGTTGTCTCCTTACATAACGGTTTATTATCGATGAATTCATTTTTGTGTTATGTATGATATTTAAGAGGGTTGACGAAACGTGCGATTCGTCAAGAAGACGGAAGCTATTGCCATCTCAGCGCGCTCAGCCTGTCAATCGATATCTATTATGTCCTAATTTCCCTCCAAGAGTGTTTTGTCTTTCTGATTATTTCTTGTATCGAAATTAAAAGTAATCTTTACAAAGAAACGAAACATGTCGATATTGCTATAGTTCAAAGGAACTTCAAGAGAAAATACGTTTCATGTTTGTATTACATGTTATTTTTGGATGAAAAATTACTTTTATGCAGAGATTTCCATAATTGTTTTGTCACTGCCGATAGGACACTGCAATATATGGCAGTCGTTTACTTGTTGTGTCTTGTCTTAAGATAATAGCCCGTTCGTGTGACACTAAATCATTATTGATATGTAGTTGTCAATTGTGAGCAGTTAATAAACAGACATTATAGCATCGACCTAAGGTCCTAGAAATATCGATGTGAAGAAGAATAGGGTTAATTCATGCAAAACAAAATACAATCATGCAAGTTCTAGAACAGTGGTTCTCAACCTCTTTTGGCCCATTCCCCCCTTCACCGTATTTTCAGAACGTCATCCCCCCCCCCCCCTTTCATATTTCCTATCTAAAAATCCCCTCACCCCTACACAGTATACGTAAAAGTGGAAGACAAATGAAATAGCGTATACTAAAACAAGTCTAGACATCGACATAAAACATGATTTGTGGGTCTACTTACTTTATAAAATGAATTTTAGAAGGCGAGACATACATAACTGTAAAGTATGAAGGGAAAAACTATGTCAAGTAATCGGTTCTTGTATTAACACGATCTTGAAATGGTCTTCATTCCCCCCCCCCCCTGGAAACCCTGAAATTCCCACCTGGGGGGGGGGGGGAATTCCCCACCGGTTGAGAACCACTGTTCTAGACGAACTGCCAATGAAAAGAGAGAAGATGGATCAATAAAAAATAGACAAATCAAATATATTTGCTGAACTAAACTACATGGGACTGTTATAATCACCACAATGGAATGGCAAGTCGAAGACAGGTGAGTAAGGTGTAAGCCGAGAAAAAAGACATAGACAAACAAGTGTCTTTCAGATTGCACAAACGAAACTTGAGACAGAAAACGGTTGAGATGAATTGCATCCAACTTAACAGTGTGGAAGAAATTGATTAAGTAGATGATTATGTCGCCTTCCTTTGTCTTCTTATCCCCCCAGTCATGCATACGTCTTTTTAACCATCTCATTTCAAGTCTAAATATATGTGACGATCCAAATGTATCTCCCCATTATGGACATGATGTATGCGAATGCCGGGGTAAGGGGTTCAAATAGAGTTAGTAGAGTCCGCGTAACATGGTTCACATATAAGGCGCAGATATCACGCGGACAGAAGGAAACCTGTGCGACGAGCGGCTGGCCGAGTGGCTAGAACGCCGGACTCTTCTTAGGGAGACCCGGGTTTGATCCCTCGGTTAGGTGTGGGATTTTTTTCTGTCGGAGGCAAAAAGAAAATCCTAACCTGCACAATTCGCGGCGACTGCACTAGTCAGGCGGCCTTAATTCCTCAGACTCAAAGACCCCTCTGCCATACACCGCAAGGTACTATTTTGGCAGTACATGACAGTTTTTGACAGAAATGACAGAAGGAAACCTATACTTACTTTGCCCCATTAGGTTCAATGGAAGGACTTACTCCATCCATCCATCCATCATGTGCCATGCCGGTAAGCGTGGGCGGTCATGTTCTGCCATCTCACTCGATCACCAGAGTC
This sequence comes from Cepaea hortensis, assembly GCA_963921405.1. Lineage (NCBI taxonomy): Eukaryota > Metazoa > Mollusca > Gastropoda > Stylommatophora > Helicidae > Cepaea > Cepaea hortensis. Next base: position 150,508,630 of record OY992878.1, on the reverse strand, counting down.
GTGGATCAGCTCCGTGTTTCTGTCTCAACCATGCCACATGGCCAAGCCATCCAGGTACTTGCTTCTAGGTCTTCCCCTTGGTCTGTTCCCCTCGATCTTGCCAGTTGTCACCAAGTTCTCCAGATCATTTCTTCTCATAACATGCCCAAAATATTGTGACTGTCTACGTCTATTGTCTCTAATCAGTTTACGATCTTCATTTGTTTCTTGAAGGACTTGTTCATTGGTCTTTCTGGCTGTCCATGGTATTCTTTGCATTTTCCTCAGAAACCACATCTCTACAGCCATCAGATGTTTTTCAGCCTGACTGCTCATTGTCCAAGCTTCACATCCATATAAAAGTACAAGTTCTATGTAGCATCTCAACACTCTTTTTCTCGTTTCAATTGACATCTTTTTATTGGTCAGTATGTACTACATATGCTATTAATGTTGTTCTTTTTTAAAGTCAATTTTGTTTTCTTTTGTTCGCTTTGAACTCAAGCGTAGTCTACACATCAGGTACTACATCTAGTGCACTGGACTGATTGTTGCGTATGTATTAGCTTTCCTTATTACCAGTGTCGCTAGTTAGACGAACCCACACCTACTTCAGCGGTACTTGTAATTTACGTTCCCGAGTCAAGGACGAGAAGTCAATATTTCAGTCCCACTGACAAGTGTAGGGTTTGGACCCGCTACTCTGGCATCTGCACACCGGATGTTTAAGAACGAGCACTCGTGTCCATTCGTCTATGCTGACCTCCTTTATTGGCAATTGAGACCATAGTAATATGAATTTGCAATACCTAGACATCTAACATACAAAACAATGTACAAATGAGTAACACTACTTTCTGAAAGATGAAGCACCACAAAAAGGATCGTCAAAAACAAAAGCAAAAACAAACATTCCTTTTATGACTCTTGAAAGGTGACAAATGTAATATAATTGACCAATGAGCAGATTAAAGGGCAACAAGAAAGTCGGCACAGAGAGAAAAACACATGCTCATGATTCGGGAACATTCTTCATAATCATCAGTCACCCTGTCAAATGGTTTAGGCGTTCATGTCTTTCATTTCTGGATCAACCCTGCTGATGATATTACTCCATCCCACCGCCTCAGTCCATCCAGCATCAACCCCTCGGTTTACCACTCCTTCCTTCCAGAAACAATGTGCAACATTAATGAATACATATAAAAAGCAAGGGTGTGAACACATATGAGCGCCACGGCCAGCAAGAATTTGAAGAGGAAAGTCAATAGACATACATATGTCGCTAATGATTTTAATAACTGTAACTGGGTGTATTATTAACTATGGCATATTTGCACAGTTCTTTGGAGGACAATGGGAAATTCGCCAGGCGCTTGTTTCAAGCTGTGCAATCAATGATTAGCACTACAACCTTGTGTCAGTCAACTGAACACACAGGATTTGTGTGAACGCGCCTGTGATTTATTCGCTAGAAAACTCGGTTAAACAGAGATGCTGCTATCACAATATGAAATGTGACCAGATCATCGTTTCTCAGATAACAGGCTTCTGAAAGGTCTGTTTAAATATAGCTCGCTCGCCTGTCTCGGAAATCCCAATGGCCTACATTCACTGACATGTCTATGTTTTTGTGTCCTTGAATTCTTAACTCAACCAAAGCATGTGATGATAGACAAGAAAATATCATCACGTATTCAGTCCCTAGAAACCCACGATGTGGTTGGTATTCGCTATTCTTTATGTGTACCACTCAACGGGGTATTTGTGATTGTACTTTTTAGATTTAAGTACAGCGTACTAAAGAAAGCTGGCAATATATTTGTTTTAAAGTGTGTGTATTTTTGGCCCCTGCTCAATTAACACGTGATTTTATTGTTGCTTCCCCAATTGCACGAATGCGTTGCCTTTTCGGACTGAAAGAGTTAAACCACCATAAATTTGATAATACCGGTGAGGTGTTAGTAGTTAAGTGTTGTATGTAGCCAATCCGTCAACGTAGAAGTGAATCATGGACAATCAGCAAATTAGCTACATATTACTTCAATTTGGTAGCAAACGTCTGGAGCCGACACCGAATTGTGGTCCGATCCATCTCAGGTCACTGTCAGCGTAACAAACAAACAGAGAACTGGTCATTCGTATCAGAAGAAGACGAGCCAAACTCTGTGGACATGTCACAAGAAGATTATCATGTAACAAGTCATTTGCAAGCAATATAAAATGACACAAAGTAGTGCAGCTTTACATAACAGAATTTCGACACATACAGGACATTGCGGCGATTAGCCTTCATCAGCAAACAAACACATTCACAAAACACAACATATTGTCAACGAGATCTCCCGTGACTACATCAAAACGTGACGACAGGACAAGAAGAACAGAAAGATGAGAAAATGAAAGCAATGAAGAGAAAATGAAAAACTTGAAGGAAAAAAAAAATTTCCTACTTACCTCAGAATCCGAAGATGCGTATCCAATACGCATCTTCGGATTCTGAGGTAAATAGGAACATTTGTTTTTCTTCAAATTTTTTTTTTCATTTTCTCTTCATTGCTTTCATTTTTTCATCTTTTTGTTCTTCTCATCCCGTCGTAACGCCTCAGTGTAGTTACCGGAGGGTCTTCTCCGTGACTGTATGTTGTGTTGTGTATGTATTTTTTTGCTGATGAAGGCTAGTCGCCGCAACGTCCTTATGTGTCGTAATTCTGTTATGTAAAGCTGCATTACTTTGTGTTATTTTATATTGTTTACATTTTCACAGCTTTACCGCGGTTCCACCAAATTTTATCCTTTCAAAGTCACCGTAACGTTTAACGTGGCCAAACTATTTTAGATTCAGAGACATATCTGTTTATGAAACAGTTTTCTGCGATGTTCAGATCTCACAGTATTTTCTGTCTTCTCGGTAGATGATTTTCTAGGAACTTCTCTGTAGCATCTGAGCTAAAAAGCCTCTATTTTCTTCTTTAACAATTGTGAAATTGTCCATGACCCACATCCATACGTTGCCACAGGAAAGATGCATGTCCTCAATATTTTACTTTACCTTGTTTACTGGCGTTATGGCATGGGCTCCTAATGTTGTTTAATCTCAATAGTGTTATGGCCAGCCTGCGTCTAATTTCTTGTGAACAGTCCATTTAATTGTAGATTTATAGATCCAAGATATTCAAAGTGTTTGACAACTTCAATGTCTTCGTTATTGTTTATGCTTGTTTTATCGCCGACACCCGACATTGTGCTCACGGCTTTAGGGCTGATGAGTGCAACTGGGAGAGAAGATAAGATAGGATTATAGGGCTATAGAGAAGATGAGAGAGGCAACTAAACGGCTAGAGAGAAGATGAGAGAGGCAATTACAGGGCTATTGAGAAGATGAGAGAGGCAACTAAAGGGCTAGAGAGAAGATGACATCACACTGATGTTGAACAACAGGATGCCTTCATCCGACATACAGGACTTCGCGTTGGAGCTCAAGCCAACGAACACAAGCAAGCAAGCAAGCAACTAAAGGGTTCGAGAGAAGATGAGAGACAACTACATGGCTAGAGAGAGGATGGGAGACAACTACAGGGTTCGAGAGATGATGAGAGACAACTGAAAGGATAGAGAGAAGATGAGAGACAACTGCTGAGCTAGAGAGAATATAAGTGGCAACTACAGGACTAGAAAGAAGATGAGAGACAACTACATGGCTAGAGAGAAGATGAGAGACAACTACATGGCTAGAGAGAAGATGAGAGACAACTACAGGGATAGAGAGAGGATGGGAGACAACTACATGGCTAGAGAGAAGATGAGAGACAACTACAGGGCTAAAGAGAGGATGGGAGGCAGTTGAAGGGTTAGGGAGACGAAACTGTCTAGATAAATTCTCAGACAAGGACGTATTTATAGGAAATATGTGATAACACACGAGACAGTATGCTTTACAAAAGTTTATGCTTAATGTAGGGTGCAATGAAACATGATAGTTGCATATCCCTTACAGGACGTAGCAGTCAATTGCAGGAATTTATGTTTGCGATTCCTCGACATGTTTACGTTTAGTAGTTTCCATTGCTTTTTGAATGACCGGAATTCATACCATTGTATTGAAACCAACGCAAGACAGTCTACTTTCAAATGGCCCAAAGCCGTGTTAACGCGCTGCATGCGGGATTACGAATTGCTATTTTAGTACTTATATTGTTGTGATTTCCTTGCTATTCTTGTTTGGATACTGTTGTGATGTCCATGCTATTCTTGTTTTGATATTGTTGTGATTTCCTTGCTATTCTTGTTTGAATATTGCTGTGATTTTCTTGCTATTCTTGTTTGGATATTTCTGTGATTTCCGTGTTATTCTTGTTTGAATATTGCTGTGATTTCCTTGCTAATCTTCTTTGAATATTGTTGTGATTTCCTTGCTATTCTTGGTTGGATAGTGTTGTGATTTTTTTGCTATTCTTGTTCTGATATTGTTGTGATTTCCTTGCTATTCTTGTTCTGATATTGTTGTGATTTCCTTGCTATTATTGTTTTAATATTGTTGTGATTTTCTTGCTATTCTTTTTCTGATATTGTTGTTATTTCCTTGCCATTCTGGTACTGATATTGATGTGATGTCATTGATATTCTACTGCTGACAATGTTGTGATTGTCTCGCTATTCTACTGCAAGTATTGTTTTCATTTTCACTGTATTTTGCCGCTGCTGAAATTATATGATTTTATCCCTCTTCTACTGCTGAGAGTTTGAGATTTTATTGCGATTAGACAGCTGATATTGTAATTATTTCATTGGCATTCTACTGTTGATATTGTTGTGATATCACTGACATCATGATCCTCGTATTTTCATATATATATATAACTAAATGTGTGTGTGTGTGTGTGCGTGTATGTGTGTGTGTGTGCGTGTGCGTCTGCTTGTCGGTTTGTCTATTTGCCAGTCCGTCCGTCCCTTCCCGTTCTGCCGTCCTTCTGTCAATCTGTCTGTCTGCATGTCAGAAGAAGAATGTGTAAATATGCTAGAATAACGATCCGTAACGAAACCTGCTTCTAACTTTGTTTTCCTGCTCAATCTGATATCAACCCTGAATATTTTGCAGTTATCAGATTGCTTTCCCTGTCGCGTCTTCCCTTAACTTTATTAAGAAATGTCTTTCAGATCCCGCATTGATCAAAGTTTTCTCGGGCGCTTTAATATTAATCATAATTCTGTCCATAATCTGAAATTGATCAAAAGTTCTCTCCAACCACACCCTGTCCCCTACAGGGTATTATTCAGATTCCTCAAATACTCACAAAGCTGGCACCTGGCCTTATGAATTTGACCCGCAGACTGCTGGTGACTTTGTCTGAGACCATATTGATATATTAAAGTGGGAATTAGGGGGAATGGTGAGTGGGGGAGGTGGGAGCAGTGTGCTGAGGGTCTTTTGAGAAAGGAGTTGGCATGAAATGGGAATCGATATTCTTTAGTTAACATTCGAGAAGGAAGATTTGAACTATGCTTCTCATGGGAACGAGGCGGGAGCGGGTGATAGAAAAAAGGCAGGATTGTAGATGGAGGCGGGAGTTGGGGATCTATAGATGGTTGTCGAGGGAGGAGGGAATTCTAGGGATTTAGAAGATTGTGGAGAGAGGAGTGATAGAAATTTAGGGCATTGTGGATGAAGGAAAGAGTGAAAGAGTAGTGGAGGATCGTGGATTTAGCAAGGTGTGATAAAGCTGTATATAGTATGAATGGAAACTTGTATGTAGAGGGTTGTGGAGTGGGAATAGAGTGATAGGAATGTAGGGGATTATGAAATGAGAAGGGAGTATTAGGAATATAGTGGCCTGTGGAAGTGAAGGGAAGCGGTTACCCCAGGAATGCTAACCTGGTCAATAACGCATGGAAAAGTCGGATGTGTTACCTTAAGGGTCTAGACCCAAGAATACATAGCAGTACACCGCAAATGAAGAAAAAAAAAACATTCCGGATGAACGCAGAAGAAGAAGAAGAAGGAAGCGGTTCACGCCGCGTTGGTAACTTACGGGATAAATGAGCCGGCCACTCAGATAGAGCGTAATCTTGCCAAGAAATCAACGACAGCGGTAAAATGATGGTGTTGACAGCGATGTCCTGTAAAGGATATGCAAAAAAAAAAATATTTGAATAATAGTGCCCGTGGAATGAGAAGGGATAATTCGAAATATAGAGACTTCTCAGGTGAGAAGGGAATATTATGAGTATAGAGACTTGTGTAATTAGAACGGATTATTAGGAATGTAAAGACTTGCGGGATGAGAACGGAGTATTAGGAATATAGACTTATGGAATGAGACGGGAGTGATAGGGAATTTAGCGGTCACGTTCGCGAAGTTGATAGACAACTGTGCTGATTATGCCCTGAGCAGGGTCAAAGGAGGAGTTTACGCCTGGGATTGTCGACTGCTAAGTGAGAGAAAGATTCTCCACCTATACCTTCTTGTATAGAAGCTTACACAATGTGACGGTCTTATCTCATGACAGACCTGCATAGCTGGAAAATGCCGGATAGAAATGTAGACGGCTGTGAAATGTGGAGGTAATGACATAACTACAGATGATTGTGGAAGGAGAAGGCAGTGAGACAATAAAAGGATTGTGCTAGGATTAGGTAGTGAGAGAATATAAGGATTGTGCTAGGAATAGGTAGTGAGACAATATAAGGATTGTGGTAGGAGTAGGTAGTGAGACAATATAAGGATTGTGCTAGGATTAAGTAGTGAGACAATTTAAGGATTGTGGTAGGAGTAGGTAGTGAGAATATATAAGGATTGTGGTAGGAGTAGGTAGTGAGACAGTATAAGGATTGTGGTAGGAGTAGGTAGTGAGACAATATAAACATTGTGGAAGGAGTAGATAGTGAGACAGTATAAGGATTGTGGTAGGAGTAGGTAGTGAGACAATATAAACATTGTGGAAGGAGTAGATAGTGAGACAGTATAAGGATTGTGGTAGGAGTAGATAGTGAGACAATACAAGGATTGTGGAAGGAGTAGGTAGTGAGACAATAATGTGGTGGAGGATCACCTGAGGTAAGGATAGGACCACCTGGGCATGCATTCCGTGATCTGTTTCTAATTGTTTTATAAGGCAGCGGATTTTATCTATGGGAGGTGAAGTAAAAAAAAACGAAAAAAAAAACAACAACAAATAAATAATAAAAAGTAAGCTTGAACATCGTGTGGCAACTTTCTGGGCAAGCTACTTTATTAACTCGCCCCTCGCCAAAGCTCTGCTGTTAAACACAATCAATAGCGATTAAGTAAATTAATGTTGCGACAACAGGAAAGATTTGTGCAAAGAGAACGAACGAACTAATGAACAAACTTTTTTTTCACAGGGTTAAGAATTTGGTACTCAGGCCCGTCTGAAATTTTGCCCTGCTTATTTCCCTGCTCTCATACATTATTTCATTCAGACATTACTTATGAGAGATAGAGGAAGATAGCTAGAGAAAAATTCAGGAGAGTCTTCTCATCATCATCAAGTGTCATGCCGGTAAGCGTGGGAGGTCATGTTTTGCCATCTCACTCGATCATCATAGTTGTGGACCAGCTCAGCGTTCCTGTCTCGTCCATACAACGTGACCAAGCCATCTAGGTATCAGAGTCTTGTGTCACGGTATGGAAAGGAGCAAAGACATGAATTGATCCATGACCTCGGAGTTCGCAAATTTTGATGATCGCCCACATCAGCCAGCAAGGAACTTGATGATGATGCTGAAGTAAGTTACGTAAAATATAAAAAACCATTTGTTACATCGTGAGACGTTTCGGGTATATGGCGCTTACCGCACATTTTTAGACCAATCAGAACTCGGTGGGTAATATATGTTAATAAGTGAATACTACTTCCACATAATGCTTGCTGCGCGAGGCATCATACCTCAGTCTATATGCAGACGATTTTAAATAATTGTCAGTGATGGAGACATTAAGCTACAATTGATTTTGGTGTAGAAATCAAAGAGAACTTCACCCCACTATATTTCCAAAAATACGTGTATGAGGATGTCAGCGACTTCAATTGTCTGAAGACCAGTTCAGATACTTCATACCAACCTTTCAGCTGAGTAATATGTCATGAGATAACTGTTATAGTTTATGTAAACCCGCCCCGACAGACCGATTTGACAATGCAACAAGTTACAAGAAGAGGCAGTGATTACACACAGTACACATTTCACTCTCGTAAACCAGTATTTAACCGGCGTATGTGACTTAGTTTGTACGTCATGAAAGTTTGGAGAGAACAATAATGGAGGGCTATATGCCCGGGAAGAACGGAAGAGAAAGGGCAAAGAGAAGATTGGTGCAGGATGTGGCAGATGATCTCCAGATGGATGTATAGGACGCTGGACATCTTGCTTATGACCCAGAAGTTTTTCGAAAGGTTGTTATGGGAGCGAGGTTCTGTAAAGTTCACGCTACTGAATGAATGAATGAATGAATGAATGAATGAATGAATGAATGAATGAATGAATGAATGAATGAATGAATGAATGAATGAATGAATGAATGTGACTTAAAGGTTGTGAACACAGTTCCCTAATCCCTGCATACGAAGTTCGAAGTTCGACCATAGGCGATTTGAAAGCAGATCATATTGCGTACATTGTCACAATAGTACGATGAGGCTTCAAATGAAAACCATAAATGTTTTTTTTTCCTTCTTTGTGAATATATTCTGAAAGAGTAAAGAACCTCTGTATCATTTGTCGATGTAGTCACCACTGCGTTCAATGCAAGCTCTCCAGCGCCGATAAAGTGCTTCGATTCTGTAGAAAAACTCTTGATCGTGTGTGTAACCACTCATGCACCACCCGCCGCAGCTCTTCAACGGACTGACACGTTTTTAATCTTGGCCGGCTTCGTGGCTTAGGGTTTGTGACTTTTCTCCGTAATCTCGTATACTCTCGTAGGTAAACGTGATGACGGTGAGAATCAGCAGTGGTTCGAATCGCATCGGTAACTTACGGGGTATGTGAGCCGGCCGCTCAGAAAGCAATGGCAAACTACTGAGCGTAATCTTGCCAGCTGAAAGATGCTGGTGTTGACAACAATGTCCTGTAAAGGATATGCAACAAAAAAAACAAAAAAAAAAATTCTTCTAATACACATCACATTCTGTGCCTTCATTCGCCGATGAATTTCTATAGATTTCACTCCTTCACTGTTCAAAAAAAAAAATGGATAAAAGAACGCTGCTCCTCTTTAGTGTATGGCAAAAGTGGAGCGGCCATCTTTAAACTGCCCTTATGACGTCACCGTTTTCGTCTGCACCGTGATGTCACGAGTCTAACACTCTTGAGATACCTTAACAACAATATTGACAGGGTACAAGACAATGACATGGTTATTGTAATTTATATCACACTTTTAAGTTTTTCATTTGAAGTCCCCTCGTCGGGAATTCAGAAAGCAATGGCAAATTACTGAACGTAACAATACTTAGAAAATGACAAACGGTCAAACAACTGACAGGGTTAATTGCAACGTCCTGTGAAAGGACATGCAGGTAACTTTTAAACCAGTATTTGCTTATTTTTTTATCTTTCGTCCGCTAGCAGTGAAAGCGAACTCTAGTATACACTATACTCTATTTTTGCGTGCAGGCCAGCTTTCCCTATTGCCATTGTCCCTCGCCATCAAGCGAACCCACTCCGATTTCTGAGGCACTTTGGGAACGTAAGTACAGGACGAAAGGTCAACGTCTAGGTTCAACTGACCTTTGAGGGTAGAGAACCCCTTACCTCGTCCCTACTTCACCGGAAGTTTAAGAACGGGCGTTCATAGCCTTTCAGCCATGCGACTTCCAATGTTTGGTATGAGGTAGTATGTGAGTATGTGAGCTTCTTTCTTAACAGACGGAAGAAAACGACAATTTTTTTCGACATCTCATCGCGCAGAAATAAACAAAAAATGTACATAGACACATACAGGCCTAAGAAGATTTAAACACCAAGTCTCTGGCAGCCAGAAAATTCAGTTGTGGTTGTCTGAATCAACTTAAGTTTGTTGTCCTTCGGGCGGCTACAATTCAATTATTCCCAAATTCTAGCAAAACGTATCGCTACCAGTGAATATAGGGAATTGTATTACTGAAAAGTGTGTATTTACTGTTGAGATGAGAACGAGCATTGAAGTTCCCAGTGGACATAGATCAGTGTCAGTTGGGGAACACATTTACATCATGTGATTTAGTTTGTCATAATACAATAACAGAATTGTTTGTCGTTCTGTGGAGAGTGCGTTTCCTTCCGTCTCCCAGAAATGTAACTCGCTATACTACACCTATATTTGAGAGAAAGGGGAAATCGCTTGTAAAACTTATAAGAAAATACGGGAAACATAAGATTGCAAACTACACAATGTTCTACGATGCCTTACAGGACATTACAATGAAGAACACGACAATGAAGTACACGGCAATGGAGGCCACTACAATGGCTGACACGGTAATGGAGGACATAACAATGGAGGACATAGCAATGAAGGACTCGACAATGGAGGACACGAAAATGGAGGATATAAAAATGGAGGACAAGACAATGAATAACACGCCACCGAAGAACATGTCAATGTAGGACACGACAATGAAGAACGCGACAATGTACGACACGAACATGAATAACGCGACAATGAAGGACACGAACAACGGAGGACGCGACAATGGAAGACACAACAATGGAAGACACGACAATTAAGGACACGACAATGAAGGACACGACAATGGGGGCCACGACGATGAAGGACACGACAATGGAAGATACTACAATGGAAGACACGACCATGGAAGTCATTAGTCGCGGTCCCAACTTCAAGGCAACGGTCATCCCCATTATGCTCCATTTCTATGCCAAAAAATCACACAAAATGCACCTCACTGCCCCGTGTGATATGTGGAACAGACAGGAGTCTCGACAAGCCAAACGCCCGCACAGGTACACTGTGTATAACGCCGCCGCCAGAATTACAACATAAAAGTCCTCTACGAAAAATACAGTTCATCGTCGATGGAAGCGGCAGTCACCAGAAAACCAGCAGCCTCACATTACTGCATAAGGCAATCCAGTCAGTTCTGCAACAAGCCACCGCCATTATTCTGAACATGCAGTTAACGCTACAAACAACAGCGGACAGATGTGAAAGCATTTCACTGTGCATAATGCCGCAGCCGGAATGTCAACACTAAAGTCCTCCACGAAAAATACAGTTCATCGTCGATGGAAGCAGCAGTCACTAGAAAGCCAGCAGCCACACATTGCTGCATAAGGCAATCCAGTCAGTTCTGCAATGAGCCGACCGCTTTTAATCGGAACATGCAGATCACGCTACAAATCGCCGCTGACAGATGTAAAAGTATTTTACGCGAACTTCACAGCTCACGGTGTCGCGCCACGCACTCAACTCAGTAGCGGGGCGACGGAACCATACACCTCCAGTCCAACATGGGGAAAATGCGAATGCAAACGGTAGCCACAAGCATACACATTCTAGAGGCCTTAACTGTTTAAATGCCTATCCTCCACGTTGGGGACTAGAAATCACGACAATAGAAGACAAGACAATGTAAGATACGACATTGGAAGACACGACAATGGAAGGCACGACAACGGAAGACACGACAATGGAGGATATGACAACAGAGGACACGACAATGAAGGACACGACAATGGAAAACACGACAATGAAGGACACAACAATGAAGGACACAACAATGAAGGACACGACAATGGAAGACACGACAATAGAAGAGACGACAGCGGAAGAGACGACAATGAAGGACACGACAATGGAAGAAACGACAATGGAAGACACGATAATGGAAGACACGACAGTCGAAAACACGACTATACAGGACACGACAATGAAGGACACTACAATGGAATACACGATAATGGAAGACACGACAATGGAAGACACTTCAATGGAAGACACGACAAAGGAAGACACGACAATGGAAGACACTTCAATGGAAGACACGACAAAGGAAGACACAACAATAGAAGAGACGACATCGGAAGAGACGACAATGGAGGACACGATAATGGAAGGCACAACAATGAGGACACGCCAATGGAAGACACGACAATGGAAGACACGACAATGGAAGACAAGGCAATGAAAGAAACTATAATTTATGAAGATTGTGTCGGCAGTGGTGATATGGCTTTTGAGACAATTTTTTTCGAATACATTGACAGGCCAATGTCACTAACAACGATTACCTATAGGAGGCTAACAAACATATAACAGTATATGCAGTTACAGTAAAGTGACAGTGTTCTGTGGTCATACAATGAGGAGGAGAGAGGAATATGAGAACATCGTGACAACTGGAAACATCAGTGGTAGCAGAAGCAAAGGCAGACAGAGCGAAATTATGCTTGATGTTTTTAAGACGATGGTATGTGTGATTTACATCATGAAGATTACCAACCCAGAACTGCAAGATCGAGATCTGTGGAGACACATGAACGGTAACGCCACTTTGCAGGACACATGCTGATAATGATGCACTACGATAAGGCCACAAATGAAACCAAGCCCAAACTGAAGAATTAAGTGTGTTACACAGCTCGGCCACTAAACGACACCGTCCTGCAGTTGCGTGTTCTAAATAACACGTTAACGGCAGCATCAACAACACCATCTCGATTGCATGCGATTACAAGTTACCGAGAATAACACCTCTGGCCTCCATTACTGCAGGATGTCTGCCTGGCTTCGTGTGTCCGATTTTGCCGGAACCTGGGGTCTCACATCGTAGGGGAGGGGGCAGAGGGTTGGTGGTGCACATAATGTGCACCCATGTCTCATTAATCCCTGACGAGTGACAGAGGAAATGATCTGTTGGCGTAGTACGTAAGACGGATGAAGGAACGAACGAATTATTGAATGGTGAAATGAACAAAGAAAGCAACGAACGAACGTCCTAACTTATGAACGAACCAACAATACAAAGAAGGAATTAATAATTACACGAATGAATGGAATGATTAATTAAATGGTGCCTGAAGTAGTGAATAAAGGATAGAAGAAATGAAATAATGAATGGACGAAGGAGCGATTGAATAAAAGACGAATTGAATCATAGAATAACCACTCGTAAGAATGAATAAATGATAGAATGAATATGTGAATGTGTGACTGCTTCAATGAATGAGTCAATGAATGAACGAATGAATGAGTAAATCAATAGATGAATACATAAGTTCATGAACAAACTAAAGAAATAAATGAATGGGTCAATGAACGACAAAAGGAGCGAGTGAATGAACGAATATTTAAATGAATAAATAGATGTATCAATAAATGAATGGTATAAATCATTACTAATACATTTAGCGCAGAGAATGATAATTTGTCACAAATATGTTGCATGAAGTATTGTTATTGTCTACAGCCCTGAGGCTTCCAAAAGTCATAACATAAGAGAAAGTCGATCAAATGCATTCTTCATTATCTTTCCTTCCCGCTGATACATTAAGAGAAATTTACCCATATTACGATCCGAGGTCGATCACGAGTAGGCAAAATAATTACTGTTCAATGAGTAATTGAAACTGCAACCCCCCCCCCTCCCCCTCTTTACTCCTACTTTGATAATCCAGTGTGCTCCATACCAATCCCAATCGACCCCATTCCGTATACAATGGGTATTTCTGCAAATGGGAATAATTCAGGAATATTCGAGTTTTTTTTTTTTTTAATCGCCGTCTGAACAATGATTGCCATTTGCCGCTTGTGTACATAGTCGGGGCAGAACAAGCGAGTGTTTGTATGTCCTGAATGGATTGAAAGCAAAGCCATCCTCGGATGATTTTCCCCGGAATTTGAATGAAACGCACACTCGGTGGTAAAAGCCCCAAGTGCGCCAATTCTGGGCGCTAACTTATCTTCTACCCACAACAGTCTGATAAAATATATATTAAATAATTAATAGAGGATAGTACGAGATTTTAGTTGATTAAACGCGTTTCTCTGTTTGAGTTGAGACCAATGGAAACTAATGAGGTCTTCACTATTGTTTGTCTTGTCTCAACCAGATACACGAGAGCGTGGCTAGTTTTAGTTTCGTTAATGTGATTATCATTCTAGCCGAGTGGCTAGAGTGAGGAGTTTTCGTTCGAGAGACCCGGTTTCGAATCCTCGGTAAGGTGTGGATGTTTTTTTTCTGTCCGGGGCAAAAATAAAACCCTAACCTGCACAGTACGCGGTAACTGCACTAGCCAGGCGGCCTTAATTCCTCAGGTTCAAGGCCCCCATGTCCTATACTGCAATGTAAAGTAATATATAGGCAGTAGATGATAGAGGTTTTTTGGTAGGAGGAGAGGAGGGAGCATTATCTGGGAGGTCCTTTGCAGAATATCGCTCTCATCACAGTTCTCTAAAAAGACTCCGGATCCTTTTGTCAGTTGCCTTGCCTTGTATTTTCATGCCTATTGTGTCTTTACTGTCCTGTATTCACTGTCGTGTTAATTTCCCATGCCATTCCTTCCTTTTTTTCGCATATCCTTTACAGGACATCGCTGTCAACACCAGCATTTAACAGCTGTTGTTGATTTCTTGGCAAGATTACGCTCAGTAGTTTGCCATTGCTTTCTGAACGGCCGGCTCACATATCCCGCAAGTCACCAACGCGGCGAGAACCGCTACCAATCCTCGCGCGCTGCGTTATCCTACTTGGATAAACGGGATTACGGAGAAAATCGTTTACCCACTAGGCCAGGGAGACCAGCGTGTCTTCCATTGAGTGGCACCTTGCAGTCTTGACAGACCAAAGTATGTGAGTTGGAATGTGGCCAATATTCCATCACAGTGCCTGGGCAGAGCTTCAGACAAACATGTCGTGCCCAAACGACATGTTCCCTCTCTCGGGCTAATCTTGTGTTTTCCAGAGGAATGGGTAATCAAAACGTCTGGCACAAGGTAGGCTGCAGACGCTGGCGGCACAGAGTCAAACCTCCGAGACCTCGCCACCACGAGCAGGTGGCGAGTGATGGCCAGACCCTGGAAACCAAGGGACCCGGCTTAGAGGCGTTCAGCCAAGTCCCACAGGTGAGGGCCTCGTACGCGCCTGGACCATAATGACGCGCACATCTGTCAATCACAAGTGTCCGGACCTGTGTAAAGCGTGCACCTTAGCAAATCTCCCATCCTTCCACTGTGCGGACCTCGCGACCAGCGAGAATAGGTCCGTCGGAGATATTGCTCGTCTGTTGCGGGAAAATCTCTAAATTGACTGATAAAAGTAGTGGTATTTCAATTGTGCTTGCGCTCCCACCTATTCTACACCCTTCGTGTGTCTTCTCAAAGTCGGACTAGACTCAAGCTCAACAGGGTCTTCTTTCCCCGCTGATTCTACCAAGCCCGTTCCCTTGACTGTGGTTTCGCTAGATAGTAGATAGGGACAGTGGGAATCTCGTTAATCCATTCATGCGCGAATCTCTAATTAGATGACGAGGTATTTGGCTACCTTGGAGTTGTGTGTGAGAATAGTATCTCAGTTTGTGAGACATGCTACCAATTATGACCCAGTTTTCTACTTTTAAAAATACAGACTTTATAGAATGATTGTTATTTTTCGTATTGGTCCACGGCATTTAAAGAATGTACCTAAAGAGCAGGCCTGCTCTGTGGAGAATGCAGTTCGTAGTACCGCATACCGCGTTCGAAACACAGCTGCAGGCGATTTAGAAGCAGACCCCCTTGAGTTGGTTTCCATACAGTGGTATGATTGCCAGTCGTTCAACAAGTAATGGCAAATTAGTGAACGTAACACGTGACTAGAAATCACAAAAGCTACAAAATGCTGGAGGTGACTGCTACGTCCTGTAAAGGATATACAACTAACTTTTAACCTAAAGAACTCTGTGGAGAAGGTGTTACGGACGCAATTCGTTATATCGCATACCAAGTTCGAACCAAAACTGCTAGCGATTTGGCAGCAGAAAACCTTGCGTTAGTTTTCAGTTTTCAGGCTTGTGTGTCGGTCGATCAGAAAGCAAAAGCAGCCTACTGAGTGTAAACTTTTAAATAAATGACAAACAACTAAAAAAATGCTGGTGTTGACTGCGACGTTCTGTAAATGATATGCAACTAACTTAACCTAAAGTGGGTTTAAAGACGTAAGATCTACTTCATTGCACTCATATTGCTCGGTCTATTTCAGCTGCATGACGTTCCCAAAGCGTCGCACAAAGTGCGAACTCTCTAGCTCCAGCGACGACCGCCAAGAGCCTCCCAAAAAAATATCACTCGTGAACCGAATGACGAAGTCCGGTACCAAACCACAACCGTCGGATCACGAAGCATTCGGCATAGATACTTGGCCACGGTGACCGCTAGTCTGACGTTGAACGATGCTAAGATTGTGTCTGTAATACAAGCCTTGATCTTTGCACTTAGTATATTACAATTGTTATTACAGTTGATGGTTCTACTGATGTTGTACAATTTTAGGACCAAATTATATTTATCTGGCCTTGCGCAGACGAACATTTGTTCTTTGAGCTAAGAGGCACTGTCGGCATTTGGATGCCGCAGGTTGTAATCATCGTGGGACTATAATTTTAAATTACTATTTTGTCTAGCACGGCCTACGATCTCTGTTGGTTTCCTTTTATTCAATGTATGCCGAGCGTCTTCTTATTCTTATTTTCTTCGGGCTTTGCTATATAGCACATACCCCCGTGTGAGGTATCACTTTATTATGTCGTGACCCAGTGTATATATCTTGTATGGGCAACCTTTTGCTATAGATGTAGGATAGTAATGGATATGTGTTGCTGTATCGTCTGTCTACACACACCATCGTGGCCCGAAACTGGATAAAGCAGGACAACTAGCGACGCATAAAATCTTTTTCCATAAACTGTAGGATGTTCTTCCCTGGTTCTGCGGGTGTGCCAGGGAATGAACAGGCTGATAGGCTGGCAGGGAACGCACCTCTCGGTGGTAGATCACCTAAGGACAATGGAGAGGTGGTCGGACGCCTGTGGGGCCAGGTGGGGAAAGCGGTAGGACAGATTGAGAACCCGTTTGTGGAGACGGATATGGTGGGGGATCGGCAGGGCTTCTTGGCGGATTTCAATACTGAGAGGGAAGACCAGGAGAACTTTTAATCAGTGGTAGTTGGAACGATTAGCAGTATGACTCTTCGCTGGCCGTTGAACGATGAGACGGAGCGCTTGTGTGAATGTCCTGAGTGCAGCGATATTGTCTCTTAGCTCAACTCACTCTACTCAATTCTTAGACTGTATTGGCAGCGGTGCTGTCCATATTACCTAATGAAGATGTTTAGCGAACCAAACGAGCAAGTATTGGGAAGTTCACATTCTGCTGTGCCATATCTGTCTTGAAAATTGTCTTCTTGCTCATTTCTTCATAAAAGAATATACAAAAATGTGTTGAAATGTGTTTCACCTTTGAAGTCACATTTTTCTTCTATATTTTCAGATCTGCCACATGGGCCGTTGATGTGAGCGCCATAAGCCAGGAAATGCATCTAACTCCTGGTCACATATACATCAAATGAAATAATTAAATCGTTATTTTTGTGAAATTCTTGGAACCAACGATCGCCCAGATCTGGATACTGGAGAATTTCCTCTCTTTGAGAATATCATAAATTAATTTCCTTTCATTGTGTCATTTGCAATATCACATTTCTGGACTTTATTGGATTTCAAGTCTTGTGTAATTCATTGTAGGATATCTGCTCGTGTATTTTTGTAGGAGCTTCACAAACATGACTGGGCTTAAGCAAGTGGTAACAGACAGTTAGAAAATGAAATAGTAATGTCTGTGATATTCTCCGGTTGAACAATCAAATGTTCAGCTCAGCGACATTGGGCAAGCGAATGTTTCCGGAATTGTTTGTGCGCAAATCCCTAAGTTTGCTTGTGCTTCATCCGTTTTATTTTCACAACTGCTTCTGACAGATACCCAGGGTCTCTCAGGTATGAGCCCACAAACAGAATGACATATGGGCGCATCCTTTTGTGTGGATTATCACCTTGGAAATTATTTCACATGGTTGAATTGGACTGGATTCTTCTGCAGACTTCATGAGTGGTTCGAATGTATTATGTTGCTATCTGTACATACGACCTGGAGTTGATCTTGTGTGATCTCTGTATTCGGCATGTAAACATTTAGCAAACCATGAGAGTCACCGACGACCTTGACAGGGGTCCAGGGACGTGTATGACCTTGACTGTTTCCCTCTTTGGATTAGTGCTGTGGGTGGCGATGTCAACAGGTGAGTACTGATTTGTTTGTTGTAAACTGTGTTTGTTTGTTTGCGCGCCTTTACGCTAGATTTCTTCTCTTCAAATGGAATGATGTGTTCCGTTGCCATTTCGATTAGTGCATCTTAGCTGACGTCTTCGTTTTATTACGTGATGCGTGTTTACAGGACAGTTTACGTTGTTGTGCCTTTAGTATGGGACATCCGACAACTTCACGTCATTTATATTATTATTATTGTTATTATTATTACATAATCAGTAATGCAAACACACAGAAAAGAGGGACATTTAGAGAAAGAAATTTCAAGTCGCCAACCCATATGAACACGTAGAAATTAGAAATGTATATTGAAGTAAATAGAAAGGGACCTGGTAATATGAACATGTAGAAATGAAAAAAAAAGTATATGAAATTAAAGAGCATAGGACCTAGCAATATGAACGTGAAGAAAAGAGAAAAGTACAGTGAAGTAAAGATAACATGAACTAGCAGTATGAACATAAAGAAAAGAGAAATTTATGACGAAGTAAAGAGAAAAGGACCTAGCAATATGAGCATAAAGTAAATAGGAATGTATGGTGAAGTAAAGAGAAAAGGACCTAGCAATATGAGCATAAAGTAAATAGGAATGTATGGTGAAGTAAAGAGAAAAGGACCTAGCAATATGAGCATAAAGTAAATAGGAATGTATGGTGAAGTAAAGAGAAAAGGACCTAGCAATATGAGCATAAAGTAAATAGGAATGTATGGTGAAGTAAAGATAACATGAACTAGCAATATGAACATAAAGAAAAGAGAAATTTATGACGAAGTAAAGAGAAAAGGTCCTTGCAATATGAGCATAAAGTAAATAGGAATGTATGGTGAAGTAAAGAGAAAAGGTCCTTGCAATATGAGCATAAAGTAAATAGGAATGTATGGTGAAGTAAAGAGAAAAGGTCCTTGCAATATGAGCATAAAGTAAATAGGAATGTATGGTGAAGAAAAGAGAAAAGGTCCTTGCAATATGAGCATAAAGTAAATAGGAATGTATGGTGAAGTAAAGAGAAAAGGACCTAGCTGTATACACGTCTATTAAAGAGAGAGAGAGAGAGAGAGAGAGAGAGAGAGAGAGAGAGAGAGAGAGAGATACACAAGAAACTGGAGATGACACGAGTTGGCTAAATGAACATCTACGATCAGGATATGGATACGGAAAGAATCATCAAAAGACACTGCAATATGAGCATCCGACATTTGGAAATAAAGAGACAAGACCTAGTAATCAAGAGAGAGAGAGAGAGAGAGAGAGAGAGAGAGAGAGAGAGAGAGATAGAGAGAGATAGAGAGAGAGATAGAGAGAGAGAGAGAGAGAGAGAGAGAGAGAGAGAGCAAACAAACTAACGAACGAACGATCGTACTTTATTTTCAGTGGTTACAAATTGGGCACGCAGGTCTGTCTTACATTCAGCCTTCCAACCACACATCTTTCGTATATGAATTATCTATTGTGCATGTTACATACACATAGAACAAACATTGTCAAGTGTATGTTTTGAAGATAAACAATACATACTATCATGATTGAAAGATAGAGAGAGAGAGAGAGAGAGAGAGAGAGAGAGAGAGAGAGAGAGAGAGAGAGAGAGAGAGAGAGAGATGTATAAGGACCTGTACACGAAAAGAAATAACTAGCAACATAAAGATATACAATGAGGAGAAGTACTGAAAAACACCAAAAGACTTAGCAATATGACAATTGACAACTGACACCATGATCTCCTCCCCATCTTCATGACCAGCATTCCTCGGATCACTTGTGCCTGTGTTCATCTACATATACCAGCAGCACAGCTTTATCAAATGAGCCTGGACTCCACACAGGCGGGAATGCCAATCGGCGAAACACGTGCATGACTTAAAATGGCATTAATTATTGCTGGCGACAACACAACGCCCGCGCCTCACTGGCAGGCTGTCCGCATTCAAAACAAATAAAAATGTCAAACGATTTTCTGCATTCTCTTGGGGTGCCCATACACAAAGCTGTGAACGTTCGTGGACAGAATTCAACTGTCACGTACTCGCATGTTTTATTAGACATTATCCGAATTGTAACTTTCTCATCTATTCTGGCCTCTCTTATCTCAGCAGCGACTGCCGCGTTTTTTGCGCAGTCTCCCTGATTGTCCTCCGAAGGAGGTGAGTCAATTCTCACGGTCCCGATAAGGGGGTCGATACGTGTTGTGTGATGAGGGGAAGAATTTCCGGTTGCATGTTGCAGCTTTCTGATGTATATTATCAGCTTCTTCTTATTCTTCGGTTGCCTCTGCTTATCCTTCTTTTATTACTCCTCCCATTCCCCAGTCTCTTTCTTCTTCTGCTTCTTCTTCTTCTCTTAGTACTTCTTATTCTGCCTTCTCTTATTGCTATTCTTCTTGCTGTTCTTCTTCTTTTGCTAAACTTTCCTCCTGCTGCTACTACTATTAATGCTACTACTACTACTACTACTACTGCTACTACTACTACAACTACTACTACTACTACTACTACTACTACTACTACTACTACTACTACTACTACTACTACTACTACTACTACCACTACTACCACCACTACTACTACTACTACTACTACTACTACTACTACTACAACAACAACAACAACAACAACAACTACTACTACTACTACTATTACTACTAATACTTCTTCTTCTTCGTCGTTGTGTTCCTGTTGAAATTTCAACGTTCAAACCTTCACTGATCTTACACTCACTGTTTGAATACTTCATGTTTATCTGAAATTATGTTATCTAATGGGTCCATCCAGTATCCTGTAAACATCACAGTCACACAAATCCGTAAATTCCGCTGAGTAGCTATTATAAAATGTGCAACATTCCATTCTAAGCACATTCCATTTCGTAACGTACTCGCTTAACGCTTGTGACGTTCTATCACGTATGTATGTGTGTATATGTATGTATAAAGGAGTTTAAAGGCGAGAGGATTTGACTTCATTGACCGTGTGTTATTCCGTATGGCTTTGCCTCTTTTAGCAGGTGGTCTTCAGAATGCGTCGCACACAACAAGAACTCTCCAGCTTCAGCAACAACCCCCCAAGAATCTTCGAGAAAAGTGGTCCAAATGACTGTGCTTGGAATCAAATCCACAACATTCGGAGCGCGAGGCAGTCGGCTTAATCACTTTGTCGCGGATACCTCCGCGCGCGTGTGTGTGTGCGTGCGTGCGTGTGTGCGTGCGTGCGTGCGTGCGTGCGTGTGTGTGTGTGTGTGAGTGTGTGTGTGTGTTTGTTATGCAGCCTATAAACGGACACTCTACCGCTATTTATGCTTCACCTCGTTACCACAAGATACAAGTGGAACAAAATGAGCTGATGATGATGTACGATTTCATACAAACATTACTCGGGACAGGAGGAGGTCAAGTTGATGAGTGGGTAGGTCTGATGTAATGTGAGAATAAACACATTGTCCGGAGCACCTCAAGCCAGGGCTCAATCAATAGAGTTTTACTGATTTCTGTGTGGGGAGAAATCCGCAAGGTTAGCTTTCTTCAAATCTGACAAGTAATCTCTTGAAGCTTGCAGAAATAGTTAACCTTCGGCATTCATGATTGGATGTCTCTGTGACTAAAAACACAACCGCGGGAAATGTTCTGGTTACACTATTTCATACACTAGCTCACACATACAGTTTCTTGTGATTTGAAGTGTACTCGCTCATTCCAGAAATCCGTAGCGTCATATGAGAGTGTTGGAAGAAGCCATGCTTTGGTGATAAGCGTGGAGGGTCATAGTTTGCCACCTCTGACGATCTGTAGAGTCTTGAATTAGTCTTAAATCAGATCTGAGTTCTAGTCGTAATTATTCCATGAGGCATGCCGTCGGGGTATTTATATGTTTGTTTCCCTTTGCTCTTTTCCCATACTTGGCCAGTTGTCACTAAACTGTCACGTGTACTAAAGCCTATTGTGAGTTAATTTTAACTAGTGTGCCCTCCGCTGTCATACTTCTTTTCTTGTGTATTGTGTCATATGCTGTATGTGACAGTCAACAATTCTAAACATACTAATGCCATGTGGTCCGTTACGAGACAACACACGCACGCACGCACACACATACCACACACGCACACATACCATACACACACACACACACACACATATATATATATATATATATATATATATATATATATATATATATATATATATATATATATATACACACACACACAGCCGGCTACCTGGCCGAGGAGTTAGCAGCTTTCTCCGTTAACCCCGAAACCTCACGTGGTTGACGTGAGCGCACGAGAATTAGAAGTGGTTCGAGTTGCGCCAATGACTTACGAGAGTATGGAGCCGGTAGCTCAGAAAGTCGTGGCGTGCTGATGAGCGTAATCTAGCCTAGGAATCAACATACAGCTGAAAGATGCTGGTGTTGACAGCAATATCCTAAAACAGGATGGAAACGCGGGGAAAAAATATACACACACACGCACGTACGCACGCACGCACACACACACACACACACACACACACACACACACACACACACACACAAGGCAGTCAGACATGTGCTACTACTTCTAGTGCACTGGGCTGATTTTTGCGTGACGGATTAGCCTTCCCTATTACCAGTATCAGGGAAACCAACTCCGATTTCAGAAATACTTGTAATTTATGCTCCCGAGTCAAGGACGAAAAGCCAACATTTTAGTCTAACAGATGTTGAGGTTGAACCCGCTATCGCGGCATCAGCACACCGGAAATGTAAGAGCCATTATTTCTATCCATTCGGCCTTGCTGACCTCCGAACCTAATTGTAATGTTTCTTTGCTAAACTTTACACTAAATAGTAACTTTAACTCGTGTGTGCACATTGGACAGTGGTTACTATCTACCACTTTCTGTCCTTTAGACTCATTCAGCGTCAGGCTGTTTATTTCTACACCTGGTTATTTCCTCATTGGATGTCCAACACTATCAAGCACCAATGGAAAATGTCAAGTGGCTCGCTAACAATCATCTGATTCTGGAACTTCTACAGACAGTCAGCATTGCTATGCAAGTGTCGTCATTGCCTTGGCAAATGACAGGCAATCCCAGCAGAATTGGGATACAAACATTCAAAACTGGGAATAGACTATTGGGTCAGCAAAATGAACCTTTCCATTAATTTGTGCTTTAGCTTTTCATATGTTATATGTAACTGATACGATATCGGCTAAACATCTGTTACAGGAGGTACAGCATATGCAGAACACAGAAGGCTATTCTGACCTACACCAAATTCAGTTGAAGGCATGCTTGATGAGGACGTCAACAATCTGAAGATGGTTTCTGCTTTCTTTGGGTAGATTTATAATAACATCGGTAGGAGTACAACGACGACCACGACGTCGACGACGACAATGAAGAAGAAGAAGAAGAAGAAGAAGAAGAAGAAGAAGAAGAAGAAGAAGAAGAAGAAGAAGAAGAAGAAGAAGAAGAAGAAGAAGAATAGGGAGGAGGAGGGAGAAGAGGAAGAAGTAAGAATGAAGATAGAAAGAAAAAAGGAGACGGAAGAATAAATAAGAAAGAAAAAAGCCATCAAGAAGAAAATAAGAAAGAAAGAACGAAGAAGAAGAACAAGAAGAATAAGAAGAAGAAGAAGAGAACAAGAACACGAACAATAAGAAGAAGTTACGAATTTGCGAAAATTAAGTTCATACCAGAGCATACTATAAATAATGTAGAAATCAAGTGTCGTGTCCTCCTTTACAGTGTCGTCCCTGGAGTGAAGAGAGTCGACACCCACATTATAATATTTTTTTCCTCTCAATATTCTGGAGAATCCACCAGCTTCCGTCCAACACACTCCATCAGCCTATGGACACCTTTTCCTATCACTCTCTCACTGTCGTACTATGCCCCCTTCTCATACTTCCCCAACGCAACATACTCAACAACTCTTGCTTCTAAAAATTAATAAAGATTAATTTATTAAAAGAAAAGTGTAACGTATATGAGACGTGTATGTGAAGAAAATGTGTGACGTGTTCTATAAAGTGTGTAGAATCGGACTCTCAGACAACAACCCAGTCAGCTGATCCCAGCAAGGATAGACCACAGCACGTTACGTCAGAACATGTACTTCTCACCCAGCGCCGAAACCATCTTGCCGGATACTGATTTGCCTCTGTAGACCTCTGGTAATCCCATTTCATGAACATCCGAAATAGACACCGGTGGTATTAACAGTTAATCATGGACCGGTTGCACTCTACACAATGTCCGTTCCTATCGTTCCTTAAAAAAACTGCACAAGTCCTTTGTAGTGTGTACGCAGATTAATGTTAATTGTTACTGTACTGGATCCTCCCTCGTGTCTATCTAGCCTCAAGTATCAAGTCTTGTGTTCTATTACACGAGATTATATCACACTATGTAATTATTAGACTTAATGTTTTCAGTTCGTTACTACTGTCTGATGCTGTGTGGTGCATCAGTACGCATCACTCTCTTTGGTGAATCAACTTCCTTCTAGCTTTAGTTACGTTCTGTATGCAACTTTATTGATTGTTGAACTGGTGTTCTTCCGAATGGGATTGGAACTTTTCCTAAAACTTGTTGAGTTTCCTCGGATCTGGTAGGGAACCTAGGATAGAAACAACACATCTGGTGATAGTACTAGTCACTGATCCTTTCGGCTGAGTGTAAGCCTATCACCTTGCCTAATGATCTTTAGCTAACTAGACTTAGTCATAGAGCAGATTAGCTACCCACCTAGAGCCGAATCAGGCTATGACAAAGAAAAAATCAGCAAACAGAATGCGGAACCCCGCCCACCAGGGACACCTACGGGAAGATCCCAATTATCCCTCATTACTCAATTCTCAACTAGTAAAGCTTATCAACACTTCACTAATCTATTCTTAACTAGCAGAGTTCATATCACTATTCTACTCTAACTAGTTTCCACTAACAGTGCTAATCATCACACTATAGTTTAACAAGGCCACAGTCTATATTAATTAGAACTAATATTATAATAGGTTATACCTTAAATGGCACTATTGCAGTCCTATCAATCATATCTACATCTGCCATTATAGGCACGTGTAAAATTAAGTCACTAATTAACACACGGTAGATATTATTTCCACTAAGCACTGCAGTGCCTTTCACTCCGACTAGAGCCACATTTTCAAGTCCCCCTAGTTGGCCCCAACTCGGGTTTATATGGCAACCTACCAAAGTTGGCCACGTGACGTTCTCCTTTATGCCCCCACACAGGTGGCACAGTGGCAGATCATCCCCTGTCAGGGATCCATCCTCCCTGGCTCCATCAATGTTAGATTTGTCATCACTGGTTCTGACATCCAAAACAATCTAGAGAGTTACTGTCGAGTTCCAACAAAGAGTTTCGATACCAAGCTGCCAATCATGGTTTTCCAAACAAGCTTACATTGTGCACGTGACGTTGTTCATGTCCGGCAGGTGTTCCACTGTTTTCAATAACAAGCCCTCAACTTTCTGTCATGTTGTGACAGTCAAAACCTCCATTCCGTCTGATGTCCGGAACTATAGATGACAGCCGGAACTATTCCATATCCTGAGCGGCCAATTATATGTGATTTTAACTGTTATGAACTGCCAACGCGTTGTATCCCTTCCTTCTCACTCACCACCAAATGTGTATATGGGCTGACCCGATGTAACCCGTGCAGCTGTGTTTACTCTGTTAGTACGACTGTTGTGGCCTAGAAAATATACGCCAAGCAAACGTCGGTATTATTATCTGGTTAACTCATGGCGATCTCGTGACATCAAGTCCGGACTCATAGTTTATACTGGCGGGGAGTGGTTCAGAGTTTACATTATCCATCTCTGGCTTGGGGAGTCATGGTCATTTTCTCAGTGTTGACTGATTTTACAACATTAAATAAAAATAATGATTTACTTTCCCCTGCTCCTGAGTTGAAGGTCGGACGTCTAGGCTTTTCGGATAAGAAGTAATAACTCGGAGGTCCCCAATGCAAGATGTTTATGTTTATAGGTCCTCGAAGGTTGGACACCGAAAATGGCAGGAAAGAATAGTTATAGCATATGTGATTGTGATACAACTATCTCTGAATAGTCATATCATCTGATGAGAGGTGCCTTGAAGAGATTAGAACAATAATTACTATGATAAGGGTTGATTATGCAAGATGGAAAACATACTGACCAATGAAAAGATGCCAAGAGCAACGAGAAAAAGAGTCTGAGGTGCCACGTGAAATCTGTACTTTTGTATGGATGCGAAGCGTGGACAATGTGCAGACACGCTGGGAAACGTCTAGTGGCAGTGAAAATATGGTTTCTGAAGAAAATGCAAAGAATACTATGGACAGACAGAAAAACAATGAAAACCGTAAACTGGTTAGATAAATTAAATGTAGACAGTCGCGAATTGTTGGACATGTTGTGAGAAGAAATACACTAGAGAACTTGGTGACAAGTCTCAAGATTGAAGAGTACAGACTCGGGGAAGGCAGAGAAATAAATATCTCGATAGCTTGGCCACATGGCTTTGTTGAGACAATAACACAGAGCTCATCCACGACTCTGGTGATTGTGTGAGACGGCGAAACATGACCGCCCACGAATATGATGAATATGATGATGATGATTTTGATGTGCACGAAGTTTGTGTACCTTGCCGAAACTTTCCTACTGTAATCGACTATGAGTGGAGACTGAGGCACTTATGGAGATACCCATGTGCAGTGAGTGATCCTTGAATACAACCGAACCTTGGGTTATACTTATCCCTGGCCTCCATGGCGGAGTTATAGCGCTCCGCTATCTAGATTATAAAACAGTGGTTGTTCCACTCTGAGACATCGCCCTGGCATGTGTTTAGTTAGACAGCGTGCTTAGGTGCAATGATTGCGCCAGAATAGAACAAGATCTTAAGATATCTTAACATTCCAGGGCGACAGGTTAAAGGTTACAAACTGCACATATTTATCATAGCGACTCCATGTTCTATTCATTATCGCCTTGACATGCTGGTGTACATCAGCCCACGAGTTGGCAAAGCTGCACAACAACCGCATAAAACATAAGTGAAGGTAATGACTTCTGCCGGTTTACTGAATAAATCTACAGCGATTTTTATATTCTTATCCAATGTAAATGTGTGTAATTGTCTGTCTGCCTGTCTGTCTTATATGTGTCTGCAATTATGCCACGATAAACTCACGGGTTGAAATTATATATAAATATATTCTATCATGAAAAGAACGTGCAGTAAAATAATTACCCAGCACATTCGCGCACAGAATGTGTCCTCCGTAGAATTATTTTTCTATCGTTCTAGTACCAATTCTTAAAAGATAAAAACAGATCAGACAGTACGTCATTTGAGGGTCGCTAGCTGGTATATTTGCTTACTACCTTTATTTCTACTTACATCCATAATGTATGCTTTTCGGCCGCCCAGAAAGCAATGACAAACTACTAAACGTAATATTACTTAGAAAATACACAAACAATAATTGTATGCTGCTGTTGATTGTGACGTCCTGTAAAGGGCATGCTTCTTTCTTTCTTCTTTATTTGTCACTGAAGCAATTTCCTGCTATGAGTCTGTGATGTGATAGGGCCATCACATTATATAGGCCTGGATGCATAGTTAGTCACGTTTAGACGGCGCTGAGCCCAGGGGTCTAAGCCTCGTCCGACCGTGCTCATGACACAACTAACTACGAGTAACCTAACAGCAAAGAATGCATAAGCTAACTCTCTACTGTGTCCCAAGTCCTGCTTTGTCATGAACTAGTGGATATCCCAATTTCTTTTTCCGTTCTTCTGCGTCTTCAAACATTCATTGCAAATGTCTTCTTGTGTCCGGTAATTAGTTCCATGTGTCTTGCAATATTCATCTCAGGTGCCTTCTTGTGTCCGGTAATTACTTTATTGTGTCTTGATATATTCATCTCATGTGTCTTATTGTGCCCTTAATTACTTTCATATGTCTTGAAATATTCATCTCGGGTGCCCTTTGTGCCCAGTAATTACATTCTTGTGTCTTGAAATATTCAATTCAGATGTCTTGTTGCGCCG
Organism: Cepaea hortensis; assembly: GCA_963921405.1. Taxonomy (NCBI): domain Eukaryota; kingdom Metazoa; phylum Mollusca; class Gastropoda; order Stylommatophora; family Helicidae; genus Cepaea; species Cepaea hortensis. The sequence goes on along the minus strand of OY992878.1, from coordinate 150,480,276 downwards.
GGACTCCCTGTCTTATGTTTCTTGACACATAAAAAAGTCGCTTAAAAGTCGACAGGGTCGACTTCATTGCACCGAGGTTTTATCCCATATGGCTCGGTCTCTTTCCGCAGCGCGGAAAGCGTCGCACAAAGCACGAACTCCGTAGCGCTGTCGACGACCCACAGGAGTTTCCGAAAAAAAAATAATCACTCGTTAACCGAAGGACGCGGCCCGGAATCCAACCCACAACCTTCGGAGCCCGAGTCAAACGGCTTGACCACTTCGCCACGAAGACTCCCGACATTCAGCAGACATGTCTTTGAATTCCCTTGGACAGCTAAAGTGCGTAGTATAACTGTCTTGAAAGAGTCTAAGATTCAAAGGCAATGTAACACTAACATCAGAAAGAGGCTGTCTTCATATATTCTTTTTTTAATACGGCACATGGATAGTGAACAGCTGGAACATGTGACATCTGTAAAGGTTTGTGGAAAGAGAGTTAAAGGGAGTCAGCACGAGTCTTTTGTAATGACACGGAAAGGTGTCTGAACATGATCTGATACATTCTGTTGGAGACAGCAAGAAGTGCAAAGCCTGATTTCCCTCGCCAGTATTCAAGGCACGTTATTATGATGTCTCCCTGGCGAAGGCGTTACGGACGCAGTTCGTAATACCGCATACCGCGTTCGAAACACAGCTGCGGGCGATTTGGCAGCAGACCGCCCTGGGTGTTTTTTTAAAACTAAATGATATGGGTGCTGGTCGTTCAGAAATCCTTGGCAAACTACTGAACGTAAACTTGCCCAGAAATCACGAACAGCCAAAAAATGACGAGGTTGAATGCTACGTCCTGTAAAGGATATGCAGCTAACTTTATTATTATGTTAATGCCACCCCAGCAGTAAAAGGATGGAACGTCTGTTCTAACGTACCGAACACCTTGTCGTAATCTAATGAACCTCCCCTCCCCCTCCCCACCCTCACCCTCACCTTTCTTACATGCTCCTAAGGAAGCAGCTTGACGCTGTACACCTCTTGGCAAAACTGCCAGGTCGTCAGCCTGGTACTTATGACAGGTAACAAGTATAGCACTTCTAATTAACAGCGAAATTTAGTTGTATACCCTTTACAGGACGTCGCAGTCAACCTCTGACGTTTTTGGTTGTTTGTGATTTCTTGGTACGTTTACGTTCAGTAGTTTGCCATTGGTTTCTGAACGACCGACACTAATATCATTATATGAAAAACAGCGCAGTCTACTTCCAAACTGCCCGCAGCTGTATTTCCACCGCGGTGAGCTGGATTGCGAAGTGCGTTTTTAATTTCTTCACTACAGAACAAGTTTAGCAGAGAAACCTGGTAGGTATGTGTGGCACAAATATGGAAGGTCTTACAGTAAGCGACACCACCTGTCCTCTGTTTGCTTTCAGATTTCACGCTCCGGTGCTTTCTGTGTAACTGAGTGCGTGGGCGGTTTCGGTGTATTATCACAGCAAACTCGAAATTAGTCAACAGATCATCCTCATTGCACATCGAACCATTCAGTTTATAAGTGCTCAGTAAATCCCACAGCGTGTAGCTCACGACACCAGTTCTGTGTTAGTTTATTAATCTTCTTTGGCGTCTTGCATAGTGTTCTTGTTTGGCCACATCTTTTTTAACTTGCTGTTCTCGCAGTCTGACCATGGATGTAGATTCACAGTCATCACTTGGTTCTCGCAAACGACTTACTTCTCGTAGAGCAGTGGTTCTCAACCGGTGGGGAATTCCCCCCCCCCCCCAGGGGGGAATTTTAGGATTTCCAGGGGGGGGGGGGAAATGAAGACCATTTCAAGATCGTGTTAATACAAGAACCGATTACCTGACATAGTTTATCCCTTCATACTTTACAGTTATGTATGTCTCGTCCTTCTAAAATTCATTTTATAAAGTAAGTAGACCCACAAATCATGTTTTATGTGGATGTCTAGACTTGTTTTAGTATATGCTATTACATTTGCCTTCCACTTTTACGTATACTGTGTAGGGGTGAGGGGATTTTTAGATAGGAAATATGAAAGGTGGAATGACGTTCTGAAAATACGGTGAAGGGGGGAACGGGCCAAATTTTTGATAGGAAGGGGGGAATGGCGTTCTGAAAATATGGTGAAGTGGAGAATGGGCCAAAAAAGGTTGAGAACCACAGTCGCAGAGCATTCAATATATCATCTTAATTCATGGTTCGTCCGCTCTCCACAGTAGCCTTTCCTGCAAGCCTGTCAGCCTGCTAATTTCCCTGTACACCTGCATGCCCTGGCATGAAAATGAAACTAATATTTACCAGCCCTGGCCGCTCCAGAGACAATAACCACTGTCTTCGGAGACACAATATCAACATATTCCTTAGTATACTCATTGAGTTACTAAGGAAACATGTCCGAGCAAACTGGAAATGAGAGAATAATAGCGTCTGCAGTTTAGGAGTAGTGAGCACATTTTCACAATCTCACATACCAGGTTCGTTCGACATCAGCCCCGACCGATGTGGAAGAAGACGCCCATGCGTTGTTTTTCACAATGGTGTGAACGTCCGTTATTCAAAATGCAATGGTAAACTTATAAACGTAAAATTGACTAGGAAATATCCCCCAAAAAACACTGATTCTGGTATTCACTCATGCATTTGGACTCTGGTCGTGAACTGTACTGAGATTCTCCGGGTATAGTCGATAGGAGGAGACAAGAAGACATCAGAGATGCCCATGTTGATTGATTGGCACCTTGCCGTCTTTATGGACGATATTTTGTAAAATGGAGTACAACTTCTCCACAGTACAAATCGTGGGCTGTATTTTAGGAACCAAGTCTTGCCCATGCAACATGATCCCGCTGATTATTTCAGAGGAAAGGTACAGTCTAACTGCGGTTAATCGAAACGTCCTTTTAATTCTATGTCGTGCTCCAGATTAGGCATCTTGAAACTGCACAACTATTGGCAAAACAACCTGCTCGACTGACTAGTACTTAAGGTAGGACACAAGTGTAGCTGTTGTAATTAACAGACAAATCTGGTATTTATCTGGGGCACACATATGGAAGGCCTTACAGTAAGCGACACCACCTATCCTCTATTGGCTGTCTGGTTTCACACTACCGCGCTCAATGTGTATCTTGGGGCCCAGTTTCCGTGAACTATGATAGCGAACAGACAATTAAGAGTTCGTTGCGTTTCCTTTACAGTACGTCGCAATCTAGTACCGTGAAATATGCTGGCAAACTGACAATTAAGAGTTCGTTGCCTTTCCTTTACAGTACGTCGCAATCCAGTTCCGTAAACTTATGATAGCGAACAAACAATTAAAAGCTTGCTATGCGTCGCAATCGACCCCAGCAATGTTTGACTATTTGTGATTTACTGTGCACTTTTAACGTTCAGTGGTTTACCACTGCTTTACGAACGACCGCAGCTCTTACCATCCATATCAACGCAAAGTGATCGGCTTCCAAATCGTCTGCGGCCGATTTCGAACCCTAGACTCGGTGTGGGGGGGGGGGGGCGTTCTTAAACCCGTTCACAACCCCTGGGCCACATCGCTGGCTAAACCCACAGTTACAGAACAATACGAGTTTTGAGTCATAATGTCAGCGAGGACGTGGGGCTTAAGGCGCTTGCGATTAAACATCCGGTGAGCTGACGGCGTGGTAGTAGGATAATTTCCTGCACCAGTCAGTTGACTATAACGTTGACTCCTCGTTTAGAAAGCAAATGCAAACTGTCAAACAAAACAAAAACTGTTATATATTACCTATAGAACTGTGCGGTGTAGTACAAGGTGGGGAATCAAGGCCTCTTGGCTAGTGCATAAGCCGCGAACTGTGCAGGTTAGGGGTTTTCTTTTTGCCCCCGACAGAAAAGAATCCACACATTACCAAGGATTCGACACGGGTCTCCCGATGGAGAACACGGCATTCTTAGCTACTCGGCCTGCCAACGTCAAATTACCTATTAAATCAACTTGTGGTAGTGATTGGTTGCAACGTCTTACTAAAGAAATGACGTCACCAGGAAAGCGCGGCAGCACAAACTTACGTTTACAGCAAAAGACTGGTGACATAGGAGTCGCGGAAGATCAGTGGTAATGTAAATCCCGTCTCTCGGGGAGAGGGGGGGGGGCGTCCTAGCCTACAGTGGGTACCAGGACATTTCCGGGGAAATAAAAGTGGTCAGCATGATATTATTCTCATTACGCATCGATTGCCGTTTCGTCAATAAAATATAATGCGAGCACCATATACCCAATAACTTCAAGCGTTGGAATGGTCCTTTACTTTTACTATTTTATTAATTAGACCAAAGAACAGCAGATTGAGTTAAGTTGAGTTTAGAACCCACATAACTGCATTCACGACATTCCCATACGTACTCCGTCCCCTCTTTCAACAGCCAGCGAAGAGTCACACTACTAATCAAATCTCACCGCTATCTGATTTAAAGTTCTCCTGGTCATCCCTCTCAGTTTTGAGATTCTTCCAGAATCCCTGTCGATCCCCCGCAATCTCATACTTTCCACATACGGGTTCTCAATCTGTTACCCCACATTCTCCACCTGGCCCCACGAGCACACCACCACCTGCTAGCCTATCAGCCTGTTCATTCCCCTGCACCCCCGCATGGCCAGGGCAAAATATCCATACAATTTTCACAATCCTCTGAAGCGACGATAGCCATTCCACACGAAACATTCCTTTCTCCACCTTACTAAGCATACTTTTTGAATCCGTAATGAATACAATGTGTGTTGCAGTGGTCTCCTCTAACCAACGGAATGCCGATGTTACTGCTTCCACCTCTATTCTCATGCTGGAGGTCATAGTCTCATATGCCAGACTCTTCTTTTTAAAGACTCGTCCATTATCCTTTGCAATAAAACCCCAACCACTACGTCTGTTTCTCACCACTGACCCATCGGTGTAGATGACTATGTCACCTTGATGTGTGTTACTCTGGATCAGCTATTGCACTTCAAACTCAGTGCGGCCCGCTGCCCATTCTCTGCACTCACGACTCAGTGTTACTATTACATCATTATTACCGCAGATATAAAGAAACAAAAGAAGTACCAAGAAGATATCGATGAATGAGAAACGGGATGTAAACAAACAATGCTTGAGAGCATCTTTGCCCTATTCCCTAGGCGACTCTGTCGTGTGGTTCACGAGTGTGTTATTGTGAGGAGAAAGAGGAGGTAAACATCGAGGGGAGGGGTGTTGCACTATTATGAGCACACTGAATAAGTTAGTATTGCTGACATTTAATGGTGCCGCCGCATTTAGCCGGTTTGCCATAAACTTGCGTCAGCTGTAGGGTAATGCGTGGCAGTGTTCATGCATGCACTCATTCATCCAGGCATTGACTCATTCAGTAATGTTTACAAATGCTTAGTGACTGTTACTGACACACGCATACACATGCGCGCGAATACACTCTCTATTCGTCTCTCTCTCTCCTTCTCTCTCTCTCTCTCTCTCTCTCTCTCTCTCTCTCTCTCTCTCTCTCTCTCTCTCTCTATGAATGTGAACTTTACAATGTGAAAACTTTTGCACTGCTTACTTCATCCTGTTTATATTAGTTTTAGCTAATATAATATTATTGCATTTCATAAATACACTGGTAATATTTAATATTTATTGCTTATGGTCACAACATTCATTTGCCAACGTTTTTATTTTCTGTGCGAATGTAACGTGCACAATAGATAACTGATATACGAAAGATGAATGATTGGAAAGACCGAAAGTAAGAAGGGCCTGCGTGCCCAATTTGTCACTCTTTGAAAATAAAATTCGTTCATTCGTTCGTCTCTCTCTCTCTCTCTCTCTCTCTCTCTCTCTCTCTCTCTCTCTCTCTCTCTCTCTCTTTCTTTCTTTCTCTTCCTCTCCCTCCTTTCTATTTATCCCTCTCTTTCTAATATATATTGATTTATTTGTTTGTTTCGGGATTTGAGGTTTAAAGATTGAGCACAAACCACTAGTAACAGGTTCAATATAGAACGTCACTCCGAACCTCTTGATCTCTAGCCATATCTCCAGCCTCATGCCCGAGGACTGCAATGTCCCGTGTCCACCTTAGCTCTAGTCGGCCTCTATCTCTTCATTTAGGGGATGTCTTCCATCATCACTTTTTCCACACCACTTTGACGTTGAATATGAGAAACTAGCTAGTTGATATTGTTTATGAGCCAGTGTTCTTCCATACTCAGGTCTTGTAGAATTTTAAGTGTTTTTCTCTCTTCTTATTCCATGATATTCTAAAAATTGTTCTGTAACATTTGAGCTCAAACGCCCAGATTGTTTTTTTTTTTTTTTTGGTTTTGTTTTAGTGATTGCAAATTAGTCCATGACTCATACATTTTTAATGCTGTTTAATCTCCATAGACTCTTAAATGCTTCAGTGCTGAAGGATCGTTTTATTTGTTTTGTTTCGAGGTTTCTTCCGCTATTTCAATGCCCAGTGAGTGGAAATTTACATTATAAAACTTAGCATGTTGATTGTATACCATGTTTGGTCCAAACCGACTTTATGTTTAGCACTGAATCAGTTAATGCTGTTTAATCTACACGGGTCCTTAATTATTATTTACTTCTATATGTTCTTAATGATGTCTTATCTCTGTATGTTCTTAATGCTGTTTAATCCCCATAGGTTATTAATGCTATTTTATCTCTATATTTTCTTAATACTATTTAATCTCGGCATTGTTATGGCCAGCCTTCGTCTAATATCTATCACAATTGTTGTTCATTATAGGGCCGAGATATTCACATTATGTTCAGTGTTTTGATTGTTGATTGTGATCTTTGTTTGGTTTCTAGTGTTCTCTGTAAAAAAATGTTTTCCCTTTCCCTAATTTCAGAAAAAAAGATGATTATGTTCACCTGACTCTTAATTAGATAGAATAGTTAGTTAGTTAGTTAGTTAATCGCGGTTCCAACTTCACGGCAACGGGTCGTCCCCATTATGCTCAGTTCCTGTGCCAGTGAATATAACACAAAATGCTCCTCACTGCCCCATGTGAACAATGGAATAGACAGGAGTATCAGAAGCCAACAGCCCGCACAGGTACCTTGTGCATAATGCCGCCGTCAGAATGCCAACACAAAAGTTCTCCTGGAGAAATACAGTTCATTGTCGATGGAAACGGCAGTCACCAGAAAGACTTCATTAACCCGGGTTTTATCACATATGGCTCGGTCTCTTTACGCAGGGCAACCCGCCGAAAGCGCTACACAAAGCACGAACTCCGTAGCTCCAGCGATGACTCACAGGAGTCTCATGAAAATGCACTCGTGAACCGAAAAGGCACACCAGTCAATCCAACAACAGCCGGCCGCCATCGTTCCGAACATGCAGTTCACGCTACAAACTGCGAACAGATGTAAAAGCATTCCACGCAAAATTCACAGCTCACAATGTCTCGCCACGCACTCACTCAGTAGCAGGGCGACGGAACCATAGCCTCCTTTGTCGCCTCTTACGACGTGCATTGTAGGCAACAGTGTTAATATTCTTTGCTCCCCCGTATGGGCCCCGGCAACACACGGGCGATTAGATAGAATCAGCTCTTCTAATCCTTAGCACTATTTGACAGGAGGATTGTGTCATCTACATAAGGTGTGGAATTTGATTTTCAACAATTACGAGTGAATCAGAATCATCTCTGGTTTCATCAATGTTGATGTTTGTGATTACATTTTCGGCATATAAGTTAAAAAGTTATAGGCAGAAAACGCAGTTCTGTCTTGCACCCTATCTGCACTTCACACCAGTTTTATATTCCACCAGCTACTCTAACAACTGCTTGTTGATCATGATATAATGCAACAATTAAGTGGCTTTACTATAGTGTAAAGAGTTTATCTCTCATAATGTCCCACCATGTCTCATGTTCAATACAGTCGAACGCTTTCTGTAGTCTATGAAGCAAGTACAAAGATCTCAACAATAGTCTCTGCATTTCTCAAAGATGGTTCTAATGTTGAAGATGTGGACCCTGGTTCCTCTGCCCTGTCTGAATGACTTCATTGTACTACTGTAGTACATAATCTAATTTACTTTAAATCCTCTTCATGGTGATACGCAGGCGGATTTTGCTGACGTGACTCCTTAGTGCGAGGATTAGATAATTGGTGCAGTTTTAAATTTCCTTTATTTGGTAGAATTATGCAGATATTTGTTTTCAGTGATTTCGGTCAAATAGCGATATTTCAGATCTTAATACATAGTGCCTGGTAGGCATGGACACTGGCTTCTCGTCCAGGCTGGATTAGTTCTGCTTGAATGTCATCATAACCTGGTGAATTCCCTTCTTCAGACTTTGTATTTGCTCATTGTTCTTCCTCTAATAAAGATCCTGGTTCTTTCTCTTCACTTTCATGTATATTATCTGGGCTCTTTATCATGTCTTCCTACATTTCTCCACATTACTCCTTCCATCTTTCTAGTATATCTTTCCTTTCTGTTAAAGTATTACCATTCCTGTTATTTGTTACACGCAATTGTGGTCTGAATGTGCCTGTTAAAGTTCTGGTTTCTTTGAATAAGATTCTAACTCTTCATTGCATCTGAAAATGCTGTATTCTTTTATAAGAACTCGTTGCATGCCACTTCTTACCTTCTCTGGCAGCACTTCTGATTGTTCTCGTGTAGTTTTGTAGGCGGTGTTATTTGGTTTTCTACCTGTTTAACTTTAATTTATGTTTCCTCTATGATATATGTCAGTATTTTTTTTTTTGATGAATCATATTTGGTGCTAATGAGATAACAATGCCTATAGCTTGTATGGCCAGCTCATCAGATGTCATACCTTCTTGTACTGCCATCAGAGAAGCTAATTAATTTTTTAAACTCTGATGCTATTTTAAAATCGTATACTGCTCGCATCGAACATTATTGGTCTTGCTCTTCTTGTCACTTTCTTCAGCTTAGTCTTGAAATCTGCCACCAGCATTACGTGATCTGTGTGGTCAGTCTGTTCCCGCTGGTGTAACTCATCCTACAGCAAATGGAGATTCCTCTGGGCATTGGTCTGTTGATAATGAAACACCTAAATCTTGTGGAGGACACAGGACCGACCTGAGCACAATCCTAACCGGTCCGCCCTAAACCTTGTAGAGGACACATGACCAACCTGAGCACAATCCTAACCGGTCCGCCCTAAACCTTGTAGAGGACACATGACCAACCTGAGCACAATCCTAACCGGTCCGCCCTAAACCTTGTAGAGGACACATGACCAACCTGAGCACAATCCTAACCGGTCCGTCCTAAACCTTGTAGAGGACACATGACCAACCTGAGCACAATCCTAACCGGTCCGCCCTAAACCTTGTAGAGGACACATGACCAACCTGAGCACAATCCTAACCGGTCCGCCCTAAAACTTGTAGAGGACACATGACCAACCTAAGCACAATCCTAACCGGTCCACCCTAAACCTTGTAGAGGACACATGACTGCCCATGTCCTACCTGCATTGCAGCAGGCGTGTGTATCGCTTCGTCAGGTTCATATCCCTTGGCATGGAAGAACCTACCAGTAGTTGCGCTACGGTCAGCATAGCTTTTGGGGTCATTGGAACACGCAAGCTCCTCTACCAAGTCAGGGTTAATACATAAGATAGAGGCGATCACGAAACAATTTCCAGATCGGAGGGAAATGTGTAAACCCGGGTCCTCCAAGCCAGTATGTTAGTTCACTACCCACTGTTACTCCCATGAGTGGTCTGCTGTTTTCTGTGATACGAACGATGACTGTAGATGGTGACAGAATGAGTTTACAGCACAATTAACGTGTGTGTGCTCTTGGTTAGACCTGACGGCAGGTGGCGCTACCGATATTCTCATTGCTTCTGTCACGTGACGATACTGTAAACATTTGCCTGTGTCACCATTCATAATGCTCTGTCTGTTGATACAAGCTTTTCTATCTCCGTTTGCGTTGGCCGGTTCTGTCTGTCTCCTATCTGTCCGTCTGTTTTTCTGTCTGTCTGTATTTCTCCCTCGTCCCAATGAGGCTGTTTTGTGTATGGCTACCCAGGGAGTTTTATGATTTTACATAAGACTTTTCAGTTGCGTTTGTGGCTCTCATATTTTCACCATCTTGCTATCTCTCCTTCTCTCTCTCTCTCTCTCTCTCTCTCTCTCTCTCTCTCTCTCTCTCTCTCTCGTTGATTCTCTCGCTCTCTTTATTTCCCTCCGTTTCTATGTCTATATTTGTGTCTGTTTGTCTGTTTGTCTGCATTCCCAAATCGCCTACACTCATGGTGTTTTTGAGTGGCTACCCCCACAATGTTATTAATGCACATAACGCTTTTCCATTGAGTAGGTTGACTCTCTCTCTCTCTCTCTCTCTCTCTCTCTCTCTCTCTCTCTCTCTCTCTCTCTCTCTCTCTCTCTCTCTCTCTCTCTTCTCTCGGTATGACTTTATCTACTCATGTCGGTCAGTCTATACATATCCTCCAACGTCTCATTATCTTTACAAGTTATAGTAACATTTGTAACAAATATAAGTTTCTCATCAGCCACCCATTCATACATTGCATTTACTGTTATTCTTAGCCCGGGTGTTCGTGGTATCCACGTCTAGCGTGAACTTCCTGTGTCCATTTTCTGGGGTGTGTCTCACTGACCGTGGCATCATCTCATTTCGTGTGTCCATTTCCTGTGGTACGTCTCATTGACTCTGGAGCGACAGACTAGCTCATTCCGTGAAAACAACTCAGGATGCGTTCAGTTGTAAACCCATACGCCACAGTTTTCTAAAAGCTTCTTCACACGAACATTTATAGAAATTTCGGACAGTAAATTGTCGCACGACACCCCCCCCCCCCCCCCCACAGAGAGAGAGAGAGAGAGAGGAGATAGAGAGAGAGAGAGAGAGAGAGAGAGAGAGAGAGAGAGAGAGAGAGAGAGAGAGAGAGAGAGAGAGAGAGAAGGTCTTAGTGACCCGTCTGCTAACGTGTTTATGTGTTCTTATCTCTGTTTTTTTTTTTTTTACTTCCCGCAATATTTCGCCGGACAATAAATTGCCGCACGACAGCACATTACATACAGAACTCACGCGCAGACAGGCATGCTATTTTAATGTAACAATATGTGTGATTTCTTTGAAATACATGATAGCTGCTTGTAGCCAAACTAGTCCCAGCGGTTTCTCGTACTTGACTTAAGGACGTAATTAAAGGTACCTCAAATCGGAGTGGCTTCACCTGGTGGCGAGGGACACTGGTAATAGGGAAAGCTAATCCACAAGCAAATATCAGTCAAGTGAACTAGATATATTAGCTCGTGTATGGACTACGCTTGAGTTCAAAGCGAGTGAACGAAAAGTAACAAAACATCATCAATGCCCTGGAATGGTGAGAAAAACTGTGAATCATGTGGATGACTGCTGTGGAAACTCTATTTATAATTTTGAGCTATTCAGTTCTGTTCTTATTGTCACCAACAAGACCTTATCATTGATGAAAACTAACTCATGAACAGTATAACGTATTGAAAATTGAAAAGGTTTGCAGTGGTTTAGAAAGAAAGAAGGATGGAAGGCATGGCAGAAGTTCACGCTCACACGTGTTTACACAGAAGGTATAACCAACCTGCCCCGCTACTTTTTTTTTTTTTTTTTTTTTTTTTTCCCGCGTTTCCATCCTGTTTCAGGATATTGCGGTCAACACCAGCATCTTTCAGCTGTATGTTGATTCCTAGGCTAGATTACGCTCATCAGCACGCCACGACTTTCTGAGCGACCGGCTCCATACTCTCATAAGTCACTTTTGCGATTCGAACCACTGCTAATTCTCGTCGCGTCACGTGACGAGAGTATTCGGGGTTAGCGGAGAAAACTGCTAACCCCTCGGCCACGGATCCGGCAACCTGCCCCGGTACACTTTCATTAATTCGTGTTTATTTTTTGCTCCCCATAATATTTCACAGGACAGGGAATTGCCTCACGACAACACATTATACACAGAAATCACGCAAAGACAGCGCATTTTTTTAATGTAACAACAGCTTTGATTTCCTTGAAATATACGACGGCTGCCTGTAGTCACGCTAGCCCCAACAGACACAGTATGCATATATTCCACACACAAAAATCCCCTTCTCGAGGCAACAATCTGCACATAGCCGGCGCTGCTCAGATTGAGAATTCAGTGCAGTATCGTCGGTCCCGTTCGATTTCGTTGAAAGCGGTTTACGTGCTCTGTGCTGCGGCTGTAGACTATGAATGGTCTGAATCATCAATGCCCTAGGCTGGTGAGAAAAACAAAAGTGAATCGTGTGAATGACTGCATTGGAAATTCTATTTATAACTTCGTGATCGGCAGTTCTGTGTTTATTATCATGTGTCTTAGAATAAAGTAACGAATAGTACTTTATACCGTTTGCTGCTGTGTAAAATGTAAGCACATCGAGTACTTCTGTATGCTTGCCTACCTGTTCGCAATCGGATGGATTTTTTTTAAAATTCACCTGGTCCCCCAGGCCTTAAATTGGTACCATGTAATGTAGTGGGAAGTAAAGGCAGTTGGTTTGACATTGACCACCGAGAGCCTATTGGACTGTAAAACTATGGGCAAAGCACCACATGCCCAATGCGTTCTTAGGCGTGAGCAAAGAGTCCTTTACTTGTGAGCTTTGAGTGTACTGCATAACTCTCCTTGAGGATAGACAGAGGGGATTTCCCTGTTGGAACGTTGTTTTCTGCTTCAAAATTCATGTTATTTTTATTTATCTTGATATATCTAGTGGTTGTTAAATCGCAAACTACTGAGGGTAATCTTGCCAAGAAATCAACAATCAGCTGAAAGATGCTGATGTTGACAGCGATGTCCTGTAAAGGATAATCAAAACATTTTTTGTGTGTAAATCACCAAACAGTATCGGCGTGGCATATGATGATGATTGTGATGGGATCGTTGCAGTGTAAAATTGTTTCAGAATTGTTGCACACCGCAGATGTCCCAGCACTCAGGGAATGCCCACGTGTGCTCCAGCTCAACACAAAAGATGAGTAAGTGTATGGATGCTCATTGTTTACGTGGAAACATGGTTACCCACGCAACTATTCCGTTCTTGAACCAAATGTTTCCTGCTAAAATATGGCGCTGTCCTTTTGGATTACATCAACCTTTGTCATACTGCCTATAATACTAAATAGTCTATGCCTGTTATTCGTGGACAATGACTTGAAAAAGCAAAGAGAAAGAAACAGGAAGCCACAGCGATGTAGTGTCTACGTAGAATGCTAAAGACTGCCACGGAAGGCCAAAGAGAATCAAGCCTCAAGTTTTGCAATGAGTCAGTTCACAAATACACGTGATTACTCACATCAGGATACGTGAATCGTTTGATAACCTGTTGGAGTTATGAGACGCCAGAAAGTGGATAAACATGTGCCAAGTTCGAAGATGGTGTTTGTGGAGACCCGTAATCGCCTGCTCATCTCGACATGTCACACGATGAACGTATGAGCGAACGAGAGAACCTTAGAACTAACTTTATTGTCAGTCTCAAACTGGGCATGCAGGCTTACATTATAGTGAACGAACGAACGAACGAACGAACGAACGGACTTTATTTTCAAAGGGTAACAAATTGGGCACGCAGGCCCGTCTTACATTCGGCCCGTTCAATCACTCATCTTTCGTTCATCAATAGTGCATAGGAAAAACATTGTGAAATGAATTTTGTAAACATAAACAATGCATATTACCATGTTATGAGACACATCCACCATCAACCCACACATCCCGCATTCACCCACACATCCCCCATTCACCCACACATCCCCCACCCAACCACACACACACACACCCCAGGCACACATACAGTTCCCCACCCATCCACCACATCCTCACACCTATACATCTCCCCACCCACACACATTCCCACCAACCACACATCCCGTCCACCCACACCCCAAGCATACACACATTTCCCAACTCACACATCCCCCACCCACACACATCTCCCCACCCACTCACATATCCTCCACCCGTCCCATTACCCACCAACAATCACCCACCCACATATCCTCCTCCACACACACACATCCAACCACCCAGCCAAACACACATCCCTCAACCACACATCCCCCATGGACACACACATCTCCCCGCCGTCAGGAAGTGTATGAGTAATATAGAAGAAGACACGAAAGCAACTCCGTGAACAGAATAGGGATAGAAGGCCAAAAATAGCATTGTTAATCGTCATTTCACTATTGCTGTACAATAGACAGAAAAATGGACGAATCATTTATTGTAAAGAATAGACTCGTTAAAACACTCATTATCACCCAATGGCTTGTCCTATATACAACTTCTCTCCCATAGCAATCTTTCGACATTTATATCTCTCATAAGCAAGATGTCTGTTGCTATTGATGCCACATGTAAATTATCTATCTCATTTTGAATCATCTATTTTGCTGATTTCTCCTCTCCGCCTGTCCTGTACACTGCGCTTCGTGATTATATTTTCTAGTCCTTCACATTAAAATCTACACAACGTTAAACATTACACATTGTAATCTTTTAATTTCCTTTTTGGACACTTCTCTCTGTTGTTTGCAGTGTCTGCCTCAGTTAACGGCTCATATTTCTCGGGATTCCTTCAACTGCTGCTGCCTTTGCCCATCTCTTATCAATGATTTATTGCCGTTGAGTTGAGATGTATCGTCTTTCTGATCGACCGTGGCAGATCTTGTTTTCCCGACCGTATTTCGATATCATCAATAAAACATGCTTTTTATCGCATGTACCCAGAACATTCAAGTGTTGCCATTGGCAGAAGCGGTAACAAGCCTAGCAGACGTTGTGGTTTGCATTGGCAGCTTGACGCCACGTGATCACCAGGGAAATACTTGGAAGGCACGCAGCTAACTAGAGCTTGTTATGGGAAGACGTGAAGGAACTATTCATTCGGAACGGGGCTAGGATGTGTTGCCATCTCGAGGAAGGGAAGAGATTTGTTTGTTGTTTTTGTGTCTACCCTCTGGAGATCGATAGTGTTATTTCTGAAGATATTTCTTCTTGTGTCACGGACGGAGCAGCCGTCTCCGTGGTAGCCTCAAGCATGGTTCACGGCTCGATATAACCATGTTTACTTTATCTTATATGCCCATATTTTTCCATTAGAAGGTAAATTAGTCAATGACCCGTTTACACTCATTAAGGAATTGAGTGGGTATATGGTGCTACTCGCATGTTTATATGGAAAAATCGGCACTCGATGGGTGTTGTGGTCAATTTCATATCTCCCTTTTACTTCCAATGAAATTTTTAGGTACCCTTTTAGGCCGGATCGACGTGGGAGCCTCAAGTTAATTTCTTCTTCTTCTTCTTCTTCTTCTTCTTCTTCTTCTTCTTCTTCTTCTTCTTCTTCTTCTTCTTCTTCTTCTTCTTCTTCTTCTTCTTCTTCTGCTTCTGCTTCTGCTTCTTCTTCTTCTTCTTCTTCTTCTTCTTCTTCTTCTTCTTCTTCTTCTTCTTCTTCTTCTTCTTCTTCTTCTTCTTCTTCTTCTTCTTCTTCTTCTTCGTTCATCTGGAGTGTTTTTACAGACATAAATGTGGTGTGTCTGGTTAGACACCCTGAGCCGAAACCTTAGGCCAACACATCCGACTTTAGCGTGCATTTTTCTTACCAGGTTAGCATTCCTGTGGGACTCTCACTGTTGTGGTGCCGCCCACATCCTACCTGGTCAAGTTAGAACGGTTGATGACTTCACGGTCAGCCCTCAAGGGTAGGCAGGGATTGTCCATGGGCATTTTCCTCCATCCAAGGAGGCTTCCATAATTGCAGAGCTGACATTCCATGAGTGTTGTGGTCAATTTTACGTCTCCGTTTTACTTGGAATGAAATTTGTAGGTACACATTTTAGGATGGATCGACGTGGGAACATCAAGTTAATTTGTAAACATCTATCTTGATGGGGATTCAAACAGAAAAAAATAGGAAATCGTTAAGATTTTAAAATCATCATAATCATCAAGTGCCATGCCAATTGGCGTAGATGTTCATGTCTCTCCACATATCTCGGTCTTTGTGTTCTGGATCAACTCTGCAGCTGATATTTCTCCACGTCATCGTCTCATACCATCCAGCATAATTTCTCATGGTCGGCCTCTGCCTCTCTTCCCCTCGATCTTTCCAGTTGTCACGATGTTTTTCAATGCCTATTTTCTCATCACGTGACTGATGAAAACTGTTTGTCTCTTTCTTATTGTTGTCTATAATGTTCTAGTGCCATTAGTCTCTTTCATGCAATCGTCGTTACTTACTCTGGCAGTCTAAGGATTTCGCAACATTCGTCCCAGGAACCATATCTTATTTTAAAATAAGAATTCAAAATACAGAACAGGATTTTACAGCAGTAGGAAATCTGTGGAAGTCGAGATAGTTAGATCTAGTACCAAGCTTATAATATTTAATTTTATCGTTAAATAAGAACTACGAAATAGATCAAATCACGGAGAACATCACAAAAATTACTAAGCTACAAATATTCATTAAATGATGTCTGCGCAGAAAGTTGGACAAAATGGTAGGACGGAATCATTAGTGCGGAGCTTATGTAGATGATTAAACACACTCCAGGAAATCAAAGGGTGAGGAATTGACAGCGGTGCTGAATACGACTTACATTGGAACAATCTATAATTAGATACTCCTTTCTCATGAACACCCAGACAAAAAGAAATAGAGTGATATCTGAAATACACAAGATGAGAATTAGAAACAAAGACGAATGTTATAGACAGGACATAGTAAGCGGGGAGGGTGCAGGAGATGGTAACAGATAGGACTTGGAGACGGTTAGTTGCAGACCTTTGCGCCACAAGGAGGTATAAGGTTGAGAAGGAAGACGACGAAGTAGAAGAAGAAGAAGAAGAAGAAGAAGAAGAAGAAGAAGAAGAAGAAGAAGAAGAAGAAGAAGAAGAAGAAGAAGAAGAAGAAGAAGAAGAAGAAGAAGAAGAAGAAGAAGAAGAAGAAGAAGAAGAAGAAGAAGAAGAAGAAGAAGAAGAAGAAGAAGAAGAAGAAGAAGAAGAAGAAGAAGAAGAAGAAGAAGAAGAAGAAGAAGAAGAAGAAGAAGAAGAAGAAGAAGAAGAAGAAGAAGAAGAAGAAGAAGAAGAAGACACACACACAGACGAAGAAATTAAAGAAGTAGCTTAAGATTTACACGGTATTATCCACCATTGTACTTCCCAGTTTCAAATCTAACGTTATAAATCTAAAAACGCTTATTCATTTTTATACTAAAAATGCCATTATATGCAGATTCAGCTCAATCCTGTTTTGATTCCATTTTCTATTGTTGGAACTGCCCTTGCCCAGAGATCTAATTTTGTTTCTTTATGATTGATTGAACATGTCATCAAATTTGACACGCATTCCTACCACCATTTTTACATTGTAATTTTCTGTTCATATTTTAGCATGTAGATATCTGTATAAATATAATTGAAGTTTCTAGCTGTTGCATTTGAGTGTCTACACATTTATATATTAAGTAAATAGTGAAAGTTTTAAAACTGTTTGAAGGCGTGAAGCGAAGGTAGGCTCAAAGCACAGAATATAGTCGCATACAAAATACTCGGTAACAACAGTGATACATGAATTTGACTGTGCTACAGTAACAAGGTATACGCTAATATAATATAATATAATATAATATAATATAATATAATATAATATAATACAATATAATATAATATAATATAATATAATATAATATAATATAATATAATATAATATAACACAACATAACATAACATAACATAATATAATATAATATAATATAATATAATATAATATAATATAATATATTGTTACAGACCTTTGAGAACAAAGTCTTAAGAAGCATCTTTGGACCCATTAGGAACTTACAAAGTGGGGAGTGGAAAAGAAGAAGCAACAAAGAAATTTATGATCTGTTTAAGTCCCCGCTAATCACTGGTATCATGAAGGCTAATAGACTGCATGCAATGGCTGGGACATATAGAAAGAATGGAAGATAATAGGGAAACAAAACTCGCTTACACTTAGGAAATAAATGACCGTAGACCCCGAGGTAGACCAAGAAGACGGTGGAGAGATAATATATATATACAGACCTACAAGCATTTGGAATCAACGACTGGCAAGAGGTCAACCAGAGAGACGAATGGAGACGGCTTGTATCTGCAGCAAAGAACCTCAATAGCTCGGAATGCTGAAGAAGAGGAAGAAGAAGAAGAAGAATATAATATAATATAATATAATATAATATAATATAATATAATATAATATAATATAATATAATATAATATAATATAATGTCATTTACTGCCAATATAGTACCTTGCGGTGTATGGCAGAGGGGTCTTTGAGCCTGAGGCATTAAGGCCGCCTGGCTAGTGGATAGTGCAGTCGCCGCGAACTGTGCAGGTTAGGATTTTCCTTTTGCCCCCGACAGAAAAAAATCCCACACCTTACCGAGGGATCGAGCCCAGGTCTCCCGAATGAGAGTCCGGCGTTCTAGCCACTCGGCCAGCCGCTCCTCTTATAATGTAATATAATATAATATAATATAATATAATATAATATAATATAATATAATATAATATAATATAATATAATATAATATAATATAATATAATATAATATAATGATCAGCTAGTGCCCTGCTTCAGTTCGTATCCAACAGTGAGTAAACTCTTCAAGCTAGCATAGACGCACAGAGTTCTTGCACAGCCATCCTTCTGTCTGTCTGTCAGTCTGTCTGTCTGTCTGTCTGTCTGTCTGTTTGTCTGTCTGTCTGTCTGTTTGTCTGTCTGTCTGTCTGTCTGTCTGTCTGTGTGTCTGTCTGTCTGTCTGTCTGTCTGTCCATCCGTCAGTTCTGTCCATCCGTCAGTCCGCCCAACCTTCTGTCTGTCTGTCTGTCTGTCTGTCTGTCTGTCTGTCTGTCTGTCTGTCTGTCTGTCTGTCTGTCTGTCTGTCTGTCTGTCCGCCCATCCTTCTGTCTGTCTGTCTGTCTGTCCGTCTGTCTGTCTGTCTGTCTGTCTGTCTGTCTATCTATATGTCGGTATGTCTGTCGGTCGATCTGTCAGTCGAAATTGTTTTAAAATTATCCCTCCCTAAAATGGGTACCAGTAAGAAGTAAAAGTAGATGTAACGATTGATATGTAAATATACCGATCTGTAAACATTCACACAAAAACAGGCACACAAATAAAGAAAGGAAAAGACGTGCTTTGCTGGGTGAAGTGGAGATCGTGTTAACAAAGTGAAAATGATTTAATAGGCTTGCTACTTATCCAGTTAACTAACTATATTACCTCAACTAACCCCACTACATTTCTGTTTCTTTTCTCTCAAACAATCAAGCAATTCAATATTGCAGATGATTGGCTATTGCGACACATACAGTCGAAGAAAATGAAATATTTTGGGAATGTAAACATAGATGTCTGTCTGGAAAAGATAATTAGAGAGGCGGTGAAGAGGAAAACAAGGTAGAACGATTCCAGATCTCATAGATAATGTAGAAATGGCAGCATAAGAGGCATTGTGTGTGGCTTATAACACAGATAAATCTGCAAAGGTTGTTATGCTTGTGAAGTCTGCACAAAACAAGTCAATGCATAATGATGATTCAAAAGAGTAGCAAGATAGCAGCAATTTTACAATAGCTACTTCTAAAGCCGGGGTCATGTTCTAGACCAGTGGTTGTCATCCAATTTTCGCACATGCACCCCTTAACCATATGTTAAGAACGTCATTCCCCCCTTTCGTATTTCCTCCTTATAAATTCTTCCCCACCATCATTCCCCCCCCCCATGTCCGCCCCTACACAGTACACGTAAAAATGGAAGCTAAATGTAATAACAAATAAATACTAGAACAAGACTTGATGTCTATATAAAACGTGATTTGCGGGCCTACTTAGGTTATAAAACGAATTTCAGAAGGACAAGATGTACATAACTTTAAAGTATGGAGGGAAAAACAATATCAAATAATCTTTATTCGCCCTCCCCCTCCCCCCCCCCCCCTGAAACCTAAAAATATCCTCATGAGGGAGGAAAGGGAGGGGGGGGGAATTCCCCGCCGGTTGAGAACCACTGTTTTAGACAAAGAAGAACCGTGTTTTATACCTGGGTGTTTGTGTGTTTCGCCATGTCCTGCATATGGTCACTGATGTGTCCCAGGTCATCATATCCATTCTCCCTGATTCCCAATATGTGCCCCAATAAGGAAGGGTCAGAGTAAGTAAGACCGGCCGTTTGCCTGGATTCATAGCCTTCCGTGCAAGCAGCATCCTTGCTCCAGCTACACCACAACAGAAATAACAAATGCAGGTCGGCTCCATTACATATTAAAATATTATTTATATTGCGAGTTTAAAAGGGGGTTCTACTTCATTTCACCGGGTTTTATCCTATATGACCCGGTCACTTTCCATAGAGGGGCCTGGCGAAATTGTAGCAAGGAGCACGAACACTGTAGCTCCAGCAGCAACCCCCAGGAATTTCCTACAACACATTTATGTGAACCAAATGAACCCCCGATCTTCTAAGGATGAGGCCGACGAGTTAACCACTTCACCACGGGGGACTCCTGTTGCTAGTAAAAGATATGCTGGTCGGATCTGTGTGCGTGTGGCAATGGCTCCACAACAGCCAGTAGCCTTCTATAGACCTGCCCACCTGTAACTATGGAAGTAAAGAAACATGGCATCAGGTACTCCATTCCACCAACAACTGCACAAGGATGTCATTAACCTGAAACCAATTACTACTTGTATTATAGCAATTAACGTCGAAGTCTGATGAACGTGGGAGGAAAGGAAGATTGCAAAACCTTGGTGGTTTAACATAAAAAGGATATGCTTTGCTTAGCTGGTAGAGACTCCTGCCGTGAGGGCCATAAAGAGCAGTTTGATCTTAGTAAAACGACACCAAAGAATTTGATTGCAGAGCAGCTTTTTCCTTTCGAAAACCTGAATAAATTACTTAAAGAAGAATAAACACCTTACCCGACAATGAGCGGAAGCGCGGGAGGGGTGCCGCGGTAACGTAGTGTCTAGACTGGTGGTCATGGGTTCGATTAGCAGCGGGACGTACTGGAGTTTTTAAAATTGACTTGCGCTTGTAAGTCAACTCAATCTAACATGGGTGCCAAGAAATGTATTGGGGGGGGGGGGGAAGTAAAGTTGGCCTAAGTTTTACTGACCACATCACCCAACAAGTGCCAATTAGTCTATAGATTTATGTGTCTAGCTCTATATGCACAATGCCCATTGAAGGCTTATTTACACTGATAAGAAGCAGCACAACTATATTTGCTATATGATTTATCATTCTATGTTTTTTTTTCTCTCGCTCGTTTTGAACTCAAGCGTAGTCCATGCACACTATTTATGGTAGTGATGGGCTGAATTGTGCGTGTGGATTAACTTTCCTTTTTTTTTAAACAGTGTCCCTCACCCTCAGGTGAACCCACTCCGAATTCAGAGTTACTTGTAATTCACGTCCCCAAGTCAAGGGCGACATGTCAACATTTTAGTCCATTCCAGCTTCCCGTTGTAGGGGTTGAACCACTTACCTCAGCATCAGCACAGCGGATGTTTAAGAATACGCGTTCTTACCCATTCGGCCATGCGGACCTGCTATCATTCTATTATTTCGGTTCATGTCCCCAGTGACTAAGCATTATGGTGATGGCCTTGGATGTATGACAGAAGTCCTGCATAAAGCTCTATAAAATCAGCAGGGATTAATCTAGAACTCGTTCTTCAACATGCATCAAGCTGGAGCATGTTGCCAAGCCACAGTGTCACACACAACGCAGCAATCTAAGCTTCTCTTCAAGCATATAATAGCAATTACCAAATCACGCGTCAATAAGTCACACGTTATAAAGAAACAGATTAAACACTCAAGCAGTAGTACATGCTCTCCCATCTGTCGCACAGCGCCTAATTTATTGTGAACACTTCTATAAATCCATGGTCCATTCTTACAATAATTTCATTATTTATTTTACACAAACAGTGAATATACCCTATTAGGTGCAAACTGCACAATTCCGTTCACAAAACAACGGGCGGAGTAATACAGTAACCCAGCTTCAAATAGTTCCATTGTTATGGTAATGGCTTTTTAATACGATAACTCTCTTCATCCCCTGAAGGTGATCAGTCGATATGTTATGATGTTTATTATTGAGCTATAGGTTAGGTTATACAGATATCACTTTGGCAGCTGTATTTCTTGGCTACATTCTTAGATAATCAAATCTATGTTCCCTTGGCTATGACTGATCACATCCTGGTTGGTTGGTTGGTTTGTTGGTTGGTTCGCTGACTGGTTAATTGGTTGTTCGGTCGGTTGGTTCGTATTGCCTTCACATTTGGTGTATTAAGGCCGCAGGGTACTGAAACCATCCAGAAGAAGCCATGTCAAAGACCACTGATAAACCTCAAGCTGAACCTGCGTTCCATTCTCAATGACCAACAAGTTCAAAAGAATGTCCATTTTCACACAAAAAATGGAAACTGACGAAGTCCAAGAGATGGTTGCGCTGTTGCAAAATGCTTCTACACAGTGTGCAAAGAGGAAAGGCACAACAAGAAACAAAGCAACTAAACCAAGGGATGAGTCCATCAAAGGACAGCACAGAAAAGTCAACAAATTCACACAGAAGAAAAAGAAACGTAAACCGCGCTTTAAATCACCATAATTATAACCAAGGCTGAAAAAGCAGATTTAACCAATTGGAAACTATTTGTTTGGGTTTGTACATGTCAGATCAAATCGGATCTGGATGCAGTCTGTTGGCAATGAACTGCAACTAACTCGTGCAGTTCGATAAAAGTCCAGTTCGATAAAAGTCAAGTTCGATAAAAAAAAAAAATGACTAGTCATGTGTTTGCTTATATTTGCCGTCGTACTATCTGTTGCATCAGTGGCCAGATATAGAATATCGCTTACTTTTCCTCTCCGCATTTAGTCACAAACGTGATAGGTTATTCGACTTCTGGTGATCTAGACCAATATCCGTCTGCAATTTACGTTTTTGTTTTAGATCTTCGTTACACTTTCTGACACATCGTGCTAATATCATATTCCTATCGTGTATCTCTCGGGCGATCGTTTTCTGTTTCAATTGCGTCTTTTGCGTTCTTGATATTTTAAAATGCAGATAGCCTTCTGTGGTATTTTGTCTGTCCATTCAAAAAAGTTCACCTGTGTTTCTGGTATTCGTTGTTTTCCCAGTTGTTACAGTTGTGCCCGTATCGCATCTTCTTATAACATGACTCTAAAAGTAAAACAGAACAGGGATCCTGTACATGACATTTGACGTGTTAGGTATGCAGTGAGTGGGTCAGTATAGGACCTGTTTACACACACTGAGGCGCATAAGACATACGGTACTCCCCATATTGTATAGACCTATCGGCGCTCAGTGAGTTATGTGGTCACTATCACTCCCGCCTCGTTTACTACACAACACATTTCTGATACCAATTAGTGTGGGAGCCCAGATCAATGTTTTGGGTAGTTCGAATCCGGTACCGATCGATCCCATGACCAGGTGAGCGTCCAGCCACTCCACCACCCCGGCTTCCCTCACCTGTATGGTGCTTGCCCCAAATTGTTCAAGACCGAGTAGTACTCTATAGATGATGTGGTCGGTGTCATGGCGGTCGTCTTTACTTCCCACAACACGTTCCTTGTATTCATTTTAGAATGGCCGCTCTGGGATCCCAAGTAAACTTTGTTATTTAATCTCCAAATTAATGGGGATTTGAACACACGACCAACCTGGCCGTCAGTTAGGCGTGCTACTAACTGCGCTACCGCATGGCGAAAATCTCATCTCGAAGAGAGTTGACTCATGAACAGTATCATATCTCAGAAACACAAATACTTCTGCCACATCAAACGTCATGGATTTTAGAACGAACGATTGAAGGAACGCACGAACGAACGAACGAACTGTATTTTCATGGAGACACAAATTGGACACAATGGTCCGTCTTACCTAGGGCTCTGCAACCACTCGTATTTCACTCATCATGTAAACGCGTTGTATTATACATGTTATATTCACTGGTTCCTGAAGACGAGGCATGGCTCGGCATGGAAGAAACAAAGTATTAAAGATAAACTGACCATCAAAATGACGATGAAGGGAAACTGGTGAAGGATAAAGAGTCTTTCAGGCGGTCTGTGACGATACCAATGTTCTGTAAGGGACTTACTACTCGTTGAACATAAATATGTCCTCTGATTACTACTTCTTTTCTATATGTTCTATGAGTGTCGATCGTCACCCGTGAATGTATGTATCGCCTCGCCTAACAAATACACATCACAATGATGTGTTAAAATTAGTTGCTTGTCATTTAAATGACATCGCAATCAATTTTATAATTTTTGCCTGCTTGTGACTTTCTAAGCACTTTTAAGTTCTGTAGTTTGACATTGCCTATTGAACAGCCTATGAACATTCTAAATAATCACAGCAGGAGATCCTTCTCCTGGAATGTCAAGCAATCTTTGCCCACACTGTCTGAACACTTCGAGCCAAAATAGGCCTTACCAGCCATCTTAGAACTCACGGCTCCAAACTTTCAACGCCATTTGATGAAAGAATGGTCATCATTATTCTTGATGACAAACAACATAAACATAAATAAGTAGCGCACAACCTCCAAATCTCTTGCTGCTGATTTCGAACCCAGTATGTCGGGGTTGTAAAACCACTCTCCCTACGACTAAGCCTCATACGCGCGGCGGTGTGTAGTCACGCTATATCTCTGTGTGTTAGTATTTTCAGTCAATGTAATAACTGTTGATCATCGCATTTACTTCACACTGCGTGTGTTTTGAAGCACGGATACAAGTTTATTGTATTCCAAACTCTCCGATTCCCGATTCGTTGTTAGCTCAGCCTTCATACACTATTCCCATAGACTTGACAAACTGTCAGACCATGGCAGTTAGTAAATATATCTATCGATTTCCGTCTCACTGAACAACCCTATTCTGATCAACTTGTAAATCAACTCAGTAGCGTTTAGAGACCGCCTGTTAATTTTCTTGCTAGCTTGGCTCAAGCTCCCCCCCCCCCCCAAACCGGCTGATAGCCAGCTCACGACCCCTGGGAACTGGTTTCTTTCTGGACCCTATCAACGTTATTACGTCTGAGATATAAAGTAAACAATATTCCAACTAGAATTAGATCGAATACATTTTATAACCACCCCACAAGAGAAAATAAACGAGCGTCCAGGTTATAGACACACTGCAGAATATATTTTCTGTGGTCGTTGTGTGGATGAAAGGGAAGATGTTTACCTTTGACGTTGTTTGTCCGAGGGAGGTCTAGGGAAAACTAGACACCCAAAGAGATCTTCAAAGATGTCAATTTCCTAGCTAATACAGGATTTTTTTTATTTTTTTTTTGCACTTGACGTGGCCGGAAACAGGTTTCAAGTATGAACATGAAACACGGATATATATATATATATATATATATAAGTTCAGCTGTTATTAAAATAGATAGGATTTAAGAAGATAAAAGATGCATATGTGTAGAAGAATTGGATGGTTTAAAGGGCAAAAATTACAAATCAAATACGATGCATTAAAGAGAAAAATTAGGATATTACCGGGAATAGGAAACTTAGATAATGCAGTATAGAAATAGAAAAGGTGGAAGCTAATAACCCGAGAAAAAGAGAGATGAGGTAGAAGGGATCTCGTAATATAATAGTGGACAAGGACACAAAATTACATTAAGGAAGTGATCAACACGAAAAAGAAATAGGACTGATGTCTGGAGAGAAAACAGCAATATCAATTAGTGTGCATCACCGTGGGCCACATACGGTTATTGTCGTTAATATCAAAGTCCAGCACATTTAAATATAAATCTCAGAATTATTAAAATATTTACTGGAAACATTTAGCAGCATGTAAAATTGGAAATTAAATAAGAAATTCACAAACGCTTCAAATAAAATGGGAAATACAATTGGAAATCCACACACGCTTAAAGGTGTGTGGTCACAATGTCCCTATGTGTGTTAGTATTTTCAGTCAATGTTGATCATCGGATTTACTTCACTCTGCTTGTGTACTGAAGCACTGATACAACTTTATTGTATTACGAACTTGCCGATTCCCGAGCCGCTGTTAACTCAGCCTTCATACATTATCCCCATAGACATGTCAAACTGTCAGACCATGGCAGTTAGTAAATATATCTATCGATTTCCGTCTCACTGAACAACCCTATTCTGATCAACTTGTAAATAAGCTCAGTAGCGTTTAGAGACCGCCTGTTTATTTTCTTGCTTGCTTGGCTCAAGAGAGCCGGCGTTTGGGCTCAAACTCTCCCTCCCTACCTGCTGATAGCCAGATCACGACCCCTGGGAACTGGTTTCTTTCTGGACTCTATGCACGTTATTACGTCTGAGATATAAAGTAAACAATATTCTAGCTATAAGTCTATCGAATACATTTTATAACCACCTCACAAGAGAAAATAAACGAGCGTCCAGGTTGTAGGCGCAATGCAGAATATATTTTCTGTGGTCGTTGTGTGGATGAAAGGGAAGATGTTTACCTATGACGTTGTTTGTCCGAGGGAGGTTTAGGGAAAACTAGACACCCAAAGAGATCTTCAAAGATGTTAATTTTCTAGCTATTATAGGCGTTTTTTCATAGACTTGGCGTGCCCGGAAACAGGTCTCAAGTATGAATGTGAAACGCGGAGAAACATTTTGATATATATATATGCAAAGGTTGTTCAAGTCGATAGGATTTGGGAAGAAAAAAGATGCATATATGTAGAAGAATATAATAATTTAAATGACGGTAATTAACATAAGAATAAGATGCATTTGTGAGAATAATTAGGATATTATCAGAAATAGGAAATTTATATAACGTAGTAAAGAAATGGAAATGATTAATATTACTAACCTAAGAATAAGAGACACTGCATTCAAAGATCTCGTAAAATAATAGTAGAAAATAACACATAAAATATACTGAAGAAAGAATAAACACGAAAAATAAATTGGACCGGCGTTTAACGAAAAAAACAAAAACAACTAAATCTGTTAGTTGGTATTAACATATGCCAGATACAGTTACTATTATTAAACCCAAAGTCCTCCAAACATATAAATATAAATCTAAGAATTATAAAAACCAAGTTTACTGGAAACAAGTAGCCGGAAATAAAATGAAACATACATGGGCAATTATGAACAGATAAAACAATGTTCAGGTTTTGTTGGACAGATCCGTTTGTTCTCTTTTCGCCCCACCAGTTTTCAATATTCTTACGTAGAACGTATTGTCATTGGCGCTGTCGGGATCTACGTAGGGGTTATTAGGGGTCAAAGACGGCAAAGAAAGTTAACTGAAACAGACTTCAACTTAAAGGGACATGACATGATGTAACCCAAAACAGCAGTTATGCGACCAAGAAGTTAACGATCAGGCCAGGCAGTAGGCACCCGTGATCTGATGAACTAAAACTCACAAAAAATGCTGACGTGCTAAACCGACAGTACATACTTGGTCATTTGGGCATGGAGCAGCTTAGAGAAAGGGCACACGTTAGAGATATAGTAGATAAGTAAGAACATCATACCAGCTTTAATATTTACGAGGACAAATACTTTATAACTACAAGACATGACCAACTCCACGTCCTATATCTCAAGTGAATTCTCAACGAACATCGTAATCTCTTAAAGACGTGAATATAAGTTAGAGCCAGTGTGAGAGATGGAAAATTCCGGTGCTGCCAATGAACATTAACTATTCTCAGCAGTTGTTCCTACAAGTGAGTTCTGTGTTCAGCTTTACATAGAGTCGCTCAAAAGTTGACATGATCGACTTAATTGCACCGGGTTTTTTCTCATATGGTTCGGTCTCTTTCCGCAGCTCGGAAAGCGTAGCACAAAGCATGAACTCCGTAACTCCAGCCACGACCCACAGGTGTCTCCGAAAATAATTCACTCATAAACCGAGGGAATCAAGCCCACCACCTTTGGAGCCCGAGTCAATCGGCTTGACCACTTCTCCACGGAGGTTTCCTTTCAGTTTTACATGTCCATGTTTTGTACTGCATTCCAATTTCAACTCTTGAGACGATTTGCCCCGTTTAACCATCGACTATATTAGAAGTACTGCAATAGATTGTGATGTGTATATATAGAACTAGACGGAGATTGCAGTGTGTCAAAAGCGCACCACAAGATGGACTGTGCATCTCAGTGTTAAAAGCCACCATGCAATCGGTCCACAGTGGAAAGTGGATGAGAACTTAACTTGAAGAGTGAATGAGTGACTCAGCTGGTTGCGGGGGTTTCTTTGGTGTATATCCTATGAGAATAAACCATATGTCAGCTGCCACTGTGAGTTGTTTTAAGTGCATGCGTCTCAGCATCTGCCAGACTACTGTATGAGCGAGCCACATCGTTGTTGTCGACAGTTTTGTCATCTACGTCATAACCCCCTTTGACCTACAAAGCCGCCTGTTGTCAGACGCATATATGTATTACAGCCGATTTGTGTTATGTCTAATTTTCATACCAGTTTATTGCCATAGGAAATATGCATGCACTCGGCACTCTGATCTGTGTTAAATATCCCCCCCCCCCCCCCCCGCGTATCCTTTACAGGACATCGCTGTCAACATCAGCCTCTTTCAGCTGACTGTTGATTTCTTGGCAAGATTACGCTCAGTAGTTTGCCATTGCTTTCTGAGCGGCCAGCTCACATACCCCGTAAGTCACTAACGGGCGAGAACCGCTACCGATTCTCGCTCAAGTTACGTTCCTCACGTGGATATACGGGATTACGGAGAAGTCGCTAACTCCTAGGCCAGGAAGACCGGCGTTACATAATTAGCATATGTTAAATAGAGGGAAATGCAATAAGTGAAAGATGAATTAATGTGGAATAATTTTTTTTTCCGCACATCCTTAACAGGACATCGCTATCAACACCACCATTTTACCGCTGTCGTTGAATTCTTGGCAAGATTACGCTCAGTAGTTTGCCATTGCTTTCTGAGCGGCCGGCTCACTTATGCCGTAAGTTACCAACGCTGCGAGAAGTGGAATAAATAGCACCGTTTATATATAGGGAAATGCAATAAGTAAAGGATACATTATTGTAAAATAATTACGTATTTTTAGCTGATTAAGTGCCATGGGATGATCACTCGTCTTAGGCGACTTTCCGTAACTGCCATGGGCTTACATACAGTAGTTTTCTGTATGCAACCCCCTTTAATTTGATATGTAATACAACATGTCTGCTACCATATTAACAACTTTTAAGTCATAACTGTGATACATCCCTACTTCTCATTTTGCGCCATCCATTTTTGTTTTGTCCAAACCTACCTTTTGTTTGGCACTGCATCTGTTAAATAAAGGGAAGTGCAAT
Source organism: Cepaea hortensis (assembly GCA_963921405.1). Lineage (NCBI taxonomy): Eukaryota > Metazoa > Mollusca > Gastropoda > Stylommatophora > Helicidae > Cepaea > Cepaea hortensis. Next base: position 150,450,793 of record OY992878.1, on the reverse strand, counting down.
AAGTAAAAGATGTATTACTTTTGAATAATTAGCACAGTTTATACAGAGGGAGGTAAGTTTAAATGGTGGGAACTGCATTAAATAAAAGATGCATTAATGTGAAATAATCAGCTAAGTTTAAGTGGGTGAGATTGCAATAAACAAACGATGCATTAATATGAAATAGTCAGGAAAGTTTAAATAGGTGAAATTTCAATAAATAAAAGATGCATTGATGTGAAATAACTAGGTATGTTTATCTGCCAGTCTATGGCTACGTGTTTGAATCCTCATCGGTGCAAGAATTGTTCTTTAATTGAACTGATCTACCCGATGCTTATTTTATTTATTGCAGTTCCCTATATTTAAACATAACTAGTTATTTCACATTAATGCATCTTTTATTTATTGAAATTCCACCTATTTAAACTTACCTGACTATTTCACATTAATGCATCGTTTATTTATTGCAATTCCACATACTCAAACTTAGCTGATTATTTCACATTAATGCATCCTGCTTCCTGGCCAAAGGCTTAACGATGTTGTTCGCAATCACGTATATTCACGTGGGGAAAACAGTAGCTGCCAGATTCGGCAGCGGTTCGCGCCGCGCTGGTAACTTACGAGGGTATGTGAGGCGGTCGTTCAGAAAGCAGTGGCAAACTACTGAACGTAAAACTTGCCGAATATATCAACAGCAGCTGAAAAATGCTGGTGTTGACTGCAACGTCCTGTAAGGCGTATGCAACATTAAAACACAGCATAAAATGGGTACGAGGAAATGCTCTGGGCAATAGAGATGGCCGGTTTGATTTTAACTACATCATTGATGGAATTCTGATTGGTATATGACAGCTGCCGGTCTCCCTGGCGTAGGGATTAAGGGTGTTGTTTGTAATCTTGTATACTCTAGTAAGAAACACGGCTGCGCGAGATTCAGCAGCGGATCGGGTCGCTTTGGTTACTTATTGAGTTATATGAGCCGGTCGTTCAGAAAGCAATGGCAAACAACCGAACGTAAAACTTGCCAAGACATTAATAGCAGCTGAGAAAGTCTGGTGTCGACTGCGATGTCCTGTAAAGGATATGCGGAGGAAAAATATATGATAGCTATCACCGTATATACATTCGTGAGGTTATCACCTTATATACCTCTATATGCATTCATGTGAGAGTAAATAGTCTGTAGGCTGGATCCCTAGCAATCCTGCGTTCGTCATCTCAAGAAATGTACGACTGCCTGTTCCCTGTCTGTGATGTAGTCAGGCAGATAGCAGACATGTGGTCCAAGGCTGTTGGCATGTGCGTGGAGCGGACTTTGATGTGCTACAATCAACAATGGATGTGTGATGATGCTCTTTTCTGCATTTACCTCCACATGTGAACAAGTAAACATTCCGGAGCGAAACAGATGCACATTTTCAAAGAACAGAAGACTTGTTAAAAGTTAGTTGGCTGTCCTTTCCAGTACGTTGCAGTTAACCCCAGCATTTATTGGCTGCTTTTGATAAACTAGGAAATGTTTTTTTAGCAGGTTGCCATGGACATGACTTGATTTCAGGAAATGTACTGTTATGATTTGATGTTTGAAAGATGTATGTCATTTACATGATATTGCGATCATAGCTTAGTGTGCTCCAAGTCGATTTTATAGGCAATGTTACCCCAGGTTGATTTTATAGGCAATGTTACCCCAGGTCGATTTTATAGGCAATATCTCACCCTTCTAAAATTCAATTTATAAAGTAAGTAGACCCACAAATCATGTTTTATGTGGACACCTAGACTTGTTTTAGTATGTACAATTAAATTTAGCTTCCATTATTACGTATACTGTGTAGGGGCGGGGGTGGGATTTTTAGGTAGGAAATATGAAAGGGGGAAATGACGTTATGAAAATATGGTGAAGGGGGAACGGGTCAAAAAAGGTTGAGAACCACTGATGTTGCAGATATTTACGAGTATTAATATGTAATGAGACATAACTGGTTAAGAAAGGTAAATGGTAACTAATCAATGAAAGGTTTGTAAGTGATTAGACTATATTCAGTGATAACGGATGTAAAGATTCCGTGCATGGCTTTTCTCTCTGAGATTTAGTTTATTGCTAAACAGAAAAGGTGACCGATTTCCATGGTTGTAGAAACGACATTATTGTCGATGTCTGTACAAAGGGTTAGTGAAACGCAGTTTCACCTTCCCCGACATACCGAGTCGAGTGTTCGAAATTTGCCATGGGAGATTTGGAAATACTTAGCTTTACGTTGATTTTAATGTTGAGAGACTTCTGCACTCCAAAACATAATGGCAAACTACTGAACTACGCCCAGTGAATCAAGTCAATGAATACCGGGGTTAAATGGAACATCCTGTAAAGGAAATACAACTAAGCATTGACTATAAGAGATAATAAACAGGATATTTATAATGTATAGCCATAGGAATCGAAGCAAGGATGTAAGTAGTTATCCTCTCTTGAACCCTTGAAGATATTTGCCGGGATTTACTCACTCCCATCCTCAACAAGTTGTGTAAAGATTTTGGTTATTACAGTCTTGCACTACCTGGAAACGCTGTAGCGTAGTGATTAGCGCATTTGCATGACTGTCCGGTGGTCCTGTGCTTACATTTTCATTTTTTTCCCCCACTGACCGTGGCTGCCAGGTCGATTCAGCCTAAAATATGTACCAGGAAAATTCGTGGGAAGCAAAATCGACCGCTGTGATATTTACCACATCATCGTCCGAGTACCGATTCATCAAAAACTATGGAGTCAGCACCCTATACCCAAACATCTCTAGTTGTGAGAAGGAATCCTTTATTATCGATGTTTTCACTCACCATGTATGGTGTTCCTATGTTATCCTTTAACATTCAAATAACTACTCGTTGACCAGATGTGTTTAACATTACTTACACACTTCCATAGTTCATGGGTATAGTAGTATGTGGTGTTCAGTGTCAGCAATACAAGATGATTTGATTGACTTATATAAAGCCTTACGTAATTGCTTGCTTGCTTGCTTGCTTGCTTGTGTTCGTTGGCTTGAGCTCCAACGCGAAGTCCTGTATGTCGGATGAAGGCATCCTGTTGTCCAACATCAGTGTGATGTCATACAGGACCCGAGTTTTGCGTGAGTATCCGTTGTCCCATGTCTGGCTTATTGGTGGTTCCTCGCCGTACAGCCAGACACTCTCCGACTTCGGCGGAATCGGCGATCCTACTGACTTTAGCCAGGACCCCGAAGGGACCCGTTGCCCAGGACGCTCGACGAGGACGCGTCAATAGGTCTTGGCCAGTATATAACCCGGCCCTGGTACCTTGGAAACACCTCTGCGTCCCCTCACGTAATTAACAGTGGGGTTGTTTTAGTCATTGTTAAGTCTACGGTTATTTGATTAGCATAGACTGGGTCAAATAAAACAATATTAATTTGTCATAGAACAATATCAATGCAATCCCATAATAGATGTTGCCGCTATAGTGTGAAGTATTAGGCCATCATATATTCTAGGCTACGACATAGGGAAATTGAGTGGTCAGTTTCCTTCCACGTCGGTGTTCATCCGAAAATGACCAGAAACTATTTGAAAGTATCTGGTGCTAATTGTATGGGGCAGATTCGACTACAGATCCGTATTGATCGGGGAAAAAAGAATAAAACAAATAATCCTGTCTTTGCTAGAGATTGAACCCAGATCACAGTCATGACAGGCAAGAACACTACTCATTAAGCCACGAAGGCAACTTTATAATGGCTATTGACAAATGCATTGCGAGGTAATGGACATATAATGAGCCATTGTCATGAAATGAGTTTGGTCTCATTATTATTATTATTATTTTTTTTTTTTTTTTGGTTCAATATAATGCAATTTGAGTAGTGTATAGCGAGTTAGGGAAAATGAGGAAGATTTCATCAACCAAGCTTACACTTTCTAGACGTAGCACACGATGGACAGGAATCATGAAACAGTGGCTACACCACCCTGTCTATGTATGGTTCTGTAACTTTCTGTAATTTTACCACAGCCCTGGCCTCCGACTTCTCCAGTGTTCGGAAAAATTGTTTAAAAGCAGTTTAGATTTATAGAGTATGTTGCGCCGAGTACAAAAGAGGGAGAAAGCTTTGAAAAAACAAATGCTTACTTCATAGTTCATTGCACATATGAGAGTGTTGAATTTGTCTGGTTTAAACCGACACCTCTTACTACTTCCTAGTCAGGGTAATGACTCATGGATAGCCCATTGCAAATTGTGTTTTGTCTGTTTGATATTTTGCGTTCGATTTTGTCCTAAGTTACTTGTTGGCAAGGGACCATCTTCCGTTGTGGTCTACTTCTTGTTGCAGTTAATATCCTTGTGTTGTTGTTGTTTCTTTGTTTTTCTGTTGGGTATTTTGGAGCAGCGGAAACAAGTGTCCTACTAATGCTGTGGACCGAGTCCAGTTGTCAACATGATTCTATCTTTCTTACCCCTACGGCTGATGTGTATGACCCAGCCTCATTAAACGGAAACTATATATGAGGATAAGGAAGGAAACGGGTCATCCTATTTCATTGTGACATGCAAAAAATATGACATGCTCCTGCGTGTCACTTCCCTTTTGCCTTGTCCGAGATGGGAATATCATATATACCGTTATTTTGCATTTCATCTTTTTTTCTGTTGCATTATTAACTATGTAGATTATATCCCTATCACTGATAACGTTTTGAGTGCATGAAATTAACTGATAGTCTTTGCTATCTGCTATTTCCTATTTTACCGTTGTGTTATCTACGCCCCCGTAAGGCAAGCACGGAAATGTATCACTGTAACTTACCACGCAAGTCATGTCAGACGACTTAGGGCGGTTAATATCAAATTGGCAACACATTCTATAACAAATTTTAGCTTCAAAATCTATTTAATTATGAACAAATCTACAAAGAACTTGGCATGAATATGTTGAGGGCCGATGCGCCATTTGGGCGGAGAACGGCAGAAGGAGATTTCCCATATGTTTTGCTATCACAGTGTTCATTTATCGAGCATCCATGACAGAATGGCTGGAGCAAGACCACACAGTAGAGCGAAGCAGATTGTGCTTAACGAACATCTCCAGAGACTACGAGTAAAAGGAGACATATTGATTTCGCTCAATGAAATGTGAAACGTGTGCTTCTATCACCCACAGCGGTTCTGTTATCAGACGTGAGTCATGATACAAACTTGCTCAGCTGAAATGTTTAGTCAGGCGTGCAGCCAGTATGACCAGGCCATCTGTCATTGAGTTTTATCAGTCGAGTAAATCTGTCATAACGTTGATAAGAATCTCCAGCCTCCAAGCTTTTTTGACGGAACGCTTAAGAATTGATGCGTAGCGTACTAAAGTACTGGACTTTCATTTATGATGGTAAGATGTTGATATACTTTCCTGATAGTCGGTATTCAATGCACGTGTGATTAAAAAGTCTAAAATACATATCGATATTATAAATATACATCGCAATGCTTACTTGCATACATACGCCCATTCATATATCCATCTGTCCACCCATTCATATTTCCATTCAACTAACCATTCTTCCATCCATCCACTCATCCATAAATCCATCCATCCATCCATCCATCCATCCATCCATCCATACATCCATCCATACATCCATCCATACATCCACCCATCCCTCTAACTATCTGTCCACCCATTCAACTATCCATCCTCCATCCATCCATCCATCCATCCATCCATACATACATCCATACATCCATCTCTCTATCCATCTGTCGACACATTCAACTATCCAGTCCTCCATTCATCCATCTATTCATCCATTCATCCAGACAGACATTCCTGATATTCGTTAATAAATGCAAAATTGATTGAGAAGTCTAAAAATACAAGTAATTGTAATAAAACTACGTAATAATGATAACATGCATGCACATGTCCATCTGTCCACACATTCATGTTTACATCAATCCATCAGCACACACACACACACACACACACACACGCACACACACACACACACACACACATAATACATGCATCGCACTCATGCACGTCGGCACATATACAAAAATGCTTGGATGTACACACACATACACATACATACACACACACACATACACACCCATGATACACGCACTGCATTCATGCGCGTCGACACATATATACATATATGCATGCACACACACATACACATACACACACACACATACGCACACACATACACAATCTACGCATGATTAATTAACGTACGTACGTGAGTGCACTAACCGCGGTAACCCAGTGTGCCGTCTCGTAAGTCTTATGTTCGAATCCCCATCCACCCATAATTGCCCAGACTGCAGGAAAAGTCCAGGGAAGTGATGACATCCAGCCTGATACTGGCCATGATACAGGTCGAGTATTTATTTGTCTATAGCAACCGCTGAGTTGATCCAGAAAACCAAAGACCGAGATCTGTGGAGATTCATGAACGTCTACGTCAGCCGACATGACACTTGATGATGATGATGATGATGATGATGATGATGATGATGATGATGATGATGATGATAGCAATAGGGCCCTAGCATCAAATACCTAATACACCCCAACACGCGTGGGCGTGTCCGTTATTTTCCTATACACTCTTCTAATACACCAGCGTTCTCTTACTCAGCCTCTTCTCTGTATTAACAAAAAGCCCCACTCTAATTAAGAAACAACCAAAGACATCACATACCGTCCCTCCTGCGCAACATGAGACCATCATTACACACGCCGCTGTTCGCATACCGAACTCACCCAATCTACGCTGTTTACACTAGTCACCCCACACTGCTCTTCACTTATTTCTCCTCTTTTAGGAAATTCCTCAGTTAAATGGCGTTACAGAGCCCCACCAGCCCTGGGACAGCCTGTCATCGATAGCGACCTTCTCTCTTAAGTACTGACGCTAACTCAGCAAATGTAATTCCATTTCGTTTCCTCCTTTCAGTTTCTGAACCCGGCTAAAGACAAGCGATGCTACAGAACACCCTCAATTTGTAAATGTCAGATTTTACTGTCATCGCCAGCTTAACAAATATCAGACACATATATGATTTTATAGATCAATGTGTCATGTAAATTGTTATAGGTTATAGGTTAAGCCGTGTATTAGATTACTACTCTGGGTTAAGAACAGCGCAGTCCGGAGCTCCCTTGAAATGAAATCCGATACAGATGGAAATAAAATGCCTGGAGTGAACTGTTCATGTCAACAGGATGCCGGCGTGCTGACATTTAGGCTGTCATTTGCTGTCATCGTAGTTTGTATAAAGAAGGTGATACCCTAGTAGGTCAGATGTTACGATCGTTAACTTTTTTTTTTTTTGGGGGGGGGGGGGCGGTCCTTGTTAATTGATATGTATATGATTGTATTCAAAACAACTCGCCTTTTCTTTATTGGTTACTCAGTGCATATATCATCATCATCCCCATCATCATCATGATTATGATTACAATCATCATCAGCCCTGCCAACTGTCTTAGACGCTCATGTCTCTCCGCAGATCTCGGTTCTACTGCTTATATGCTCTCATGCCACCATCTTAGACCATCAGGCACAATGTTTCTCCCCTACAGTAAAAGCTGTTTCCTAATAACGTCTTTTATAAGCACTATTACGTTAACTCATTATATTCAACTTGTTACTGTATCGCTATAGCCCAGTCAGACACAAACACAATATATTTTAGAGTACAGCTATTTGGGGAAGACAGAGATAACATCCCAAATTCCTAGGTTTTAAAGCGTTTAAGTAATAACTAATGGGTGCGAACTTTAAACTGCGTTTGTTTCTAATAAATGGGTTAAACTGATGTGGAAAAGTTTGGTAAAGTAACAACTTTCTGGAATTAGTTGCATATCTTTTACCGGACCTAGCAGTCAACCCCAGCATTTTTTGCCGTTTGCGATGTATTGGCAAATGTTACTTTCAGTATTTTTTAAAACAACTGGCACTCATAACATTGTATGAAAACTAGCGCATTGTGGTCTGTTTCCAAATCACGTGCAGCTGTCATTCGAACGTGGCATGAGGCATTCAGGACTGCATTCGTTAGCCCTTCGCCACAGGACAGATTTTATGGGGTTAAAAGTAAAAATAGTCCCGTGACAGACGCTACATGTTGAAGAGGGGAATGGATACAGTCCCGTGACAGAGGCTACATGTTGGAGAGGGGAATGGATACAGTCCCGTGACAGAAGCTACATGTTGGAGAGGATGGAATGGATACAGTCCCGTGACAGACGCTACATGTTGGAGAGGATGGAATGGATATAGTCCCGTGACAGAAGCTACATGTTGGAGAGGATGGAATGGATACAGTCCCGTGACATACGCTACATGTTGGAGAGGATGGAATGGATACAGTCCCGTGACAGAGGCTACATGTTGGAGAGGATGGAATGGATATAGTCCCGTGACAGACGCTACATGTTGGAGAGGATGGAATGGATATAGTCCCGTGACAGAGGCTACATGTTGGATAGAATGGAAGGGATACAGTCCCGTCACAGACGCTACATGTTGGAGAGGATGGAATGGATACAGTCCCGTGACAGACGCTACATGTTGGAGAGGATGGAATGGATACAGTCCCGTGACAGAGGCTACATGTTGGACAGGATGGAATGGATATAGTCCCGTGACAGAGGCTACATGTTGGAGAGGATGGAATGGATACAGTGCCGTGACAGACGCTACATGTTGGACAGGATGGAATGGATATAGTCCCGTGACAGACGCTACGTGTTGGAGAGGATGGAATGGATACAGTCCCGTGACAGACGCTACATGTTGAAGAGGATGAAATGGATATAGTCCCGTGACAGACGCTACATGTTGGAGAGGATGGAATGGATACAGTCCCGTGACAGACGCTACATGTTGGAGAGGATGGAATGGATACAGTCCCGTGACAGACGCTACATGTTGGAGAGGATGGAATGGATACAGTCCCGTGACAGACGCTACATGTTGGAGGTGATGGAATGGATACAGTCCCGTGACGGAGGCTACATGTTGGACAGGATGGAATGGATATAGTCCCGTGACAGAGGCTACATGTTGGAGAGGATGGAATGGATACAGTGCCGTGACAGACGCTACATGTTGGACAGGATGGAATGGATATAGTCCCGTGACAGACGCTACGTGTTGGAGAGGATGGAATGGATACAGTCCCGTGACAGACGCTACATGTTGAAGAGGATGAAATGGATATAGTCCCGTGACAGACGCTACATGTTGGAGAGGATGGAATGGATACAGTCCCGTGACAGACGCTACATGTTGGAGAGGATGGAATGGATACAGTCCCGTGACAGACGCTACATGTTGGAGAGGATGGAATGGATACAGTCCCGTGACAGACGCTACATGTTGGAGGTGATGGAATGGATACAGTCCCGTGACAGACGCTACATGTTGGAGAGGATGGAATGGATACAGTCCCGTGACAGACGCTAAATGTTGGAGGTGATGGAATGGATACAGTCCCGTGACAGACGCTACATGTTGGAGGTGATGGAATGGATACAGTCCCGTGACAGAGGCTACATGTTGGAGAGGATGGAATGGATATAGTCCCGTGACAGAGGCTACATGTTGGAGAGGATGGAATGGATACAGTCCCGTGACAGACGCTACATGTTGGAGAGGATGGAATGGATACAGTCCCGTGACAGAGGCTACATGTTGGAGAGGATGGAATGGATATAGTCCCGTGACAGAGGCTACATGTTGGACAGGATGGAATGGATACAGTCCCGTGACAGAGGCTACATGTTGGACAGGATGGAATGGATATAGTCCCGTGACAGAGGCTACATGTTGGAGAGGATGGAATGGATATAGTCCCGTGACAGAGGCTACATGTTGGAGAGGATGGAATGGATATAGTCCCGTGACAGAGGCTACATGTTGGAGAGGATGGAATGGATACAGTCCCGTGACAGACGCTACATGTTGGAGAGGATGGAATGGATACAGTCCCGTGACAGACGCTACATGTTGGAGAGGATGGAATGGATACAGTCCCGTGACAGACGCTACATGTTGGAGAGGATGGAATGGATACAGTCCCGTGACAGAGGCTTTATGTTGGACAGGATGGAATGGATACAGTCCCGGGCAGACGCTACATGTTGGAGAGGATGGAATGGATACAGTCCCGTGACAGACGCTACATGTTGGAGAGGATGAAATGGATACAGTCCCGTGACAGACGCTACTTGTTGGAGAGGATGGAATGGATACAGTCCCGTGACAGAGGCTACATGTTGGAGAGGATGAAATGGATACAGTCCCGTGACAGACGCTACATGTTGGAGAGGATGGAATGGATACAGTCCCGTGACAGAGGCTACATGTTGGAGAGGATTGAATGGATACAGTCCCGTGACAGAGGCTACATGTTGGAGAGGATGGAATGGATACAGTCCCGTGACAGAGGCTACATGTTGGAGAGGATGAAATGGATACAGTCCCGTGACAGACGCTACATGTTGGAGAGGATGGAATGGATACAGTCCCGTGACAGACGCTACATGTTGGAGGTGATGGAATGGATACAGTCCCGTGACAGGCGCTACATGTTGGAGAGGATGGAATGGATACAGTCCCGTGACAGACGCTACATGTTGGAGGTGATGGAATGGATACAGTCCCGTGACAGACGCTACATGTTGGAGAGGATGGAATGGATACAGTCCCGTGACAGAGGCTTTATGTTGGACAGGATGGAATGGATACAGTCCCGTGACAGACGCTACATGTTGGAGAGGATGGAATGGATACAGTCCCGTGACAGACGCTACATGTTGGAGGTGATGGAATGGATACAGTCCCGTGACAGACGCTACATGTTGGAGAGGATGGAATGGATACAGTCCCGTGACAGACGCTACATGTTGGGGGTGATGGAATGGATATAGTCCTGTGACAGACGCTACATGTTGGAGAGGATGGAATGGATACAGTCCCGTGACAGACGCTACATGTTGGAGAGGATGGAATGGATACAGTCCCGTGACAGACGCTACATGTTGGAGAGGATGGAATGGATATAGTCCCGTGACAGACGCTACATGTTGGAGGTGATGGAATGGATATAGTCCTGTGACAGACGCTACATGTTGGAGAGGATGGAATGGATACAGTCCCGTGACAGACGCTACATGTTGGAGAGGATGGAATGGATACAGTCCCGTGACAGACGCTACATGTTGGACAGGATGGAATGGATACTGTCCCGTGACAGACGCTACATGTTGGAGGTGATGGAATGGATATAGTCCTGTGACAGACGCTACATGTTGGAGAGGATGGAATGGATACAGTCCCGTGACAGACGCTACATGTTGGAGAGGATGGAATGGATATAGTCCCGTGACAGACGCTACATGTTGGAGAGGATGGAATGGATACAGTCCCGTGACAGACGCTACATGTTGGAGAGGATGGAATGGATACAGTCCCGTGACAGAGGCTTTATGTTGGACAGGATGGAATGGATACAGTCCCGTGACAGACGCTACATGTTGGAGAGGATGGAATGGATACAGTCCCGTGACAGACGCTACATGTTGGAGAGGATGGAATGGATATAGTCCCGTGACAGACGCTACATGTTGGAGAGGATGGAATGGATCTCCATGGCGTAGAGTAGATGGTTATGCGGTCACTTCGTACTCCAATGGTGGTCAGGTTCATTTCCTGAATTTGATAATTCAGACCAAGAGTGCAACGTTATTTTTTCTTCCGGAGACTCCTAAGGGGTCCCTATGGAATTCACGTGTTGTGCGATGTTCTCGACAGGCTGGGTGTCGTTCTGTGAAGAGAGATCGAGTCATAAGAGGTAAAACACAGTGCAATGAAGTCGATCATATCCAATTTACTTTAATTTACATTACTGCGGGTGAGAAATGTTAAACTGTTAGACATGCCAGGCCACAATTTAGTGAGCTGTAGTGGCTACTTCCTTTCCTCTAAATATTTTCGTCCCGGGCAATTCTCGGAAATGTTTAAATTAACCGGTGCCCATTTTATAAGACTAAGTCAACCTCTGAGTCCTATTTGTTCTGGAAAACAGAAAAACCGTCACTATAACGCACTACACCTCGACAGCTGACTTTCCAAGCAAACTCACTAACAACTATGCCACCAAGGTGGTTGAGTAGACAGAGTAAACACCTGGTACGCGTACAAAAGCGAACGCTGATTCGGTGTCATAGTGGCAGTTTGTGGATAATATGATTAGGTTTGCCAGTCCGAAGACTGGTGATTACAACCCATCATCATGGCTTCCCACTGACGCCTCGTTTCGGCAGTTCTCTTCAACACCGCACAAGTCTGAGCACCAACTTCCGCCTTCGAGGTCAAGATAGAAGATATCACAACTAACTCCTCGTGGGAACAGCGAGCAGAAGTACTTTGGGAAGGCTAATGTATTGGAGGATTGAACACGCATGAAAATAGTGAGCAGAAATACTTTGAGAAGGCTATTGTATTGGAGGATTGACCACGCATGAGAACAGCGAACAGAAATACTTTGAGAAGGCTATTGTATTGGAGGATTGAACACGCATGAGAACAGCGAATAGAAATACTTTGTGAAGGCTATTTTATTGGAGGATTGAACACGCATGAGAACAGCGAACAGAAATACTTTGAGAAGGCTATTGTATTGGAGGATTGAACACGCATGAGAACAGCGAATAGAAATACTTTGTGAAGGCTATTTTATTGGAGGATTGAACACGCATGAGAACAGCGAACAGAAATACTTTGAGAAGGCTATTGTATTGGAGGATTGACCACGCATGAGAACAGCGAACAGAAATACTTTGAGAAGGCTATTGTATTGGAGGATTGACCACGCATGAGAACAGCGAACAGAAATACTTTGAGAAGGCTATTGTATTGGAGGATTGAACACGCATGAGAACAGCGAACAGAAATACTTTGTGAAGGCTATTGTATTGGAGGATTGACCACGCATGAGAACAGCGAACAGAAATACTTTGAGAAGGCTATTGTATTGGAGGATTGAACACGCATGAGAACAGCGAACAGAAATACTATGTGAAGGCTATTGTATTGGTCTATTTAACACGCACGAGAACATCGAGCAGAAATACTTTGGGATTTGCCGCTGCATCTGGGCACTGAACACGCTGGGTATGCCCTACGTCCAGTGACGTCATTCGACATAGTGTAACATAACATAGGATAACATAATATAACGTAAGCCCACATCCTAGCATGCTTGTGTGATGTTATTGGTTTCTATTATCACTCCATTTGTGTAGATGAAATTGAATATTCGCTTCCAGTATTTTTAATAATAGACCTCTATTGCTAATTGTGTGCAAGAAAAAAACAAATCTCTGTTTCTAATATGAAGTTCTATAGCTATCTATTCTCCCTTTTGTTTCTTAGAATTTGATATCATTTATCTCCTTTTTGTTCAGCTCAATCTTTGCATTTTATGGTAATGCAACATCTCTTTTGTTACGAGTCTTGTTTCAAAGCTATATAGAAATTTTTTATTTTTTTCGCATATCCTTTACAGGATATGGCTGTCACATCAGCATCTTTCAGCTGATTGTTGATTTCTTGGCAAGATTACGCTCAGTAGATTGCAATTGCCAATATAGAAATACGGAATAAAAATTCATTGCGGTTTTTCCCGGCAGCCGTTTAGTATTGATGCTACTTGAGAACATCATTGTGAGCATTAAACAAGAACCATATTCTCTTGGCCAAAGGCGTTTGTTAGGTGATTTAGTCAGAGTCACACCATTAATTGAACCTCCCAAACCTCTCTCTCTCACCCATGCTATAAGCCTAGGTCCATGCGGGGTCACAGGATCGGGGAAGATAATTTCCATCTAGATGCGGATTTGAACCAATAACCACCAGACCGACAGGCGGATGCATTTGTTGCTAGGGTTCCTCCGACCCCAGTGTCTCACTGAGAGATGAAACAGATTTGTTAATAGAGCTCATTTCAACATATGGTTGCAATATCACGAAGAATAGATCAAATGGAAAGAAATTCCCTGAAGCCACAGACATATTTTCCTTGAAAAAGAACGCTTGCATTATCACTGACAACATAAAGAAATAACGCCTGTGTTATAATACGGATGGCGGTAAAAAGGAAGTAAAATGTTAACAAAACATAGGAATCATTCTCTGTGTCGTGATGAGAGAAAATAAGAATGCATTGCAAAAACACCAATATAACTATTCAAGAAGGAGGTTGGCAGAGATGAAAATTGCTTGTGTGTAGTTGTAGGCTCCCGTATGTTGGCGAACTTGATCAGAGAAGCAACGAATGATGGCCCTGTAACTTACCATAGGATGACGCTGTGGAGAAGGAGTTTCGAATGCAATTTGTAATCCCGCATACCGCGTTCAAAACAAAACTGCGGTCTATTTGGAAGCAGACCGCCTTTCGCTGGTTTTCATATAATGGTATGAGTGCCGGTCGTTCATAAAGTAATGGCACACTACTGAACGTAAACTTGCTACAAACTGCGACAAAATGCTGAGGTTGAGTGTGACGTCCTGTAAAGGAAATGCATCGAACTTTAAACCCACCTTTCATGTTGTAAGAGAACACTCGGGTGGGGGAGGGGAGGGGGGGGGGGGGGGTTGACGTGAGACTGGCTACCTCAAGGCGTAGAAAACTCAACTGCACTATCCAACCAGTCATGACAAAATCTACGAGGGACGGTCAATAAGTATTTCCTCGTAATGTTTCATTTCATTCAATGGGGAAATCAACACATACAATTCACAATGAAGTGAAGCTCTTAGTCTGAACTTCAAACATGTATTTCTCAGTGTGGTCTCCGTTATTCTATATAGTTTTTGTCCATCTTCTCACAGGGGCTTGTATCCCCGCACTGTAAAAATGCGTGTCCTCAAAGTGATGTCCACGAAGATCTTCTTCCAGTGATCCAAACAGATGCAAGTCTGAAGGTGCTCAGTCGGGACTGTAAAGGGGTGTGGTAATAATGTCAAGCCAAATTCTACAATCGTATCAATGGTGCGTTTTTGTGTGCTGTGGCATTATCGTGCAGCAGTAGTGCAGTTCTCGGATCTATGAATGGGTAAAGTAGTCAAAGACGCCCTCTAAGCTTCTTCAAAGTTTCAATGTAATGGTCAGCATTCACCGTGTTTCCCTGTTACAAGATGTCGAGAAGAATCACACCTTTTTCATCAAAAACACCGAGGCCATAACTTTCCCAACAGATGGTGACATTTTGAACTTCTTTCTTGTCGGCGATGTTGTGTGATGCCATTCCATTGACTGCCTCTTGGATTCTGGTTCAAAGAAATGAACCCAAGTCTCATCATCTGTCACAATATTCGATAAAAACCCTTCACCTCCAGTTTCGTATTGGTGCAGGAAGATGATGGCTATGGTTTTCCTTGCTTCTTTATGTCTGTCTGTCAACATTCTGGGTACCCACCATGCACAAACCTTTGAATAATCCAGGTCTTTAAAGATGATCTGGGCACACTGCCTTTACTAATGGACAACATGGAACACAGTTCATCTAGTGTTACCCGATGATCACCACAAATGATGTCATCAACTCGATGAATGTTGTGTGGAGTCAATGCGGTTGACGGACGGCCAGTTCGCTTTGCGTGAGCCAGTGAGGCTTGACCTGCTTCAGCTTCGTCACAACGACGTACCCAACGTCGGGCAGTGCTAACACCCACTGTTGAATCTCCATAAACAATACTGAAACGTTCGTGGATGCGAATTGGAGTCTCGCCTTCGGCCTTGATGAATTCTATGACCTTACGTTGCTTTAACCAAACTTCTTTGGTGGCCATTTTTAAACCGTTACTGTTGCGCAACCTTTGGCTGAAACAGCTTGGTAGTGATGCACGGCGCAGAGGAGTGTTTGAGGAATCCCACTGAGTTAATAAATTGCACACCGATAAAGTATTTACATAGATAAAAAAATAGGGGGCATTACTTATTGACCGTCCCTCGTACAAAAGGCTTAGCATGAGGTGGTTGTGGACCCATGGTTCAATAAGAGATAAAAGGTAAAAGGAAAAGATAAGGGTAGGAATGGATACATTCAGGGCAATGAGAAGACGACGACGACGACGACGAAGAAGAAGAAGAAGAAGAAGAAGAAGAAGAAGAAGAAGAAGAAGAAGAAGAAGAAGAAGAAGAAGAAGAAGAAGAAGAAGAAGAAGAAGAAGAAGAATATAAAAACAATAACAATTATAATCAAAATAGGAAACGGGTATTTTGCTGTCTGAGAAATGTAACAACTGCAAATATAAACTGACAATAAATACGAAGTTGGCCGATCAATGTATAGAATATGAAGCAGCAAGAAATATTGTATTTCTGGCTTTACAGGGGGCTTGCACCCTTCTACAAAACATCCTAATCTACGCCCCTGGTAATAACGGCAGTAACTTTTATATTCTTTATAGGAGCCCCGAGGGACTATCTCGGACCTAATTCCACAGGCTTGATTTATGATACCCGTTTATGACTAATGATCCCGATATTAGTTTACCTTAAAGCTAACTGTGGTGGTCTTTTCATTGAGCTTATTTGTAGTACAATGGCGCTGGCAATGTTGATAAGGAATTGCCCATGAGCACGATTATACGAGGGTTCGACGCCAGGGCTCGTCGCTTGCCAAATTCAGGGGAAGATTGACCACCTATTACTGCTGGCTCCTAGTTCAACAAAATGTGATAGCGCTATCACATCACAGACCCATGGCGGGAAACTGCTTCGTACGATACTGGCGCTGTGGCAAGGAGTTACGGACGCGATTCGTAATCCTGCATACCGCGTGCGAAACACAGCAGCGGGCAGTTTGGTAGTGGATCGCCGTGCATTGGGTTTCATATAATGGTATGAGTGCCTTTCGTTAAGAAAGCAATTTCAAACTACTCAACATAAACTTGCCATGGAATCACATACAGTTAAAGAATGATGGGGTTGACTGCGACGTTCTATAAAGGATATGCAAGTAACTGTTAGTTAGTTTAGTATAATATACAATGGGAGCAGCGAGAGCGTGGTGGTTAGATGCTAACTAGCCGGGTCTATGGTAATGGATTAGATCCGCACCTGTGTGGAATCTAATAAAATTGACTTGGGTCTGTCCAGGATAAAATGGATACCAGGAAATGTCTTGGCAAGTAAAAGTCGTTTGCGGGTGACTAACCACATCACGCTGTGAAATATTTGTCTAGCACCATATGCCCAAATGTTGCTTAACGTGTGTAAAACGGTCCTAAACTTGTTACCTCACACTTCGGCGAGACAATGCTGGTGATAGATTAGACAACTCAAGACAGTATGCTTAGGACACAAGTATGTCGAAGGGGTCAGGACTGGCTAAGATTGTAACGTATGGTCAAAGCTTCAATTCAAAATTATGAATTTCCCAACAGTTTCCTTTCCTTTTGATAAATATCCCAGATGTAGCGTCATCATCAGTTCTGACAACTTGTGTAGGTGTTCATGCATCGCAACAGATCTAGGTACTTGATGTTTTGGATAAATTATAGTGATGATAGTCCTCCAAGCCATATCCCCAATCTATTCAGCATCATTTCTCTCTGGAATACTTCTACCTGTTCTACCGCTGATCTTCTATCAGTATGTTTTTTACCGCCCCTCATCTTTTTATACGACTAGTATGTGTCTCCATCTTATATGTGTATGTGAGTATTTAAATGTGGGTGGCCGAGGGGCTAGAATGCCAGATTCTCCTTCGGGAGACCCGGGTTCGAATCCTCGGTAAGGCGTGGATTTTTTTCTGTCAGGGGCAAAAGACAGCCCTAACCTGCACAGTTTGTGGCGACTGCACTAGCCAGATGGCCTTAATCTCTCAGGCTCAAGACCCCCTGCCATACACAGCAAGGTACTATATAGGCAGCAAATGACAGCTTTGACAGTATATAATTGCATTTGTCTAGTACATTAAATCATTCTTAATTACCCCGGAAGTCCTAGGTATTCGCAAAGTATGTTTCAGAAACCACAACCCTGTTTCCTCAAAGCTCTTCCTAATTTGTTCCTTTACGTGCCAATATTCAATGTCATATAGTAGAATGGGTTCTATAACCCATATTAGCCCTCTATTTATTGTCATATAGTAGAATGGGTTCTATAACCCATATCAGCCCTCTATTTACTGTCATATAGTAGAATGGGTTCTATAACCCATATCAGCCCTCTCTTTCTGACATTCAGTGGCAGTACTCTATTGCGTAAGATAGTTTTCATTTTCTTCAATACAGCGTTTCATGTTTACGCCGCTCAAAATTAAAGACTAACAGATAATGTGGAGCTAAAGTACCCAAAGGGACTGACTCACCTTAAGTAAAAAATAAATCGATGTTTAATTGGGAAAGAGGTAGTTAACTAGGACAAGTAGATTTAAGTACGAGATGTATGAAGTAACTAAAGTTACTGCTGGGGATATCATACGTTTAAACCAAATATTTAATTTTGTTCATTATCTGACCAGAGATCCAGTCAGTGTTCTGGCTACACGAAATATAATAGTTATGGCAAGCGAGTGTGACTAAATGATAAACAAGACATATCATATATAACACACAGTTACAGTCTGACACAGAGTATGATGAATCAACACGAATATGAAAGTTCAGATCACTTTCTCAGTCGTATACATAGTCACATGCTGGGAACAACATAGAAGTATGCACATTTAGTGCTCTACGAGAACAAGAACATTCCTACATTCTACACATGAAGGTTGAGCACGAATACATGTGTCCCGAGTGTAATGACCTTGTGTCTAGTCATCATCATCATCATCATCATCATCATCATCTTCTACTTTTGCGTCAAACGTGGGGGGTGGGAGGAGGAGTAGTTGACGTTCCAGCTCAAGATGAGTGATACTGGATAGTGTCATTCCATGTTATTGTACAATGTCTTTGATGTCAATCCACTTTCTTCTCGAGCGTCTTCCTGTCCCAGTATCCTATCTTCTTTGATGCAGCGCCAGCGCTGGTAGTTGATGGTGTTGCATTCTAACGTAATGCCCGAACCAGTTTATCTTCTGCCATTCAATATATGTGGCACAAGGTGCTAATCCCGCTGTCTGCTTGTTTTAACTATTCACTAAATCAGTTATTCGATCAGATTTACCGCGTGATTTCATCTTTACTTTTGCGTAGTTCTCTCGTTATGCAAACTAGCTCCTTTACCTGATCAACTCTTGGTAAAAGAAAGGCAATAACATTAGATATGCAGATGATACAGTATTGATTGCAGACAATGAGCAGGATCTGCAACATTTACTAGTTGTGATTATTGTACACAGAACGACTGGGGTTAGAATTCATTGAAAGAAGGCACCGTTTATTGTCGTCACTGTGAAGAATGAAATACCGCAATGTAATATACGGGTAAATGAGAATATTCTTAAACAAGAGAACTGGTACAACTATCTCGGAACAGCCATAACATGTGAAGGGGGGTGTCTTGAAGAGATTAGAGATTTCCGAGTTCAGAAACTCAAATAGATTGACGAAAAGAATGACCACCGCGCCATATACTGATAGGGCACAGTACAGCAACAGTCCTCTACAAACAATCCTGCTGAGGCAGTAATTCCACCGAACGTGCTCAACGTAAAACAAACAAGATTTTAATAACACGTAAAATGGGAAAGTCTAACACCGCGCCACCCAAAATGTGCTTGCCCTTTTCTTCGGATATTGATCTCTTCTTACAGGGAACAGAGCTGCTGACCTTTTGCTTGTTAAACTTTTCCTTTTGTTTGTCCTTGACTCATTATTTCGACTGGCACGCGACTATTGCTAGAACATCATGGTTATTTGTTATGTTCGTGTTAAAGTTAGTTTTATATTCTTTTCAGGACGTTAATTATCAACCCCAACATGTTTTGATTTATTAGCCATTTTTACGATCAGCAGTTTGAAAAAGAAAGAAAGTGTAAAAAAATGTGAGTAAGTGAGATGTAAGAAAGAGAGTGCTGAAATGCTATATAGAACCTGTTTTGCTGTGTGGCAGTGAATCTTGGAATGTAAATTAACAAATTAGGAAGAACTTGGAAGCAACAGAGATGTGGTTCCTGAGACGAATGTTGGGAATATCTTGGACTGCCAGGATAACTAAGAACGACTGCCAGAGAGAGGCTAGTGATCCGAGAACATTATATACAACTATAAGAATAAGACAAACAGCTTTCTGTGGTCATGCGATGAAAAGAGATGCATCGGAAAACATCGTGACAACTGGAAAGATCAAGGGGAAGAGAGGAAGGGGTATAGTACCAAGAGAAATGATGCTGGATGGATTGAGACGGTATCATGGAGGAATATCATCAGCAGAGTTGATCCAGAACATCAAGGTACGAGATCTGTGGAGAGATGTCAACGCTTAGTCACACACATGATGATGATCAGTTTGCATTTGTTTTTCATTGAACAATTTGTTTCCAGAATATAATTATGATCTAATGTTGATCTTTTAAAGGACAGGAGTTTGCTCGCACTTGTTGCTGTTGGTTTGGTCTATTTATGTGAGTGTCAATTTGTAGTAAATGTTATGGCTGAGGTAATTGCGTGTATTTTTAAGTCTATATGGTAATGAAACTACAATTTAAAGGCCACATAACCCATTGAATATCGACTGATCTATAAATGTATGGGGTTAGCATCATACATCCAAAAGGTATGAAGGCGTGAAAACGAGTCTGTTACGTACTTATCACTGAGAGGGAAGACCAGGAGAACTTTTAATCAGATAGCGGTGGGAACGATTAGTAGTATGACTCTTCGCTGGCTGCTGAACGAGGGGACGGAGTACGTATGGAAATGTCCTGAGTGCAGTGATGTCGGTTCTTAACTTAACTCAACTCAACTCAACGTACTTATCTTAACCTAGTCAAGAATGATTCCAGAAGCTGGGCATACCCTACAAAACTCAGTTAAAGGCCGATCATCCTTGGGTTGTTCGTTAGCATAATATTAAATTTGTCATATTTAATTAAGGGAAATCTAACATATTAATGGTTTCTAATAAGAACAGACAGAGAGAGAGAGAGAGAGAGAGAGAGAGAGAGAGAGAGAGAGAGAGAGAGAGAGAGAGAAAGAGGGGGGGGGGGGTCCGGAAGGTTGTTATGGGATCGAGGTTCTGCAAAGGACATGCTACTGAATGAATGAATGAATGAATGAATGAATAATAAGAACAGAAATGCGGCAAGGAATTTTTCTGCCACGTGTATAATAATAATAATAATAATAATAATAATAATAATAATAATAATAATTATTATTATTATTATTATTATTATTCACTATAGACTTGATTGTCGGTCTCCATGGCTATGGACTTGTGAACGTGATTCGTGAGCCCACTTACCCGAGTTCGAAACACAGCTGCGACCGATTTGGCAGCAGACCGCGTGGCGCTGGGTTTAACGTGTTGGTATGGGAGTCGGTCGTTCAGAAAGCAATGACAAATTACTGAACGTAAACTTGCCAACAACAGCAGTAAAATGCTGGTATTGACAGCGAATGGAGACAGATTGTATCTGCAGCAAAGAACCTCAATGGCTCGGAACGGTGAAGAAGAAGAAGAAGAAGAAGAAGAAGAAGAAGAAGAAGAAGAAGAAGAAGAAGAAGAAGAAGAAGACAGCGATATCCTGTAAATAGGATATGCAAAAAAAATAATAGACTTGATTGCAAAGACAATAATAACTACAGCCATAAATAGAATTCAATGGACTCTTGACAGTGAAGCTTGATAACCTGGACTTCGCTGATGACATTGATCTTCTGTCTCACACACAATAACAGATCCAAGATGAACTAAAAACAGTGGACAACATATGGGTTTAAAAATGCATAAGGAAATGACAAAGATGATGAGAATAAACCAAGCACGTGATAACCCGCCTCTCTTGCTGAAACCCCATTTACAGGGGCGGAAACATACACATACTCAGGTAGTAATGGAGACTCCGTGGCGAAGCGGTTACGCCGCTGACCTCGCATTCCGAAGGTTGTAGGTTCGATCCCGTGCTGTGACGTTCGGTTCACGAATGTAACTTTCCCGGAGTCTCCTGGGAGTCGACGCTGGAACTACGGAGTTCCTGCTTTGTGCGACGCTTTAGGTAGGCCGCCCTGTGGAAAGAGACTGAGCTAGATGGGATAAGACCCGGTGCAATGAAGCCGATCTTCTTGCGTATTAAGCCCTTTTTTAAGGTAGCATGGTAAACAAAGTTTTGGTTACAGATACAGATAAAGTGAGACCACAAATACCAAGAGGGGTTATCAGGGCACTTGAAAATTTGTGGAAGGCGTAGGAAATTAATCTTAGCAACAAACTTAGCTTGCTTGAGAAAAACGGGAAAGTCTTTTTATGGAAGTCCCGCGGCATATGCAATACAGAGAGAGACGTAAAACCACACAGACCGTTAGAGACAGTGTTCAAAATGTAGCAATCTTTTCAATCTTTAACACTAGCACACAAGTACGCACCCACGCACAGAGAGAAAGAGACAGGGACAGACAGACAGACAGACAGACAGACAGACAGACAGACAGACAGACAGACAGACAGACAGACAGACAGACAGACAGACAGACAGACAGACAGACAGACAGACAGACAGACAGACAGACAGGCAGGCAGGCAGGCAGGCAGGCAGGCAGGCAGGCAGGCAGGCAGGCGGATAGGTGGGTAGGTAGGTTGGTAGGTAGGTACGTAGACAGACAGACAGACAGACAGACAGACAGAAGAGAGAATGAACGAACGATCCAACCAACTTTATGTTTAACTGGTAACAAATTGGGCACGCAGGCTCGTCTTACATTCGGCCCTTCTAATCACTCATCTTTCGTTCATCAATAGTGCATGATACATTCAAATAGGAAAACAACATTGTCAAATGAATGTTTAAATCATAACAATAAATATTACCATGTTATGAGGCACATCCCCCCCCCCCCCCACATCCCCCAACAATTACACATCCCCCCACACACACATCCCCTACCCACAAACACACACCCACAGGCACTCATACGTGGTCAAGCTATTTGACTCGGGCTCCGAAGGTTGTGGGTTCGATTCCGGACCGCGTCCTTTGGTTCACGAGTGAAATTTTTTGGAGCCTCCTGTGGGTCGTCGCTAGAACTACGGAGTGCTTTTTGCGACGCTTTCCACGCTGCGGAAAGAGACTGAGCCATTTGGGATAACACCCGATGCAATGAAGTCGACCCTGTCGACTTTTACTCGATTTATTATTAAACACATGCATTCCCCCACAATACACCCATCCCCCACCCACACACATCCAACCCCCCCCCCCCCCACACACACCCATCCACAAACCTACACACACTCAAGGCACACCTACATGCACCAACCGACCCATCCCCCACCCACACATATCCCCCACCTACACACATCACACCACCTACACACTTCTTCCACCCATCCCATAATCCACATACACTCACCCAACCACATATCCTCCACCAGCCACCCACACACCCACAACCACCCAGCCAAGCACACATCCCCCAACACACTTCCCCACCAACACACACATCTCCCCGCCAACACACACATCCCGCACCTACCCACACAAACACTTGCCGCACCAACCCACACATCCCCACTTACACACATTCCCCCATCCACACAATTTCCCCACCCACTAGCATATCCCGCACCCACCAACACACACATCCCCCACCCATCCCCCAACCTACACACACTCACCCACCCACACATCCTCTACCCACCCCCAATCACCTATCCCTCAAACACACACCCCCACCCACCTCACCTATACACACACATCCCCACACACACCCACATCTCCCCACCCATACACACATCCCCACCCACACACATCTTCCCACCCACCAACACATCCCATATCCACCCACACACGACTCCCACCAATACACACCCCATCACTCACATATACATCTCCGACCTACCCACACACACATCCCCACCCACACACACACACATTCCCCACCTATACACACATCCCCCACACCACCTACACACATCCCCACACCACCTACACACATCCCCACACCACCTACACCCCCCACACCCCCCCACACACCCACCCACACAACCACACCCACCCACACATCCAACTACCCACAAACACCCACCCACCCACCCAAACACATACTCCCACATATCCCCACCCACACACACACACATCCCCATCACCCCCACACATACCCCTACAAGACACACCCCACACACACCTCCCACACCCACACTCATCCCCACACACAGACTAGTACACACAACACCCACCCGCACACTCATCCTCCACCCATATGCTCACATCCCCCAACCACATACACACATCCTCCCGAGAGAGAAAGAGAGAAAGAGAGAGAGAGAGAGAGAGAGAGAGAGAGAGAGAGAGAGAGAGAGAGAGAGAGAGAGAGAGGAGAGCGAGATTTCCATTCTTTTTCATGTGTATTTACAGCTCATTGTTTTTCATCTTTGTTTCGTTTATCAACACCCTGTTTTGTTCCGTCTTTCCGTATTTTCTTTTCCCGTAAATATAGCTGTGTTTATGCTTTCCTTTGAAACACGTGAATTACCTCTGTGTGTTTGTTTTATTGCAGTTTTCTAGCCAAGTATTCCTGTTGTATTCTTGATACAGATTTTGGTCGAAACATTTGTTTGTATTTGTTTTGTTTTTTGTTTCGTAGAGCTTCTTAGTTATATTTTGTATTTCTTCGTTTCTGCGTAGCAGATCGACAGAAGTCACCAAGTTTTCGATCACCATACGCCATGCCGATAAGCGTGGGTGGTCATAAGGGCGGATTTCGATACCATCTTGAAGTCTACCTACGTTTGCATGGAAAGTTATGTACATACCTGTTGTATAAATGTTCTTCTCTGTTTGCTTGTTTTGATTTTTTTTTTTCCCCTCTCAATATTTAAC
The DNA here is from genome assembly GCA_963921405.1 of Cepaea hortensis. NCBI lineage: Eukaryota > Metazoa > Mollusca > Gastropoda > Stylommatophora > Helicidae > Cepaea > Cepaea hortensis. Next base: position 150,425,786 of record OY992878.1, on the reverse strand, counting down.
CTTCAAGTACTCTTGTGTTTCATCTCATCTCATGATATGGCCTGGTCATGTGAAAAGTTGCTATATTAGAAAAATTGAGTATTCCTGATAACATTTCCTAAATAAACAATTATAAAGCAAAATTACCTTGAGGCCTCTCAAAAAACACTATGTGACTCTCTAGGGTCACAAGTTTGAGAAGCATTGTAAGTACTCATGTGGTTTTAAAAACATATCTTGAAATGTTCGGGAGTATCAGTAATATACCGCACACTTCTTATTGTTGACTGAAAGCTGTTGGGACATTTGTGAACATGTGATGCGAGATGCTGATGAATACAGGAACCCGCACAGTCCAAAGTGCCTGGGATTGTCCCTATGGCAGTAAATTCAAACAGTGACAGATGATGCAGTTCCGTTTCAGAAGTCTCTGAAGTAAGTCGCCAGAAGTCCTTGGATCCGTCTTACAATATTGCTCCTATCAACTGCTCAAATACCATACGCGAAACAAAATCGTTGTAATGCCCCCTCCCCATTTCCGCTGCCAGGATTTTGTCTCCGTCACCAGTATGTCAAGTACAGCTCTTTGTATCACAATGTGTACCCACGCAAGGTCACCAGTATGTCAAGTACAGCTCTTTGTATCACAATGTGTACCCACGCAAGGTCACCAGTATTTCAAGTACAGCTCTTTGTATCACAATGTGTACCCACGCAAGGTCACCAGTATTTCAAGTACAGCTCTTTGTATCACAATGTGTACCCACGCAAGGTCACCAGTATTTCAAGTACAGCTCTTTGTATCACAATGTGTACCCACGCAAGGTCACCAGTATTTCAAGTACAGCTCTTTGTATCACAATGTGTACCAACGCACCGTGTTCAGAGACTACTACAACAGTACTATCTGCCGGAGTATTGGTTCAGATACGCACAAACATGAAGGGATCATCAGCATTGAGAGGCATAACATTTTGCTTCGTTAACTTTATTCTGGCACGAGAACAATATGAGGGCATTACATCCTGGGTAAAATTGTGTGTTAGACTCGACAAAATCACCTTGTGGGCCTCCATCGTTTGGACCCCAACGTACAGAGACAGCATGCCTTGCTAACAACAAACATGCGTTCTGCAACCCCGCCCAAACACTTCTTCTTACGAGATGTAGACCTCAACTTGTTGACGTGCACGTAAATATCAACAGTGAACACAGTATATATGTACTTCCAACACATTAGCCTATCCTTCAACACGTCAGCCCCAGCTCATAGATATAAGAAAAGTGTATACAGTGAACACAATATCCCATCCTCCAACGTGTGAATCCCAACTCAGAAAGATACAGAAGCACACACATCCACACACAAACACAGACACACACATGTGTGTGTGTGTGTGTGTGTGTGTGTGTGTGTGTGTACACACATTCAACACACTATCTCATCCTCCAAGATGTGACCACAAACTCACAGAGATAAGTTGCATAAATACAACCATTACGTTATCCTAAACCTCCAACATGTAAACCCAACACGGAGAGGTAGAGAAGCATAAATACATACATTCAACACTCTAGCCTTGCCTTCAACACGTCAACCCCAATTCACAGATATAAGAGAAATGGATACACTATCCCATCCCCCAACGTGTGAACCGCAACTCACAGAGGAAGACAGCAATTGCATCAACAGCATTTATTGGATTCCAAGTGGCGATAGATGCATGGTCCTGCTTTTCTGTGAACCTGCCTTATTATGTATTCAGTGGAGAGAAAAAAAACAAAACAAAAAACAAAAAACAAATAAATTGACGATAATGATTATAATTGTGTTAATCTGGACGTGAAAGCAAGAAATGCAGACATAATATTGATTATGAGGTATGTATAGTTGGGAACGCTGTAAGCTCTATGACGCCAGAACTGTGTTTTTGGGCAATCTGCCAAGTAATTAAGAAGAACTGGTACATTTTTAAAACATGCGTAATTAAAACACCTAGAAAATGGCAAGAAACACCTTGAGAAAATAATGAAATAAGGATTTGTTTGAGTTGGACAGAAAGCAGCAGGGTACACCATGATGGTTTGTGAGCGGTGTAAATGTTTAGCTAATTGTAAATTGAATTTTTGCCTTCTTTCGTTCTGCCTTATACTAGATTTACTAGAAGGTCGTTGGGACATTGCCCCCTCAACTCGCTTAACTCCGTGTGACTGTTTACCTGCTCCTGGGATTTCAGTTTCTGCTTCGTTTATTCTGTTAACTTGTAATTATTGTCTCAAACAGTGGAGTCTTTTAAAAATATCAGAAGTGGACTAGTAACGTAATGCAGGTGTTAAATAGAATGAAGAACATACTGTACAATAACATTAGATATGCAGATGATACAGACAATGAACAGGACCTGCAACATTTAGTAAATGTGGTTGTTGCTCACAGTGAACAACTCGGATTAGAATTGAATAGTAAGAAGACACAGATTATGGTCGTCACTGCGAAGAAGGAAATACCACAATGTGATATACGAGTAAATAGGCATATACTTAAGTAAGTGAATCGGTACAGTTATCTCGGAATAGTCATAACATCTGTTAGGGAGATGCATTTAAAAGATTAGAACAAGAATTGCCATTGCGAAGGTAGCCTTTTGCAGGATGAAAAACATGCTGAACAATAACAAGATATCAATTGAAACGAGAAAGATTGTTGAAGTGCTACATAGAACCTATACTTTTGTATGGATGTGAAGCGTGGACAATGAGCAGTCAAACTGGAAAAAAAAAAAAAAAAAAAAAAATCTGCTGGCTGTGGAATTGTGGTTTCTGAGGAAAATGCAAAGAATATCATGGACAGCCAGAAAAACCAATGAACAAGTCCTTCAAGAAACAAATGAAGATCGTAAACTGATTAGAGACATTAGACGTAGACAGTCAAAATGTTATGGGCATGTTATGAGAAGAAATGACTTGGAGAACTTGGTGACGACTGGCAAGATCGAAGGGAAGAGACCAAGGGGAAGACCGAGAAGTAAATACCTGGATGGCTTAGCCATGTGGCATGGTCGATACAGGAACATGGAGCTAATCCACGACTCTGGTAACGGAATGGGATGGTAAAACATGACCGCCCACGCTTATCGCCATGCCACATGATGGATGGTATAAGACTAGCTAGTAAATAAAAGTAAAACCATTGAGAACTTGCATCTTTCCTGCAGCAACATGGGGGCGTGAATCATAGATGTTACAAAATCAGTTATTAGAAGACCACTGATAACGATGACACTATACTGACATTCTGCAAGAACGATATACACAATACGGCCTAAGACATGAAAAAAGGCCCTTTGTTTGTTACTGTCCTTTCATCTGTAAACGGGAGTAGCAGTAGTTGTCACTGTCATTTTATTTTTATTTTTGTTTTGCATATCCCTTACAGGACGTTGCAGTTAACATCAGTATTTTTCAGCTGCTGTTGATGTGCTCGGCAAGATGACGCTCAGTAGTTTGCCATTGCTTTCAGAGCGGCCGGCTCACATACCCCTTAAGTTACCAACGCGGCGAGAACCGTTACCGATTCTCGCGCAGGTTACGTTACTCACGAGAATATACGGGATTACGGAGAGAGACGCTAACCTCTGGGCCAGGGAGAACGGCCACTGTCATTTACTACCTATAATAATACTATGCAGTGTAGGACAGGAGAGGGGGGGGGGCTGTTCTTGAGCCTGAGTAATTAAAGCCACCTGGCTAGTGCAGGCTGGGGATTTTCCTTTTTGCCACCGACAGAAAAGTTCCACACCTTATCGAGGATTCAAACCCGGGTCCCCTGAAGGAGAGCCCGGCATTCTTGCCACTCGGCCAGCCGCTCCTCACATTGGCTACTTCCCTCACCACCTGCATGGTAGTCCAGGGCTCATGTCCCCAGCGTGTGCATGATCACTTGGCTCGGGATGTGCCGAGATCTATCCAATTGTATTCAGGCATTGTAACCTTTTATTCCAGGAAATAAAACCAGCAACAGTTTCCATTTGGTCGAAGAAGTATATGCCTACTGACGTTCTCATATCTCTCAATTGTTTGGTTTTGGATTTGAATTAGGTCAAGTATCACTTGCTCCCAAAGACACACAGGGGGAATCTAAACACGGTGCACCAACCCCGCACTACTGGCGAGAGTCAAGGTGTGTGTGTATACCACAATCATCACCAGCAAATGTCCAGCCACCCGGCGTAGACCTCCATGTCACTCCACAGATGTCGATCCTCGGTGTTCGGGAATCAACTCTGATGATGACACTCCTCAATTCCGCTGCCTAAGTCCATCTCTCGGTCACCTCTGCCTCTTTCCCCACTGATCTTTCCCATCGTCACGATGGTTTCCAATTCTTCTCTTCTCATTGCAGAACTACAGAATGCTGTTTGTCTCTTTCTTATAGATGTATAACATATTCTACTTTCATTCGCCGCCCCTAGCCATTCGGTGTTATTTACGCCGGCTGGCAAGGTATTGACAAAATTCGTCTTAGGAAATAAATCTCCGATGCTTCCAAGCTCTTGACAGACGTTACACGATTGACTGCCATTCAACAAAACAGGTTCTATATAACATGTCAGTACTCTCTTACTTTCATTGATAGTGACTTATAGCTTAATATAGTTTTCTTTTTTCTGAAATTCAGCTTGTATTTGACATATTCTACTCGTAATGTATATCTCGCATCTTCAACCAGATATTATATCTATCTGCCCTTAGTTATGTGTATTTATCGTCTTGGTTAAGCATCTCCTCTTTTATTGTCGACTAGTATTTTGGTTTCATCGTGTTTGTTTGATATAACCTTTGTTTCCGCTTTCTTGGTATTCAAGGAAAGAATGTTTATTTCTTTTTAAAACCCAGATTCATACATGTTATAACTATTCTTGCCGTGTGTAACTTTCCTTATTGAGAAGATGTACCGTGCAAGGGCATATTCGGCCGGCTCTTGTGAATTTCTGTTTGCCGAAGGATTTGTATCGTAATCAGCGTGAACACGAGTCATCGACGTACTTTGCCTTTATTTGAGAAAGCTAAATGATCAATCCACTACACCAGGATCTTTTGGTGAAGATTTGCAATGCGTTTCTTATTTTGTAAGAAACTACAGTGCTCATACCTTGAATCGAACCAGGTCTATAGGTCTCCAAAGTGGGCATCCTAATCTCTGACCAACTCCGACAAGATGCTCTGGAGACAGATCACGTCACCTTCAACTTAAATCATTATGTAAACATAAGTGATTTAGAATAATTCCACAGCTGTAAGCATCCGCGATTTGCTTAATTCTACATCTTTAAGCTTGTTTTATTTAAATGATAAAACCTCTAAGCAATTGTTATTATACAATCTTAAGTGCCTGAATAATTGTAATTTGGATAATGCAAAATCTCTATTTAGTTTCGATTATTGTTAAATCGCAAAGAATGATTACGTGAGCAATAACCGAAACGAGCAAACGTCTGCCTGTTTTAACAATCGACAGCGCCAATCTCTGAATGCGCAGATTGCATTGTTTGATATTCATCTTACATCGCAATGAACGTTTGCGCTGCCGTATTTAAACAACACGGGACATTCTGCAAATAATATCATACTCTGATTTGTGTTTGCTGGAAAATAAAATTCAGCGCTAATACTTGTTATAATTTGAGTGCGTTGAGTATATTGATTTCAGTTTGTTTGTGGCACGCGAAGATAAATTGAAATGTCAACAATTACCCAGCGGAACATTCGTCCTTTTCCCCAAATTATGTCCTCATCAAAATTGCATCTTCAGTTCTAAACAGGGAGTAAGTTGGGTGAAGGTACTCAGAAAACTACAGGCGTCAACTACTTAAGCAGATAATGGGTAGGTTGTGGGGGATTTAGGGGGCAGAGCCAATGATTGTTGATATCTATCTGTTGGAGTGTGTCGGAGAGGTATCGTGTGGTGTAAGGTGTTGCGTGCATGTATGTGCGCGCGCTCGTGTGTGTGGATACGAATATGAAGTATGTTGTCAGTGTTAATTGGCCAAAAATACAAACACATTTACGGTTGACTGGTTGTGAATTCTGCGGAAGATTGAGTTTTAACTCCTGATGCCGATGCACTGGAGTTTGGGTTGTCTGAAATATGAAAGAGGGCTTGCATCTATCCAGGTGATGATGGCGTTGAGACGTTTCTCCCTAACTGGTCCGTCTCATAGAAGCTTCTCCGTGGGAACTATCTTGTAAAACTATGTTCCTACTCGTGGTAGTAGTAGTAGTAGTAGTAGTAGTAGTAGTAGTAGTAGTAGTAGTAGTAGTAGTAGTAGTAGAAGTAGTAGTAGTAGTAGTAGTAGTAGTAGTAGTAGTAGAAGTAGTAGTTGTAGTAGTAGTAGTAGTAGTAGTAGTAGTAGTAGTAGTAGTAGTAGTAGTAGTAGTAGTAGTTGTTGTTGTTGTTGTTGTAGCAGTAGTGTAGTAATAGTAGCAGCTGTAATGATAATCGTAGACATTGAGTATTGTCGTAGTAGTAGTAGTAGTAGTGTCGTGTCCTCCTTTACAGTGTCGTCCCTGGAGTGAAGAGAGCCGACACCCACATTATAATATTTTTTCCCTCTCAATATTCTGGAGAATCCACCAGCTTCCGTCCAACACACTCCATCAGCCTATGGACACCTTTTCCTATCACTCTCTCACTGTCGTACTATGCCCCCTTCTCATACTTCCCCAACGCAACATACTCAACAACTCTTGCTTCTATAAATTAATAATGAGTAATTTATTAAAATAAAAGTGTAACGTATATGAGACGTGTATGTGAAGAAAATGTGTGACGTGTTCTATAAAGTGTGTAGACTCTGACTCTCAGACAGCAACCCAGTCAGCTGATCCCAGCAAAGATAGACCACAGCACGTTACGTCAGAACATGTACTTCTCACCCGTTGCCGAAACCCTCTTGCCGGATACTGCTTTGCCTCTGTAGACCTCTGGTAATCCAATTTCATGAACATCCGAAAATAGACACCGGTGGTATTAACAGTTAATCATGGACCGGTTGCACTCTACACAATGTCCGTTCCTAACGTTCCTTAACAAACTGCACAAGTCTTTTGTAGTGTGTACGCAGTTAGTTAGTTAGTTAGTTAGTCGACAGATCATCCTCGTTGCACATCGAACCATTCAGTCCATAAGTGCTAATTTCTAATGTTAATTGTTGCTGTACTAACACTAGGTACTCTTAGCCGGTTCTCGGTTCGTTACTACTGTCTAATGCTGTGTGGTGCATCAGTATGCATCACTCTCTTTGATGAATCAATTTCCTTCTAGCGTAAGTTACGTTCTGTATGCAACTCTAGTGACTCTTGAACTGGTGTTCTTCCCTTTTGGATTTGGATTTTTTCCCAAAAACTTGTTGAGTTTCCTTGGATCTGGTAGGGAACCTAGGATAGAAACAACACATCTGGTGATAGTACTAGTCACTGATCCTTTCGGCTGAGTGTAAGCCTATCACCTTGCTTAATGATCTTTAGCTAACTAGACTTAGTCATAGAGCAGATTAGCTACCCACCTAGAGCCGAATCAGGCTATGACAAAGAAAAAATCAGCAAACAGAATGCGGAACCCCGCCCACCAGGGACACCTACGGGAAGATCCCAATTATCCCTCATTACTCAATTCTCAACTAGTAAAGCTTATCAGCACTTCACTAATCTATTCTAGCTAACAGAGCCACGTATCACTTCACTACTCTAGCTAGTTTCCACTAACAGTGCTAATCATCACACTATAGTTTAACAAGTCCACAGTCTATATTAATTAGAACTAATATTATAATAGGTTATACCTTAAATGGCACTACTGCAGTCCTATCAATCATATCTACATCTGCCATTATAGGCACGTGCAAAATTAAGTCACTAATTAACACACGGTAGATATTATTTCCACTAAGCACTGCAGTGCCCTGGCACTCTGACTAGAGCATTTTTCAAGTCCACCCTAGTTGATTCCCAACTCGGGTTTATATGGCAAACTACCAAAGTTGGCCACGTGACGTTATCCTTTATGCCCCCACACAGGTGGCACAGTGGCAGATCATCCCTTGTCAGGAAACTATTTTCCTGGCTTAAGTCCTGTCAAAGTTGTCAGTAATAGTTTAGATTCTCAAAACAAGCCAGCGAGTTTCTGTCGAGTTACAACAAAGAGTTGCAAATAACCCCGTCAATCCTCTCGATGTGCCGGAAACCAAGAATTGACAGATGCACTGTTTTCTTCCTAGTCGGGCACTTCCGACCTGTTGATAAACTGTCAATCTTCTGTTCCGTGGTGACAATCCCAGCAGCCATTTCCGTCTGATGTCCGGCAGTATAGATGACAAACGGAACCATTCCATATCCTAAGCCGACAATCATATGTGATTCTAACTGTTAATGAACTGCCAACTCGATGTATCCATTCCTTCTCACTCACCACCAAATGTGTTTATGGGCTGACACGATGTAACCTGTGCAGCTGTGTTTACTCTGTTAGTAAAAATAGTTGTCGCTGGCAGATCGTCCGCTTAATCCGAAAATCCTCTATAATAATCAACCTGTTAAACACACGGTTTTATTTTGTGACATAGGCCCCCTCTTAAGAGAGTAGTCCATCTCACTCTTCTCCACCGTGAGTTTAATCCAGATGATTCATTCTTCTTCTTCAGGAGCTGGGTGTCTTGACAAGAAGTCCGCTCCAACATTTTCCTTCCCAGGAATGTACTCTACTGTGAAATTATACGGTTGAAGTAACAACGACCACCGCATCAAACGTGCGTTGAGCTTCTGAGAAGTAGCCAGGAACATCAGGGGCTGATGATCCGACTGGACCCGAAACTTAACTCCATACAAATATGGCTGAAATTTTTGCACTGCCCATACAAGGGACAAGCACTCTCTCTCGACGGTTGAATAATTCCTCTCCGCCTGTAGAAGTTTCTTACTTGCGTATGCTACAGGTTTCAAAACCGAAGCATCGTCTTTTCCTTGCTGTAACAAAGCGGCTCCAATTCCAATCGCACTCGCATCTGTTCTCAACACAAATGGTTTGGAAAGGTCAGGGAGCTGTAATACAGGTTTGCTGACCAAGGCCTCCTTTAACTGACTATAGGCATTCTCACATTCTGGTGTCCAAATGATTTGATCCGGGAATCCCTTTTCCAAGGTTTCCGTCAACGGAGCTCCCAGTTCAGTGAAATGTGGGATAAATTTGTGGTAGAACCCACACAACGAGAGAAAAGATCGCACATCCTTCTTCGTTTTTGGTCTAGGTGCATTTCTGATTTTCTCCAGGTTCTTCTCTTCTGGAACAATGTGTCCTGGAGTGATGGTGTGACCTAGAAATTCCAGAGTCTGGTAACCAATCATGCACTTGGTTGGACGAGCAGTAAGCCCTGCTTCCTTGAGCCTCTTAAACACTCTCTCCAAGGATTGTAAGTGGTCATCCAAGCTGTCACTGGAAATCAGAATATCATCCATGAATGAGATGATGGACGGATCCTGTAACGGATCTAATAAAGTCCTCATCATGCGTGTAAACACACTAGGTGCATTGCTGAGTCCAAAGGGCATGACCTTGAATTCGTAGTGTCCACTGGGTGTACTGAAAGCTAACAGTGGTCGAATCTCCGGTTTGACTGGTATCTGATAGTACCCCCGACTCAGATCCACCTTCGAAAAGTACCGAGCCTTATGGAGCCTAGCGAATAACTGAGTTGGATTCGGCAAAGGTTCCACCTGAAATTGTGTGTGACTGTTCAGAAGTCGGTAGTCTATACACAACCGGTGTTCTCCACTTGGTTTGCGTAACAAAACTACCCCCGCATTGTATGGGGATGTGGATGGTGCAATCACATCATCCTCCAGCAATTTGTGTATTTCCTCCTCCAGGGCCTTTTCTTTAGAGAATGGCACTGGGTAAACCTTTTGGCGAACAGGCTCCTGTGTGGTCAAAGTCATCTCGAACTCAACCAACCTCGTTCGTCCTGGTTTATCAGTCAGTATCTCCTTATGAGACTTGAGAACCTGGGTTATCCTTTCCCTCTCCTGGGAGGTCAGATCAGGGTTCACTTTCACATCCCTATAGGTTTCCTGGTGTACCAAGGGATATTCCCTGCCCTCGCTGGTTCCCACTTCCGTCTCCACTGCAACTGCCATGGCCATGAGGTGAGCTGCCTTGTCTCCGGGTCTCTCTTCGTATTTCCGCAAGAGATTGATATGGAAAATCTTCGACTTTCCTCGGATCCGGATCTGATAGTTGGTTCTGGATATCACCCTTTCCACGGGAAATGGTCCTTGCCAACCTATCTCCAGTTTGTTGTTTCCCGTTGGGAGTAGCAACAAGACTTTATCTCCCACCTCTAGAGATCTTTCTTTAGACCTACGGTTGTAGTAAGCCGCATGTCTTTTCCTGGCCTTTTTCAAGTTTTGATTTGCCAGAGTCCATCCCTTGTGGAGTTTTTCTTTCAGATCCTCCACGTATTGATAGGATGAGATCACTTCTTCTGACGTCCCCTCTTCAGTCCAACTCCTCAACATGGCTTCCAACGGTCCTTTGATTGGACGACCAAACAGCAACGTAGCGGGTGGTAGTCCTGTTGAGCCATGAGGAACTTCCCGATAGGCAAAGAGTGCTGCTGGGATATATTCATCCCACCTATCAGGTTTTTCCTGCGCTAGTTTCCTGAGCATTGTCATCAACGTGCCGTTGAAACGCTCTACTTGTCCATTGGCTTGAGGGTGGTAAGGGCTGGTATGTATGTGGTTAGAGTGAAACACCCTAAATACCTCCTCCATGAGTTTTCCACAAAACTGAGATCCATTGTCCGTCAGAATTTGATCCGGAAAGCCTAATCTGGTAAAGGCCTCCATCAGTGCGTCCGCCACTCTTTTCGAGTCAATCGTGGTCAACGGTATAGCCTCACCCCACATTGTACAGCAATCCACCATTGTGAGTATATACATGTTCCTCTTCCTAGTCCTGGGAAGTGGACCCACGATATCGATGGCTACCCTCTCGAAAGGAGAATTCATGATGGGCATCTCACCCAACACCACCGGTGCTGTCCAGTGTTTCGGTGCCACCCTCTGGCACTCAGGGCATGACTTCACATACCGACGCACATCATCTGTCATTCCCGGCCAATAGTAGTGGCAGGAAATCCGCTGCATGGTGGCGGCTATACCCATGTGTCCACTAAAGGAGATGGTATGCCCCATATGAAGAATCTGGGACCGGTGAGCTTTCGGGACGACCAACTGACCGTATAGGTTGTCTCCCCTTCCTGCTCTCCGGTAGAGTATCCTATTCTTCATGTAGTACTGCCCCCGTCCTGGTGGATCAGCACTTTTCTGCAGCTTTTTGTAGCAAGGACGTAAAGTATCATCCTCACTCTGGGCAGTTCGTAGCTCCCCCGGCATTGGGTTAGTCACAATTGCTTCTGCCTCTTCCGTTCTCGTCTGAGAGCGAGTCTGCATTGCTCCCATATGGATTGGCTCCCTGGGCATTCCCAGAAAGACATACCGGCAACCTAGGATGACTGGAAAAATGGGATCGGTCAATACAGCGGCCTTGATGGTGCCGGTGACGTACCTTGACCGTATCTCCACATTAGCAATAGGCAACTTCATGGTTACAGCACTCTTCTGTGCAGGCTGTATATCCAAGGTTTCACCTGTGAATTGTTCTGGATGTACCAGATCCGCAGAAATCACGGCCTCCCCGTCCAGTCCTGTGTCGTATAAACACTCCACTTGATGACCGTTAACCTCTACCAATTCCACTACAGGTGGTTTTTCCTGGTCTGGAGTCTCTTCCTCGGCCTCGACCTGTTCGGTGGTCTCCACCTTAGGTTTCCCTGAGCACACGACGAATTGAGTGTCTCCTGACTCTCCTCTGCAGTCAATAGCATTGTGCGTATTCGACTGGCATTGGTTGCACCATTTCCCTGTCCTAGATGTTCTATTGCCAGACTTGAGTGAGCTCTCCTGGTGGCGAGCTTCCTTGTTGACCTTGGCATTTTCCCTGACAACCTCCTTGGAAGTCACTTGACATGCTGCGAAGTGAGGGTTCTTAGCCTTCGATTTGCAGTCCCTCGTATTGTGAGAGGGTGACTTACAAATTGAACACCACTTCTCCGACCATGGTCGTTTAGGTGTAGAGCTTGAAGTGCTCTTGCTTCCCTCCTTCTTCTTCTCTGAACTATCCTCTGATTTTTGCACATAAGGTTCCCACTTTTTTGTTCCTGAGTTTTTGGTTTTCTTCTTGTCGTGTTTCTCTTGACTTTTGGAGTTGGTGGAAAGGTTCTCCCCTGCCTCCCCATGTACCTCGACGAACCGTTCTGCTAATTTAGTCACGAGGTCAATACGTTCCGCTCCTTGTTCTCCCAGGAACGTCCTGAGAGGTTTAGACATTTGCTTCTTCAACTGGTCGACCACCATGAGCTCTTCCAGACTCTCATAGTCATGTGCGAACCCAGCAAAATCCATCCACTTATGGAGATAAGATTTTAGACGCAAACTGTAGGCGGCAAACAACTCCCCCGGTTCTCGTTTCGCTGCTCGAAATTTTTTCCGGTAGGTATGTGACGTAACCTCGAATCGTTTCAGCAGAGCCGTCTTTAACTCATCATAATTGTTCTCATGTCCTGGTGGCAGGCGAGTATAAACCTCGTATCCGGTCCCGCGTAATCCCTGGGATAGCTTAAGATTCCATTTGTTACGCTCCAGACCCATAGCAACTGACATAGCCTCGAAGCGTTGAAGGTACTGGTCAATCTTCTCTTTGTCCTCCTCGTAGACCGCTAAAGGAAACTTCATAGCATGGTACCCATGTCCACCTACTGGTGTTGATCCTGAGATGGAGGAACCTCCAACTGCTCCATCAGTTTCTCCATTAGATTGACTCTTGAGCTCGAGTTCCCGCATCCGGTACTCGTGCTCCCTCTTCTGTGCTTCTTGTTCAGCTTCTAATTTCCTAGCTGCTTGTTCAGCTTCCAATTTCCTAGCTGCTTGCTCAGCTTCAAATTTCGTAGCTGCTTGCTCAGCTTCCAATTTCTTAGCTGCTTGCTCAGCTTCCAATTTCTTAGCTGCTTGTTCCAACTCCATCCTTCTCAATTCCAGCTCGGCCTTTCGATCTTCCCTTTCTGCTTGACGATACTCTCTCTCCACTTCCTGTATGTAATCCGTTAGAGCAGACCCCGACAGTCCCATGTCTTCCCCCTTTGCCCTTAATTCTAACGTGGTAAGTTTAGGGGTGGCCATTATACAGAGAGGTAAGCTAGCAGGTCGAGTACAATATAACTGCAAATTACTATATGAACAAGTACTATAAATCTAGATATTACCACACACAGCACATTCACTCAGTGACAAGAGTAGAATCAGGACCACAGACCTATGCAGACGTGTGAAGTGTGAACAGGTAAGATATTAGTCCTAACCCCTATCCACATTCACTCTAGCTGGATTCTCCAAAATGATATCTCCCTCTTATAACTAAGGATCCCGTGTCAAAAGACCCCGTTGTCAGAAGATCCCACTGTCAAAGGTTCCTGCTTGCAGGAGATCTCGCTGTCCAGGGATTCCGTTTACGGGAGATCCCGCTGTCCAAGGATTCCGTTTACGAGAGATCCCGCTGTCCAAAGATCCCGTTATCGAGCCCCCAATAATGTCGTGTCCTCCTTTACAGTGTCGTCCCTGGAGTGAAGAGAGCCGACACCCACATTATAATATTTTTTCCCTCTCAATATTCTGGAGAATCCACCAGCTTCCGTCCAACACACTCCATCAGCCTATGGACACCTTTTCCTATCACTCTCTCACTGTCGTACTATGCCCCCTTCTCATACTTCCCCAACGCAACATACTCAACAACTCTTGCTTCTAGAAATTAATAAAGAGTAATTTATTAAAATAAAAGTGTAACGTATATGAGACGTGTATGTGAAGAAAATGTGTGACGTGTTCTATAAAGTGTGTAGACTCTGACTCTCAGACAGCAACCCAGTCAGCTGATCCCAGCAAAGATAGACCACAGCACGTTACGTCAGAACATGTACTTCTCACCCGTTGCCGAAACCCTCTTGCCGGATACTGCTTTGCCTCTGTAGACCTCTGGTAATCAAATTTCATGAACATCCGAAAATAGACACCGGTGGTATTAACAGTTAATCATGGACCGGTTGCACTCTACACAATGTCCGTTCCTAACGTTCCTTAACAAACTGCACAAGTCTTTTGTAGTGTGTACGCAGTTAGTTAGTTAGTTAGTTAGTTGACAGATCATCCTCGTTGCACATCGAACCATTCAGTCCATAAGTGCTAATTTCTAATGTTAATTGTTGCTGTACTAACACTAGGTACTCTTAGCCGGTTCTCGGTTCGTTACTACTGTCTAATGCTGTGTGGTGCATCAGTATGCATCACTCTCTTTGATGAATCAATTTCCTTCTAGCGTAAGTTACGTTCTGTATGCAACTCTAGTGACTCTTGAACTGGTGTTCTTCCCTTTTGGATTTGGATTTTTTCCCAAAAACTTGTTGAGTTTCCTTGGATCTGGTAGGGAACCTAGGATAGAAACAACACATCTGGTGATAGTACTAGTCACTGATCCTTTCGGCTGAGTGTAAGCCTATCACATTGCTTAATGATCTTTAGCTAACTAGACATAGTCATAGAGCAGATTAGCTACCCACCTAGAGCCGAATCAGGCTATGACAAAGAAAAAATCAGCAAACAGAATGCGGAACCCCGCCCACCAGGGACACCTACGGGAAGATCCCAATTATCCCTCATTACTCAATTCTCAACTAGTAAAGCTTATCAGCACTTCACTAATCTATTCTAGCTAACAGAGCCACGTATCACTTCACTACTCTAGCTAGTTTCCACTAACAGTGCTAATCATCACACTATAGTTTAACAAGGCCACAGTCTATATTAATTAGAACTAATATTATAATAGGTTATACCTTAAATGGCACTACTGCAGTCCTATCAATCATATCTACATCTGCCATTATAGGCACGTGCAAAATTAAGTCACTAATTAACACACGGTAGATATTATTTCCACTAAGCACTGCAGTGCCCTGGCACTCTGACTAGAGCATTTTTCAAGTCCACCCTAGTTGATTCCCAACTCGGGTTTATATGGCAAACTACCAAAGTTGGCCACGTGACGTTATCCTTTATGCCCCCACACAGGTGGCACAGTGGCAGATCATCCCTTGTCAGGAAACTATTTTCCTGGCTTAAGTCCTGTCAAAGTTGTCAGTAATAGTTTAGATTCTCAAAACAAGCCAGCGAGTTTCTGTCGAGTTACAACAAAGAGTTGCAAATAACCCCGTCAATCCTCTCGATGTGCCGGAAACCAAGAATTGACAGATGCACTGTTTTCTCCCTAGTCGGGCACTTCCGACCTGTTGATAAACTGTCAATCTTCTGTTCCGTGGTGACAATCCCAGCAGCCATTTCCGTCTGATGTCCGGCAGTATAGATGACAAACGGAACCATTCCATATCCTAAGCCGACAATCATATGTGATTCTAACTGTTAATGAACTGCCAACTCGATGTATCCATTCCTTCTCACTCACCACCAAATGTGTTTATGGGCTGACACGATGTAACCTGTGCAGCTGTGTTTACTCTGTTAGTAAAAATAGTTGTCGCTGGCAGATCGTCCGCTTAATCCGAAAATCCTCTATAATAATCAACCTGTTAAACACACGGTTTTATTTTGTGACAAGTAGTAGTAGTAGTAGTAGTAGTAGTAGTAGTAGTAGTAGTAGTAGTAGTAGTAGTAGTAGTAGTAGTAGTAGTAGTAGTAGTAGTAGTAGTAGTTGTAGTAGTAGTTGTAGTAGTAGTAGTAGTAGTAGTTGTAGTAGTAGTAGTAGTAGTAGTAGTAGTAGTAGTAGTAGTAGTTGTTGTTGTTGTTGTTGTTGTTGTTGTTGTTGTTGTTGATATAGCAGCACGCACGAATATCAATAGTGGTAGAAGAAGTGTATGATAATGATCATAATAATGACCAAACTTATTGTCGATATTGGTTTTTTTTCTTTTTTTAGTTTTCTACGTATCCGATAGGAATTGCCGTGTCTGGAATGCAACTGAATATTCTCTTGTCGAAATCCATGTTCATCAGCCAAGGTTTCACGTCCGCCAGTGGTAATCGATAGTCACCGGACTCTTTCCTATGTGACTGCACGTAACAATGAGTGACTCTACGATGATGGTAACTCTGGGTAATGGATATTCAGAATGTGTCCTAGAGGCAAGTGCTGGAGAATATCATCATCACAACGGCAATGTTGTCATGAGTAAAAACTAACTAAAGCCGCTAGCGCAGTGGCTCTCAACCTTCCTTGGCCCATGCACCCCTTCACCATATGTTTAGAATGTCATTCCCCCCTTCCCCCTTTTCGTATTTCCTCCCTACAACCCCCCCCCCCTTCTTTCCGCCACTACACAGTATATGTAAAAACCGCGATAGGGGGTTCGATCGCCACTCTGGTCAGTTGGTGGTTTTTTTTTTTTTTGCGCTCGCTCGCTTTGAACTCAAGCGTAGTCCATACACACTATTTATAGTAGTGATGGACTGAATTTTGCGTGTGGGCTATCTTTCCCTATTAACAGTGTCCCTCGCCGTCAGGCGAACCCACTCCGACTTCAAAGGTGCATGTAATTTACGTCCCCAAGTCAAGGACGACAGGTCAACATTTTAGTCCAGTTGTCTGGTGTAGGGGTTGAACAGCTTACCTCGACATCAGCACAACGGATGTTTAAGAACTCGCGTTCTTACTCATTCGGCCATGCGGACCTGCGTTGGGTTTAAATATTGACTTCCCGCACTTGGCTTGGGATTGTTAATTACAAGCACCTCAGAAGTCGGAGCGGGTTAACCTGATAGCGGGGGATACTGGTATTAGTGAAAGCTAACTCTCGTGCAAAAATCAGTCCAGTGCACTCCCTATGGTAGCAACAACTATAGTGCGTTCACAAATGTTTGCCCTCGTATAACAATCTATAACTCATTAACCAACTGAGGGAAAATGATAAGATTTAGTATATAAACTAATTCCTATGTACATCCAAGAAACATATTTTTCTTTTGGAGATTGTACATCGGATCTCCCAGAGATAAATTACATATTATTAAATGTATTACATCCTCACACAGAAACATGAGTGTTCATTAATGAATGTTCTCCGCGGTGCACGGGAATTTCCTTATGAGAAACACGTCACATAAGTGAACCGGAAGTGTTCAGAGCAGAATTGACGTGCATTACTGTAAAACAAGTTTGTTAGCGTGAATTCAATACAGTTTCGCCAAAAGTGAAAGACATTTCGCAGCTTTCCGTTATTTCAGTTGCCCCTGGGCCTATCAAAGACATATTCCTTGGGTGGGAGTAAATATAAGACAACAGGAAAACATTCACAACGATGTAACAAACACTTTTCATAAAAATTTAACTTAAATTAGGGCAAACATTTGTAAACTCACTGTAGTTGTGGTAGTATGTATGTGGACTACGTTCGAGTCCAAATCAAAGAGGGGGAGGTGTTAGATATATACGGCTATCTCCTCAATGCATTTCCATAATTCTTGAAGCTCAAACTCTTGATTTGCATACAATGGTATGTCCGCACGTGTACAAACTGTGGGTTCTTTATGTGCAAAACAACAGCATGTTGGCTGAATCGACTCACGCGATACACCATCGTTATTTCCATTCATCTGTAACCTTTCTCTGAATGATCTCTTATCTTCTCGGCCTGATCACTCCCTAGAGAAGATCTAAATACTTATCAACACAATCTGGCGCCCTGGGAATATCACGTGCTTAAGCGACTGCAAAGGAACAACATCTAGCCGAAGATAAGAGTGCTTTTCTTTTTCATCTCAGCTGTAGACAAGTCTCTGATGAAAATCAGGATGCTATTCTTTAAGACAAGTCCCAGATAATTTCAACATATTCATTTTACTTCATCTCGAATAAGAACATAATTTTCGGATTCACTCTGTTTATCAGGATTCGATGTTGGAAACGCCTCTAGTTGTTGAAAGGAATCATGTCCCAGATTAGACCCGCAGGCGTGCACGAGTTTGTGTGAGCACACGAAATGATCTTCCTGGGCGTCTGAGCCTCAGTTTAAAACCGGCTCAGGTCATATAGTAAGGTGCGAGTGGTGGCGCGGATAGATTGCTCAGTTTTCAATTTCATAATTCCGGGGTTCAGATTTATGGTATAGAACAGGTGTAGTGATTTTCGGCGATGAGAACAGGTGTAGTGATTTTCGGCGATGTGTCTGTCTGTCTGTCTATCTGTCTGGCTGTCTGTCTGTCTGTCTGTCTGGCTGGCTGGCTGGCTGGCTGGCTGTCTGTTGGTAGGTAGCTAGATAGGTATATAGGTGTGTAGGCAGGTAGTATGTATTCAGGCATATATTATGCTATGTATGCAGAGTTTTATTGTGTTACGCTTGCATGTATGCAGGTAGGCATATACGCAGGTACTCACGTACGCAGCCAAACAGGAATACAGAATAGTTCAACACTCATACATGTTCATTACTAGCTTTTCTCAGCTTATTGCTTTTTATCATTCTGTAGCCAGCACAATATCGATGTTAACTGGGGGGAAAAATGTATCGACACCGTCTGTCCGCGTCATAGTCTAATACATGAAAAATGAAACCAACTATGCACGATTTTATCCAGACAATCATACAACCATTGTGTTGTTTTCGTCATTCTCCTGCCCGCCAAAGTTGAAAGACAAAACCAGGGCGAGTTGTTTAACACGTATTTACCCTGTCGAGACTGCCAGTCGTGTCCGTCGTGCCTAAAGAGTGAGCTGTTGGCCGTGTGCTTATTTTCCCTGGATATGTTGCCGAGGGCAGGGAGAGGAGGAAAGAAATCACAGTGACTGGAGACGGCAAATTTCATTACGGCCGTTGTAGTCTTCCTTTGTTATGAAATGCGGTGTTTGAAAATGCTGGGTGAAGTGATGTTTTTGGAAGGAAATCTTTAGGAGATGAAAGGAAGAAGAAGTTTGCATGTCCACTGTTGGCGGCATCGGACATCGCATTTGTCTGAACTGTAGAGCACTGCGACAATCTCATTTGAAACAAGGATCTTTAAGTCATCTATCTATCTATCTATCTATCTATCTATCTATCTATCTATCTATCTATCTATCTATCTATCTATCTATCTATCTATCTATCTATCTATCTATCTATCTATCTATCTATCTGTCTGTCTGTCTGTCTGTCTGTCTGTCTGTCTGTCTGTCTGTCTGTCTGTCTGTCTGTCTGTCTGTCTGTCTGTCTGTCTGTCTGTCTGTCTGTCTGTCTGTCTGTCTGTCTGTCTGTCTGTCTGTCTGTCTGTCTGTCTGTCTGTCTGTCTGTCTGTCTGTCTGTCTGTCTGTCTGTCTGTCTGTCTGTCTGTCTGTCTGTCTCTGTCTGTCTGTCTATCTGTCTGTCTGTCTGTCTGTCTGCCTGCCTGCCTGCCTGCCTGCCTGCCTGCCTGCCGGCCGGCCTCGGTCGGTCGGTCGGTCGGTCGGTCTGTCGGTCTGTCGGTCTGTCTGTCTGTCTGTCTGTCTGTCTGTATGCGTCCTTCCGTTCGTTCGCCTGCCTGCCTGTCTGCCTGCATGTCTGTCTGTCTCTCTGCTTGTTTGCCTGTCTGTTTGTATTTCCATCGATCCATCTTTTTCAGTTTGTCTGAGTTATCTACGACTACATACGATGATTTGTCTGTCTGTCTTTCCGTCTGTCTGCCTGTTTACCTTTCTGCCTGTTTGCCTGATTCTTGTAACTCCGTTGGTCAGTCTCAACATCTACCTCTCCGATCTCCGCCTGCAACCCCCCTCTACATCCTCTCTTTCTCTAACCCTTACATTTCCTATATCTCACCTACCATCTCACGCCTCCCCTGCTAACAGTAGAACCGATCAAAATGTACTTTTGTCTCAAGAGTTACAAATCCAGACGCGGCATTTGAACAAGCTGAAAGTTGTGTAATGTCATTTCAGCTATGCAAGTGCGATAATAACAACAATTTTTGGAGAGATTCCACGGGGATTTAGGAATACGTCGTCGGGCAATAAAAATCGAAAGGAAATTATAAAAGAAATATTTGGCAACATTACGACATTTTGTGAAGCTGTGAAAATTGCTACTTACTTCATAGTCATCATCATTATAATCATCGCTACGATCATCATTATCATCATCAAATGCCATGCCGATAATCGTGGGTGGAAATTGATCGCTATTCCAAGCTATTAACAGTTTCATATATGTCCCGATTATGTAAAGCCATCCGTGTGTGGGTCCCTTTCTCCTGCCCATACTTTTTTCCTTTCAAATTGGCTATCACTAACTTTTACAAATGTTTTTTTTTTCTTTCTTATTAAAACATCCGACAGGCAGACAGTTAGAGCATTACTTTGCTGACCCGGCAGCTTCTACCGCTTGTCTTGTTCCAGATGTATTGGTGTTACCTTTCCTCTGGAGTAAACTAGGCAGGCCGAAAGAAAAGAGATAGAGGGGGAGAAGAGAGAGAGAGAGAGAGAGAGAGAGAGAGAGAGAGAGAGAGAGAGAGAGAGAGAGAGAGAGAGAGAGAGAGAGAATGCTGCATGGGCAACACATAGTCTCTACAGTTCAGCCCAGGCTTTGTGCTACCGAGAGGTCCACCCTGATCACCGCCATCGGTTTTTGTTATTATGCGTTTTGGGAACCACAGTACAACAAAGTGTGGTCTATCAAGACGGCAATGTGCCAATATTTAACAAAAACACACAAAGTTGGTTGTATATCTATTTAGGACATCGCAGTCAATCCTACAAGTGTTGGCTGTTTGTGATTTACAAGGCAAAAGTAGGCTCGGTAGTTTGCAATTGCTATCTCAACGACCGACATTCATACCTTTGTTACAAATCAACACAAGGTGGTTTGCTTCCATATCGCATGCAGAAAATGTGGAACGCGGTATGCGTGATTGCGAAACGCGTTCACAACTTCTACGCAACAGCGCCGTACCTCTCACGAAATGTGCTGACAATCATGATTATCTAAATCTGAATGCTCTAATCAGTTTTCGGTTTTCTTCTGTTTCTTGAAGGATTGCCTATTGTGATGTTATGTTAGTATTATTTGCATTAATCTCAGAATCAGAACCACAATGTACTAAGGATGTATACCTGTGGTTTCCCCTTCACTTATCTTGGTTTGTCTATGGGTTAACTCCGCTTGTCTCTGTGTAAAGAGATGAAACCTGCAAGGCAGCAAGGGGCAAAAGATTTTCCCCCGCTTATTCACCGAATATATATGTATATATATATATATATATATATATATATATACATAATATATATGTATATATATATACATAATGTTGAGGTATGTTAAAGTTAGTTGTTAAAGTTAGTTGCCCCATACAACCAACTTACCTCCTCTCAATGATCACTATGTGTGTTGACCAACGGCCGCCCATACGATATTCCCAGCCAACGTCTTTATCTATAGACCATCCCATCATCTGTCACCTGGTGGGCGCGCCAAGTAGAATTAAGCCCTCCATGATTCTATGCCCGTCGCCAGTCCACAGAGGAAAAGACTGGCCTCATATACCTCCGGGCACTCAGGCCTTCAAAATGTGATGGCTCTATCATAACACAGACCATCGGCAGGACATATTTATTATGATGGGGATCGTGGTGGCGTAGTGACAAAACGCTCGCCTACCAGCCAGGCAGGTATTGTTGCGGTTCGATTTTTAAAATTGACCTGTTTTCCTTTATCAACCCAGCCTAAAATTAGCACTAAGAAATGTCATGGGAAGAAGTAGTGGCCAGCAAGATACTGACCACATCTCCCTCCAAGGGACGATTGGTCAGTGTCTAGAACTGTATGCCCAATTTGCCTTAATAGTGTAAAAGGGTTGTTTACTTCACTAACTGGCCATAAGTCCACTTGCTTGGTCAGTTTGACAAGTCTAATACTAGCCTGCTGCATTGTTGTGTTACTGGCTATCTGATATTTGCGTGTGTGTTGTGTGAATTGTGTGCATCGATACAGTGACACGGCAAGGTACTATAAGCACTATAAGCAGTACATGATAGATACAGTGTACTGTGAGTTAGCACAGTAATAGTAATAGTATTGGTGTCTTTATGTAGTTATTGTTGCGTTTGCTTCAGTGGAATAATTCGTGTAATCGCTAAGAGGCTACATTGATAATGTTATAAGCGCGGTCGGACGAGGGTTCGACGCCTAAGTTCGTCGTGCGCTAAGTGAGGTAGAGACATATTGCCTTTGCTTTCTGAACGAGAAGTCAACGTTAGGTCTACCTGTGTGAAATGAACCCACTCCCACGCCATCAGCTTACATGAAGTTTAAGTGAGATAAACCTGTCTGCCACGCTGAACTCTTGTTTAGATATATGGAGCTAATATAATAGAAAAACGACATGTCTACTAAAGGGGCTTTAAATAACCTATCGATGAAAACTGACATACTAAACAAGTTTACGGTTCAACAAATGAAACAGTTGGCACAAAGACAGGTATGCAATTTTTTGTTTCAATTTAGTTGAATGTCCTTCACTGGACGTATCAGTCAACACCAGCATTTTGGCTGTTCGTGATTCCTGGGCAAGTATTACGTCCGGCACCTTTTTCAAAAAAAATTGCACCGCTGTGTTTCGAACTCGGGTAATACCACCCTGAAAACAATAACTAGAGGGATAGGTGAATTCGGGCTTGCGGAAGAAAGATTCCTGGGTGGATCACATCAAGAGATTGACTGGAGTGCGTGTATTACAATGTGACATCAGCATCAGAGAAAGGGCGTGCTTGACACACTTCCTCTGGATACTTGAAATGATAATGACTCATATATTGATAGGAAAATGGCAAATGATCTAATCTAATGATAAACACCACCAAATTAGTTTAAATAATAACTCAAACGGCCAAACAGAGTTAAAGTATCAGATACGATATAGTAGATTACTGTAGCGACTAAGTATGACAGAAGGCTACATCGATAATAGTGGACGTTGTTAGCGTCTTCGCATCAACTGTTTCAGTGACAAACAAACACAATGTTTAGACCACACATGGTACACAATCACATGAACAAGTATGATAAAATGTAACTTTCCGTTCACTGAACATTGAAATTGCGGAAGACACCATAAAGCAAAATAAATAACACGACGACACTAATATAGCGATATACCGCCCTTCTGCGCAAATGAAAGGTCACATGGCGATATAGTATCCTACGGCATTTAATCAGTTAAAATAAAAGAAGCATACCACACTCGCCTGCTATTGAGAATTAATACAATTTCGTTCCGTCCACGAAGCCATACACTGCACCACGGACTGGAAGATAGGATACAAAGACAGAAGTAAAGTTGATCAGAAGCCTAACATGGACACAGAGGGGAAAAAACAAAGCTAAGACATTTATTGCCCAGGGTAAAGAAATAAACAAGTTCATGCGGGCGAGGAATGAAATGCTGCCAGGAACGATAAAACAACAAAAAGAAGTGAGAAGTCTGGAGCCAGGAGGTAAAACGAATGTAAGGATACAATTGAAAAAAAAAATTAAGAGTTTTTCTTGTTCCTGTTAATTATTTGCTTCGCGAATTTCCTTTCCACTCTGATTTTCCAATGCATTTTAATGTATCAAATAAAACGAATAAAAAAAAAGAGAAGATCTTGGGCATTGGAACGCCTAATCTTCTAAGGTAACCTTCGTTTCATCAAAGTAGCATTCTTGTAAAGTAAGCATTTTCGTGTGCATTGCTTATATCGGACAATGGGTGCCTGTCTATGGAGCAATACTTCCCTATATCGAGCAATGGGGTCTGTTGATGGAGTAAATACTTCTCTATATCGGACTATGGGTGTATGTCTATGGACCAATACTTCCCTATATCGAGCAATGGGGTCTGTTGATGGAGTAAATACTTCTCTATATCGGACTATGGGTGTATGTCTATGGAGCAATACTTCCCTATATCGAGCAATGGGGTCTAATGATGGAGTAAATACTTCTCTATATCGGACAATGGGTGCATGTCTATGGAGCAATACTTCCCTATATCGAGCAATGGGGTCTAATGATGGAGTAAATACTTCTCTATATCGGACTATGGGTGTATGTCTATGGAGCAATATGTCCCTATATCGAGCAATGGGGTCTAATGATGGAGTAAATACTTCTCTATATCGGACTATGGGTGTATGTCTATGGAGCAATACTTCTCTATATCGGACTATGGGTGTATGTCTATGGAGCAATATGTCCCTATATAACAAAATTGGAGTCTGTCAACGAAGCCATACTTTCAATTTTTATACAATAGGAATGTGTCAATGAAGGGTTTCTTTACTATATCTAACAACGGGTGTATGTCAATAGAGCAATCATCATCATCATCATCATCATCATCATCATCATCATCATCATCATCATCATCATCACCATCATCATCATCTTCCATTCTGCCGTCAAGCGTCGTGGGGAGGAATAATTTGCGCTCCCGGTGGGCGGCACAGGCTATAGTGTCATTCCGTGTTATTGTACGATGTCTTTGATGTCGTCAATCCATTTCTTCTTGGACGTCCTCAAGGTCTCGTCGCAGATGATCTTTGATGTAAGGTCAGTGATGGTAGTTGTTGGTGTTGCATTCTAACGACATGGCCAAACCACTTGATCTTCTGTCTTTCAATAAATGTGGCACAAGGTGTTGATCCCACAGTCTGTCTGATAACAGTATTTCTTACTCGGTCTCGGATTGTTAAGTTAACAGATCTCCTCAGGCAATACTTCTATATTTCTTACAATGGGTGTATGCCAATAGAGTAATTCAAACTGATCTATATCAAACAATGGGTGTCTGTCGATAGCGCAACACTTCACTATATAGAAAAGTGCATTCTGTCAGTAAAGAAATGTTTCAAAATATCAAACACAGTGGGGTTGTCAGTGAATCAGTATCAAATAAAGTGATGTCTGTTGATAGAGCAACACTTCCCTTTGTCAGTCACAATGGTTGTCTGTCAATAGAACAATGTTTCCCTCTATCAAATATGTGTGTGTGTGTGTGTGTACATATATATATATATATATATATATATATATATATATATATATATATATATATATATATATATATATATATATATTAGGGCTACGGAAGTTAACGATTGATTAATCGATTAATAGTTAATTTTGTTTTTACGATTAATGTTTTTTTTTTTATACGATTAATCGAAAACTTTCCTCCCATCACATATACAAATTAACCGGATGTCGAAAAATTGTCGGACATTTTAAACATAGTGCTGCAAACACAATCGAGTTGCAAAATTGTACTGAGTCACCATTGTGTAAGCTGCAGCAAGATGTACCAACAAGATGGAACAGTATTTGTTATTTTGCTACAGAGTCTTCTACAGGCCAGAGAAGCATTAACTGTCTACATGAAAAGAAGCAATACAAAGGTCCAAAACTGTCAGATTAAGATTGGGAGAAGATTTCGAAATATGTCAAAGTTTTGGACTTATTCTGTCAGACCACTGACCTGCTTGGCGGTCAAGATTGTTTCATGTAGCTGTGTATTGCCACTGCTAGCATCGTTCACAAAGCATATGTCTGTACACGATGATGATCCGGGCTACATAGCTAAATTTAAGGCAGCATCTTTTAATGACTTCAGTAAACGTGTAGCTAATATGACAAGTATTGAAATACTACAGATTACACAGCACTTGATCCACGCTAAAAATACCTGAAGTGTTTGTCAAAAGATGCAAACGAACGAAATTGGTCACGTATTAAAAAACAAATAGCAATTGATGTTCATGATGAGCAGATGCAGTCTGCTGCAACGAATGATACTGACATTGACAATGAAACTATATGTGAATCAAATGAAAAGCAAATTAAGTTAATGGAGTCTGAAATGGTAGAGTAAGTTGCTGAATCGGTTGACCCTCTACAATTGAGGAAGCTTTATAAACATCGATATCCAAAATTGGCATTCCTTGCCAAGACCATCCTGTGCATACCGGCTACCTCAGTTCCATGTGAAGGATTGTTCAGCTCTGCTGGTTATATTTTTAATAAGACGAGCACATCACTTGAACCAAATACTGTCAACATACTCGTCTGTTTGCATAGTTGGTTATTAGATGACATATGAACAAGACAACCCAGTGTTATTTCGATTTTTGACAAACACGACTATAATGTGGGTTATGTGACTATAAACGTTTTGCTTTAATCGAAATTAACTATTAATCAATCGTTAATTTTTCAAAAGTTAACTATTAAATTTAAATTAACCGGTCGCAGCCCTGTATATATATATATATATATATATATATATATATATATATATATATATATATATATATATATATATATATATATATATATATATATATATATTGTAGGCCTGAATGCACAGATAAATGGTAGCCAATCTTTCCCTTACCTTCGCAGGCGATGAGCCCCGTTGTGGACCCTGCGTCTGTCCATGCTCATAACATTATCAGCACCTTTGACATTCAACTGCGCTAACGCGCCCGCTGTATCACCTCTTGCAGGTCCATGCAAGTTAAAAACACGTCCTTCTTTTCACAGGACGTCGTAGTCAACAACATCCCTTTGTGACATTGTTGTTTTAGGCAATTTAATTTTCATTATGTTGCCATTGCTTTTGTATCCACCGACGCTCATATAACTGTGTTATCAACGCAAGACAGTCTGTTTCCAGGTCGTTTGCGCCTGATTTCGAACACTGTATGAGGAAGTGGGAAACCGTCGTAACTGGCCCTCAGCTCCGACGCCCACTTGCAGGTCGATTCTAGAGAAATGAGACTCGTTATTTTCTCGGTATTACGCCATGTGACGTTATTTAGACAAATTCTCGTAAACAATGCATTTATTACCGGATCATTTTATATAGAAATCAGAGTTAGCCGGTTAGTATAATTTGATTCGTTTGTATTTTATCTGCAAGATTTTATTTCCCTAGAAATCTTCGGTAGTGAAACTAAATACATAATTGTTGTTTTTATTTTTTGGGTTGTTCGCTCTTTTTAACTCAAGCGTAATCCATACACGTGTTAATACTTCTAGTGCATTGAACTGATGTTTGCATTGGATTAGCTTTCCCTGTTATCGTGTCCCTCGCCATAAGGCCAACCCACTCCGACTTCCGAGTTACGTGTAATTTAAGTCCCCAAGTCACGGGTGAGATGTCAACATTTTAGTCCAGCTAATCAGTGTAGGGGTTGAACACACTGCCTCTTCCTGTGTGAGGTTAATATTGGTCCGTCGGATCTATGTGTGTGTGTGGTAAAAGTTGGTCCGTCAGATCTATGTATGCCTGGCCGTTGGCACATAACATCTAGGCCCCTACAGCGGTTCTACCCACGGTACATCAATGGAAATAAATAAATAATGCAACAGTCAGTCACTTCACCTGAAGCTACACGGGAATGTCAAGAACTTGAAATTAATTACTGCCTTTATTGGTTGTTATGAACGTAGAATTAGAGCTCGAAGGAAGAAGCATTCGAAGTACTTATCTATGGATTCATACATGTACATGTACGTGTTTGTGGGGCTTTTTCTTGGTTTAATCAACTCAAGGCAGTGAACATTTTGCGACATATTCAATTTTGGACATTCGGAGATGCCGGTGAGTGTGTTATCAAAGTATACCTGAAAGTTTGCACTGCCAGAGTAACTAACAATGAAAACTAGGGTGGGACTAATGAACTAGAACATTATATACAACTGTAAGAAAGACAGATATCATTCTTTGTAATATAATGAAAAAAAGGGGCAATGGAGAGCATCATAAAACTGTAAAGATCAGTGGATCATGAGGCAAAGGCAGAGAGAGGGAGATCGTGAGAAATGCTCTTGGATGGACTGAGACAATGGCATGGAGAACCTAGAACACCAGTGATCGAGATCTGTGGAGAGGCTGAAACGCCTATCCCAATTGGCAATGCACATGATAGTGATAATACCTCGAAGACATCTTTATTTCCAAATTAGAAAACATAATTAAGTAATGGCTGTCCCGAGACGCTCTCTATCCGTGGATCTCACTTCCAGTTACTGACTACCACTTCACTTACAGTTACTGACTATCACTTCACTTCCAGTTACTGACTACCACTTCACTCCCAGTTACCGACTACTAGTTTGAACGTGATCATTGTAGTCTTGAAGGAGTCACTGAAGCAGTTAATGTCCAAATCCCTTTCAACAGGGCTGTCGTGAGGTACACTGCTTCACTTGAAGTTAATGTTTATCAAATACTGACTATCCATCTAAAGTCTGGGTCCATTTAAGTCACTCCTACCACGTCTCAGTTTTACCGGTTATATCTCCTTTCTTTTTATTCTATTTATAGTTTGTTTGAAGTCCAACCTTCACTAGAGTTGTGATTTCACCTTGATTTCACCACTCTATGGTGACTGAAAGCCACTTGACCAAACTGAGGGGAAAGTCCAGACATTTGAACATTTGTGTCAAGTGCTTGTCTCATTCTCTGAGCACAGTCTCAATGGAAACGTTCAGAGACTCACTAGTATCAAGGAGATCCACCACGCCTGATCAAATTTCATTGGTAAGATTGAACAGTTCTTCAATAATCAAATCTACAGTCTCAATGCCGTTGACTGAATTACCTACGGGAATCTTGGGATGTTACACAAAAGTGTTTTCTCTATTGGACTGAGATATCGGCAATACTTAAAGTTTGTTTGTCAGCTCTCACTCTCAGAGTTTCATTCTGGAAACTAGAACTGAGAAAGTTTTAACACGTCAACCAGCAATAAATCCTGCTTTATGGCTATCCTTGGGAATTGAATGTGGTGATTTTCGGCTACCTTCCGCAAATACACAGGAGATAAGATCCATGTA
This sequence comes from Cepaea hortensis, assembly GCA_963921405.1. Classification (NCBI taxonomy): domain Eukaryota; kingdom Metazoa; phylum Mollusca; class Gastropoda; order Stylommatophora; family Helicidae; genus Cepaea; species Cepaea hortensis. The sequence goes on along the minus strand of OY992878.1, from coordinate 150,396,804 downwards.
AAATATTCAGTCTTTACTTTTGTACTCCTTTTGTACTCTTCTACTCTAGGATATAAAGACCACATTATCTTAGACCTAAATGTTGCACCGGCATCGTTCAGCAGTACTTAAACTTTCACTGATCCCAGCGTAAAAACACGTGAAAACTGAAAAGGGTAACATTAAAACTACATATTTCACAAGAGATATTGTTTTGACGCGCTAAATTGTGTTAGAAAATGATATTTAACAAGCAAGATGAGAACATGTGAAGGCATTTATAGTGGAAACAGATCATTGTAAACGTAACCCTGTGGTAAAAAATGGCTTTTCGTTACAAACTCATTTCTCGCAGTAAATTTCAAGTTATGATTGGTAATTGCATTCTGAAACTCATTGCTTCAGATCGATTTATAAGTGGAAACTCAATCATTTAACACACAGGTTAACAGGGGCGTCTTGTAGAAATATTGGATTAAAATACAACTCGTATATTTTACTTATTCTGAATCTCAGGCTCAGGTATCTTAGCCATTCTAAGTGGAGCTGAAATATTGTATACCATTATTAAACTGCCATCCACCGTGCGCTGGAATATCAACTATTTCTCCCATCAATGCATGACGCCAACGTGGATGATGATGATGATGATGATGATGATGATGATGATGATGATGATGATGATGATGATGATGATGATGATGATGATGAAAAACTGCATCAAGTCATACTCGGTATCACTAAGTATTAAGATGTTAATCGTCTGACCAGACTTCATTGACACTCGCAGAATCTCATAAATGGACAATGACTACCATAACAGTGGTAGTAGAATGATATAAACATACACCAGCCGTCGGAAGACATATTCATGGCATGCCAGAAGCCGTGTGACCACCTGGTTGTGCTGATAGTGGCAGGATCTCTGATGAGGCACCGGTCAAGGGAGTAGAATTGGAGGAAATGGAACACAAACCTGCTGATGTGTGGGTAGACTGGGGACAGTAAACGGTTAGAGACGACAAACCAGAAACAAACATCTGTCGAAATCGAGTGCACGGGGTTACAGGTTTCGGATGCACTGTGTCACATGTTTGAATAGGTTTAGGTAGACAGGGTTCTAGATTTATGTAAACTGGGTACCAGATTTGGGACGCAATGTATCACATGTTTGAGTGGACAGGGTACCGTGTTTGGGCTGCACTGTGTCACATGCTTGAGTAGACAGGCTCTCAGGTTTTGGCTGCACTGTGTCACATGCTTGAGCAGCCAGGGTCTAAAGTTTTGGCTGCACTGTGTCACATGCTTGAATCGACAGGGTCTCAGGTTTTGGCTGCACTGTGTCACATGTTTCAGTAGACTGGGTACCAGGTTTGGGTAGACTGAGTTGCATGTGTAAGAACAGAAGCAAAATACCTCGGTTTATAATAACGTCATCGTCACGATATGGGAGCTCTGGTAACGAAATGGCTAGCTCACTTGCCTGCTGGCCCAGCGGTCACGTGTTCAAGTTACCATTAAGTTGGATGTTTCTTGTTAATCGATCTCGACAGCCTGGTTGACCTGGCCTAAATTGAGTTCCAGGAAATGTTTCTATGAAACAGGGACATAATGTGGCTGCCGTTACATTAACTACATCACCTTTCAGGTGCTAATAGACCTGTACATCTATGGCACTAGAACCATACATCTAATTTGTCTCAGGGATTGTAAGAGAGGCCTTTTATGTCTTTTAAATACTTACGTTCATACATAACGACTACAATTAGCATGATTATATTTTAGTTGAAAAGCCTGCATCCTGCAATAGGTTGCTGCTATCATTATAATAAATATTATATAAAATACATAAGTTTTTTTTCCGGGTCCGGTCAAGAATATGCACTACTGACGAGCTCAAACGAGAGCGAAACTCGAGTATAGTGCTTCCAAATTGACGTGGACAAGGCCTTACGTTCGTACCGGAATACGATCAGCGTTGCCAGTTGTGGGTTGTGCTCAATCTTTAAATCTCAAATCCCGAAACAACCAAATAAATCAATAAAAATAATATTTAATAAATATTAAAATTAATAAATATTAATAAATTAATAATAAATGGTGCGACGGGATTGCGAACGCGGTTCGTACTCCCGCATATCACGATCGAAACACAGATACACGCGATTTGGAAGCAGATAGACTTGCGCTGATATTCCTACAATGGCATGATCGTCGGTCGTTCAGAAAGCAATGGCGAACTACTGAACGTAAACTTGCCTTAGTAAATCACAAACATCAAAAATATTGGTGTTGACTGTGACGTCCTGTATAGGCCATGCAACTAAGTGATACTGGTAGTTGTATAACTTTTGTTGATGACAATACATACGAGGGCGAGTCAATAAGTAAGTCACATAGTTCAGTGGGATGGCAGGTAAATGTAGTTGGTGTTTTCTACAGGTATCATTAGGTGACAGCAACATCGAACTGTATATTCCCGTTCGTCAGGTGGCGCTAGGTGTCTCAAGCGCATGCACAGCGCATAAACAAAATGGCGACTGTACTTATGGAGCGTACAACCAAAGAGCAAAGTGCTGTTGTGCGTTTTTTTTTTTTAATGGGCAAAAGGACTGCCTGCAAAGGACGCTCATAAGGAAATGCTTCCTGTTTATGCTGAAAAATGTTTGTCCCGTAAAGCGGTGCATAGCTGGGTATAAAATCTTTCTCAAGGACGCTCTAAAATTGTTGATGAAATCTGATCTGGTCGTCCTGTTGCGATTGCAAAAGAAGCATCCTTGCAGCGGATGGAAGAGATGATTAAAAATGGCAGGCTAGTAACGATAGACTCTAGCTCACATGGTTCAGCATACAGCATAATGCATAATCGATTGAAATGTCCAGGACTGCTGACAAGAGGAGTGTTGCTTCTTCATGGCAATGCCAGACCACATACGTCTCAATTAACTCAGGAGAAAATTAACCAATTAAGGTGGGAAGTTCTGGAACATCCGCCTTACAACGCCGACTTAGCCCACAGCGATTTCCACCTTTTTGGTCCACTGAAAACCCACCTTGGCGGGAGACATTTCGCGAATGACGCCGAAGTTGAATGTGAAGTGAAAACGTGGTTTAGATAACAGAGCACGCAGTTCTACGCAGCCGGTTTGGGAGGACTGATAAAACGATGGAATAAGTGCATCAATGTGGAAATTATGTTGAGAAATAAAGGGACAATGTATGTATAAAAGTAAACTGGTTTCATGTTGTTATCATATTTAGTTATTTTTCTACATCCGTTTGTGGCGAACTTATTGACTTCTCCTCGCATAAGCCAGATTCTAGCTATGTCAGGGATTCGACCAAACAGGAAACAAGATAAGTTACAACTTTCTCCGACACAAATCGCACCGTTAATCAAATTCTGAGAACAGCAATTTGTTTCACTCTTCTACACGGGTAGGAAGACAAATCGGCTCCATTTGTCTACATTGGAGGAAACACAATGTTCTTAACATCATCAAGTGAAGGACCGCCAAGAAAGTGATAAACAGCTTTATAATGACTTGAATACAGGTGGCAAGCTGGCGTGTGTTGAGGCTGAATGCTGTTCAGGTGCGGTTCAAGTGGGCTGTCCTGTGCTCAAAGCTGAGACAACGTGCACATGTTGTGTGTTTGATGATGTCACTGTGAAACAGCTGAGTGTGTGTTTGTGGAATCTGTTTGCTGGGGTTTCCCCACTGTTGTTTCTAACACATATGGTAGATAAGTGGGACTGCATTAGTGGTATAGTGACGGTATTAGATTAGTGTGTTGGACATGTTTACATGGTAATGTTGGATAATGTTAGATGGTAATGTAGAATAATATTAGATTTTAATTTTGATCAATGTTATATTGTAATGTTTGACAGTATTATATGGTAATGTGGGACAGTGTTCGGCGGTAATGTAGGACAAAGTCAGATCTTAATGTTGGACAATGTTACATTGTAATATTGGTCAAAGTTATATATATATATATTGGCCACGTTAGATGGTAATGGTGGGCAACGTTAAGTGGTATAGTTTGGACAAGGTGAGATAATAATGTTTGACAAACTTAGATGGTAATGTTGGATAACGTTACATAGTACTGTTGGACCATGTTAGGTGGTATTATTGGATAATGTTAGATATTAATGTTAGATGGTAATGTTGGACACACTTAGGTGGTAATGCTGCACAATATTAGATGAGAAAGTTGGAGAATGATATCTGCTAATGTTGGACAAAGTTATATGCTAATGTTGACTAATGTTGGAGGCTAATATTGGATAATTATAGATGCTATTGTAGGAACACGTTAGATGCTAATGGTAGACAATAGTAAAGTAAAGTCATGAACCCTTTGTTCAAATGTCGTAAAGTGTAGTGGGCATATGGTGCTCTACCCATATTTACACAGACAAGTCGGCCCTCCAAGGTCATCCGGTCCATATCTTGCTGGCTGCCTTCACTTAACTAGGTACCCATTCTAAACTGGGCTGATAACGGAGCCTAGTTCAAATTAAAAATCCGATTCTATGCTAATTCGAACCCATGATTACCAGACGGTCAGGCTAGAGTCTAGACAATGCGCCGAAGCTTCAATGTTGAACAGTAGTAGATGTTAATGTTGGACAATAGTAGATGTTAATGTTGGACAATAGTAAATGTTAATGTTGGACACTAGTAGATGTTAATGTTGGATGAAATCAGACAGTGAAGACACTTTAAGCACAGAACCCATAAACAGTCGGATGCATAATTTATTGTCTGGCATATTTCGCTTCATCTCCTCAAGTGCAGACTGCAGAGTTATATATCATATCAAATGAATACATGTATTATACGCTGGGTGAAATAATATCACACATAGCCACGGATACTTGTCGAATGTGGAGCATTTGTTATCGCCACCTTAATCCTAGTCACTATGAATTCTTTCTTTCTGCACAATCCCGATTGCAGACGCCTAATTGTTATGGCCTTGTAATATTTGGGTAATCGTTTATTCTTCGTCGAAAACGTGTTTTATTTGTTAACTTTATGGACGCAATTTAGCAGTTGTTGAGAGATGAGTGAGGTTATTTTTTTTTTTTTTTTTAAAGCGAAGATTCTTGTTGCAATGTAAAAGTAGTATTGAGAAGGATGTTATGAATATCACAGACAACAACAACAATCATCATTGTGATAATTGGTGAAAATAATCATCAGGTGGTTTAAAGGCAGATCAAGAAAGTAGAAAGAATAAAGAAGGCGGACATGGGGAAGACCATACAACGGACAGTATGAGCTATGTGATAATGGTTAATAACTATAGATATAGGAGAATAAATAGACAAGTGAGAAAGTGCAACGAATAAAATCCATAGATAATTAAACAGAATACAAGACACAAGAAGAAATAGAGGCATACATTCTCCTAAATACATACATTTTCCTAAATCTGTAGTTATGAACTATTACAGTGATTGAAAAGGCATAATTACATACAGACATACAAAGAGACAAATATACTTGTTTACCTACTTGCCTGCGTACCTTCTCCTCTCACTTCTCTCTTCTTCCCCTCTCTCTCTTCGCTCATTCATCCCTAGATGCAGAGACCAGTGGCTCCTTGCTAGAGCAATGATAGCAGAATACGACCCTAATGAAATCTACTTAGGTTTCAAGTGGGCTCCAGCTGGCTTGATTAGCCCATTTGCTCGGGTGGTGATTCAAATGTCATGCAAATGATACAGCTATGAGCCTACATGACATCAGTTTTAGTTATTAACAGTATTTCGTTAATTGCAGATCGTTCCTGAAGATCTGATGTGCATGTATACATGCATACGCGCACACACATGCGTACATACATTCTTACCCAAAAACACACATACACAGAAGGACACGGACACACGCACTCAAGCGAGCGAGCACGCATGCGTGCACGCATGCACGCGCGCGCACACACACACATACGGAAGAGACTGACGGCAGAAATTCTTCCTTTCATACATATTCACACGTCCAAATGAATATATTTAACGAAAGCAGGAGTCACCGTGAGCCTATTGACACATCCATCGAGTTTGTCCTCAAATGGGGTGATTATGTAGGCCAATTCAGTCTTCGCCGTTCTGTATATGTTAGACCAGTGGTTCTCAACCTTTTTTGGCCCATGCACTCCTTCACCATATGTTCAGAACGTCATTCCCGTAAAAATGGAAGCTAATTTTAAATAACACATACTAAACCAAGTTTAGACGTCTACATGAAACGTGATTTGCGGTGATTTTAGACCGTGATATTTTTATTGTTAGATTTTTGTTTTTCTGATTTGAGATTTTACTTACGTTATAAAAAGAATTTCAGAAGGGCGAGAAGTACAGAACCCTAAAGTATTGAGGGAAAAACAATATCAAGTAATCGTTTCTTGTATTAACGCGATCTTGAAATAATCTTAATTCCTCCCCCTCCCCCTCCCTGACAACCCTAAAATTCCCCCCTGTTGGGGAATTCCCCACTGGTTGAGAACCACTGTGTTAGACACTCCTGCAACAAACTTTTAGACGTCATGGTATCAGTTCCACAGTTACATTCATCAACATCGCCGATCTGTAGCTTATTAAACGTGTGGCTTTTCGACCTGCAGTACATTGTGCTTTATCTGAAGATTTGTGTTACCTATTCTCTTCGGTGCCGGTCTCTCTGGCTGTGGGGTTACAACACTTTCTCTCTGTAATCCCGTTTATCACGCAGAGTCTCGCAGCGGAGCGAGAACTGAGGTGGTTCGACCCCCGCTCGTGACTTGCGGATACTGAGCCGGCCGCTCAGAAAGCAATGGCAAACTACTGAGCGTAATCTTGCCAAGAGATCAACAGACAGCTGAAAGATGCTGCTGTTGACAGCTAAGTCCTGTAAAAGGATACGCAAAACATTTTATTCTCTTCGATGGAGTTTGTAATACGAACGGCAAACCTGACAAATATGAAGAAACATGCAAGGAAATCCCAGGGATCTAGCAGGGCTGGATCTGAAGTTGTTGAGACTGCTGCTTCATTGGAAGCTAGCAATTTGTGTGCTCCGAAAACATGTTTTCACTCGTATCCTGCCTGTAAGTGGCAATTGCTAGACATATATTTCAGATCATTAAAACTAAGACGCTATTCGTAGATTATATACGAAATTACCTAAACTCACGGAGAAGAGAAATACTGGCGTAAATTAAGAATATGCGGAGTAGATGGTGTGCATGGCATGGTTTATGACACGTTATCCATAGGGAGTTCACGAGCAGAAGGAGAAGAAGGAGGCGATTAAGAAGAAGAAGAAGAAGAAGAAGAGGTGTGTGAATATTGGTCTTCTTATCTGTCTGTGGAATTCGTATAAATCTACGAAGGAACCAGGAAGAAACCGTGCATAGGTTATATTAACAAAAATATCACCAAGAAAATATAATGTATAAAAGAAATTACAGCAAACGTCCGCTTAAATCGAATTAATAATCTAAAGTGCGACATATTAGAGTGGGCGGCTGCTCATTTCCATTGTCAGTTGTCTTTGGTCTTACAATTGTTCCATCGATGTATATTGAGTTTTGACAGCTTAAAGAAGCAGAAATTGATGTAAATAATCCCATTTGCGTCGCATTAGAAAGAGACAATAATAAACCGTATTGACGGAATGAAATGATGGCAACTAACGCCTACCTCTAGAGTGTTTCCAGATCCCTAATAAGAAGTAATGAATAGCCACTCTGTAACCTAAAATCAGGTGGTAAGACTAGGGTTGTCGTTGGGTTGCTTCGGGAGGGTTTGGAACTCATGACGACCTCGCCCGACGGCAGGAGATCTTGATACTACAATTTAGTAGAGACACAAGACCATACTTGTATTTGTTGTTGTTTATGCATTTTGGCGAAGATTGTTGTTTGCAATTGATTTAAAACACATGTGTCAAACTCAAGGCCCGCAGGCCACATCAGGCCCGGAGAACAATCATAGGCTCGAGAGGTCTCAACCGACGTATAAATATATATTCGACCCGAGAGAGAATTTTAGTGACTTTATAGCACAGAAAAGTAGTTTTGAGCTGTTACGTAATTCATTTGTCATAGATGTGGAAACTGCACTTGTGAATTTGCAGATGCAATTAACGGAGCTGCAGTGTAATGGGACACTAAATGCAAAGTACGACACTGCGGGTCCTGCACAGTTCACTCGTTTCATTCCTGAATAGAATGCTTCCTCAACATGCGGCTTGAACCTTGAGCATGTTTGGTAGCATATATCTGTGTGAGCGGCTGTTTTCTGTGATGAAGATTTTAAAAAATATCAAACAAAATATCGCATAAGAGTCAGGAGAGCACTTGTAGTCCATCATGAGAATCTCAATGATACAGAACATTACTCCCAACATAAACGAACTTGTAGCCAAGAACAGATGCCAAACATCGTCCTCTGACAAATTGACATACGAGTGAAAATGTGTATACCAATGATCTTTTATTAATAAGATTTGTTAATGTTTTAATTTATAATAATGTTTAAAAATTGTTTAATTTTCGACTTATTGAATGTTTATCCTATTCGGCCTGCAACCTTGCGTGTGTTTGACACTCCTGATTTAAAACGATTGGCCATCTCTCTCTCTCTCTCTCGTTCTCGCTCTCTCTCTCTCTCTCTCTCTCTCTCTCTCTCTCATCATGTACAATATAACATTACTGTGATGTGAGTGAGAGAGTTAGTGTGTGTGTGTGTGTGTGTGTGAGAGAGAGAGAGAGAGAGAGAGAGAGAGAACGCAAGAGAGAGAACAAGAGAGAGAGAGAGGGAGAGAGAGAAAAAAGAGAGAGTTTAATTGCATCACTAATTTTGTACGCTACATAATGTATATGTACAATTTTTTCTCCACTTCTTGCAATTGCGAGAATTCTCACGACAATCGTCAGTGTCTCAATTGTGTGTAAAGTGTGGGAGTTTGTTCTTATTAGTTTCAGTGATCATGTGAGGCATCATGTATTTGTCTAGATGTGAGGATGTATGTGTGGGTGTGTATGTGAGGGATGTGTGTGTGTGTGTGTGGGGGGGGGGGGGAATTTGTGTGTGCCTGTGTGTGTGTGTGTGTGTGAGAGAGAGAGAGAGAGAGAGAGAGAGAGAGAGAGAGAGAGAGAGAGAGAGAATTGAGTGCTCGCATGTCCTGTAATATGCCATTCCATATTTTTTGTGTATTTTCATCTTTCACATTATCATTTTGTATGTATGACACTTCATTTTATCATGTATAATATAACATTACTGTAATGTGAGTGAGAGCGTTAGTGAGAGAGAGAGAGAGAGAGAGAGAGAGAGAGAGAGAGAGAGAGAGAGAGAGAGAGAGAGAGAGAGAGAGAGTGAGAGTTGAATTACATCACTAATTTTTAAGTTACAAAATGTATATGTACAATTTTTCTCCATTTTCTTTACAATTTTGCGACAATGCTCACGACAATCATCACTGTATGTGTGTGTAAAGTGTGGGAGTTTGATCATAATAGTAGGTTGGGGGATGGGGGGATGTGTGTGTGGGTGGATTCGTGATGTGTGTGGGTGGGCTCAGGATGTGTGGGTGGGCGGGTGGGATTGTGTGTTTGGGTGGGGGATTTGTGTGTGAGTGGGTGGGGGATTTGTGTGTGGACGCGTGCGAGATGTATGGGTGTATGGGAAGATGTGTTTGTGGGTGGGGATGTGTGTTTGTCTAGGTGGTTGTGGGTGAGTGGGTAGAGGAGGATATGTTGGTGGATGATTGATGGTGGGTTATGGGATGGGTGGGGATATATGTGTGGGTGGGGAGATGTGGGTGTGGGGATATGTGGTGGGTGGGAGATGTGTGCAGGTGGGGGTAGTTGTGGGTTTGGGGATGTGTGTGTGGGTGAGGGAGGTGTATGGGTGTGGGATGTTTGGGTGGATGGGTGGGGAGTGTGTGTGGGTGAGAGATGTGTGGGTGAATGTGTGTGGGGGATGTGTGTGGGTTGGGGGAGGGGTGCGTGATGGGTGTGGGTGATGGATTTGGAGATGTGTGTGTGGGTGGGGGATATGTCTGGCTGGGTGGGGGTGTGTGTGGCTGGATGGAGGAAGTATGTGTGGGTAGTGAGGGTGATTGTAGTTGGGGGATGTGTGGATGGGTAGGAGATGTGTGGATAGATGTGTGTGTGGGATGTGTCTTTGGGATGTGTGTGGGTGTGGTGTTGTGTGGGAGGGGAGCTGGGTGTGGATAAATGATGTTTGTTTGGGTGGGTGAAGGTGTGGTTGGGTTTGCGGGTGGGTGAAGGATGTGTGTGAGGGTGGGGGATATGTGCTTTGATGGGTGGTTGGGATGTGTGAGTGTGGGTGGGTAGATAGGAGATGTATGTGTTGATGAGTGGGTAAGGGATGTGTGGGTGTTACTGGTTGAGGGATAAGTACGTGTGTCTAGGGATGTGTGAGGGGATGAATGTATGGGTTGGGGATGTGTGTGTGGGTTGTGTGTGCGTGGATGGGAGGTGTGTGTTTGTGAATGGGGAATGTGTTGGTGGGTGGGGATGTGTGTGAGTGATGTTTGTATGGGTGGGGAGATTGTGCGTGGGTGGGGATGTGTGTGTATATGGGTAGGGGTGTGTGGTTAAGGGATGTGTGGCTGGGGAAATGGGTGGATGGAGGATGTGTGATTGGGTAGAGGATGTGTGGGTGGGTGATTGTATATGAGTAAGGGTGTGTGGTTAAGGGATGTTTGGTTGGGGGATGGGTGGATAGAGGATGTGTGGGTGGGAAGAGGATATGTGAGTGGGTGAGTGTGTGCAGGTTAGGAGATGGTGGGGGATGTTTGTAGGTGTGGGCTCGGGATCTGTGAGTGGGCTGGGGGAGATGGGAGATTATGTGGGTGAGTGTGGAATTTGTGCGTGGGTAGGTGCGGAATATGTGAGTTGACGGGGAGATGTGTGTGTGGCTGAGGAATGTGTATTTGGCTGGGTGGTTGGAGGTGTGTGGGTGGAGGAGGATATTGGGTGAGTGATTGTTGGTGGGAAATGGGTAGGGTAGAGGATATGTGAGTGTGTGGGGAGATGTGTGTAGGTGGGGGTTGTGTGGGTTATTGAATGTATGTGTGTTTGGGGTGTGGGTGGATGGGATGTGTGGTGGGTTAGAGGTGTGTGTGGGTGAGGAGACGTGTAGGTGTAGGGATGTGGTGGATGGGTGGGGGAATGTATCGTATGTGTGTGTGGTTGGGTGGGGGAGTTGGAGTGAATGGGGGATGTGTGGGTGGGTGGTGGATGTGTCTCATAACATAGTAATATGCATTGTTTATGTTTACAAAATTCATGTGACAATGTTTTTTTTCCTATGCACTGTTGATGAAAGAAAGATGAGTGATTGGAAGGGCCGAATGTAAGACGGGCCTGCGTGCCCAATTTGTTACCCTTTGAAAATAAAGTCTGTTCATTCGTTCGTTCGTTCGTTCTCTCTCTCTCTCTCTCTCTCTCTCTCTCTCTCTCTCTCTCTCTCTCTGTCTTCTTATCTCTCCCTGTCCCGATCCCCTCATCCATCGTCCTCACTTACTCTTCCTCTCCTTGTCCATCCCTCCTTCTCTCTTCCTTTCTCTATTCCCTCTCTCACTGTCATTCTCTCCATCCATTTTTCTCACTGTCCCTCCATCCTTCTGTCTCGCTACCTTTCTACATCGTCTTCTCTCTCTCTCTCTCTCTCTCTTTCTCTCTGTCTTTCTCTCTCTCCCTCTCTCTCTCTCTCTCTCTCTCTCTTCTCTCTCCCTATCCTTCCATCTCTATCTCTCATTCTATCTATCCATCCATATCTATCTCCCCATTCCTATCTATCGCTACCCGTCCATCAGTCCCTCTCTCTCTCTCTCTCTCTCTCTCTCTCTCTCTCTCTCTCTCTCTCTCTCTCTCTCTCTCTCTCTTTCTCTCTCGGCCAGCAATAAAACCCCTAACCACCGCTCGGACATCTTACATTTAACACCCGAACCAGGGACTTACTGCCCTCGTTCAACTTACACCCTCTGAAAAGTGTCACCGTCTTTGAATTAACCCTTGTCGTCTTTTCGCAAACTGTTTTTGTTAAAACCCTGACTGGAACAAACAGTCGTCAGTATGAAGTTGTAATTAATGGATTTACCCGCAGCCTCTTAAAGTCGAAACTAAGGCCGGTGGGAACATAGGAAAAACCAGCGCATCCCGTGAAGATTAGTAGAGGCATGGAGACGACTAATCCTTTAACTTTCCAGACCAGATCAATAGCTCTTCCTTCTGAATCTATTTCCTTCATTCAAACTGTCATGTGATCGTTCTGGTCGCCTTGTTTATTCTTCTCTTGTGGACCAGTTCTACAATATTCCCTTGTCAAGTTTCTGCAATCGATAGATGTATGGTTGTGGATACAGACCATGGGGAGACTATTTGTGAGAAAATGGTAGCTTATGATTCCATGAATATATCAGTGCTGTTAATATTTATGCTAAGAAGTATATTTGCTATATGTATTACGGCCTCTTTAGGCAGTCTGTTTATATGTTGATATAGTGACTTCTGATGTAGCTAAATTGCGTCTTAAATGCTAAAATAACATATCCAGCTGGTTGCTGAGGATGGGGACGGAGCGCTTATGGGAATGTCCCGAATGATGTGATGTCGGTTCCTAGATCAATCAATCAATCAACCAATCAATCCAATGTAATTTTACCTATTTATCATAATTATAATATGGTACATAAGGGACTGGCTTGCGAGATAATGCTTGAAACAACTGGCTCTCTCTCTCTCTCTCTCTCTCTCTCTCTCTCTCTCTCTACCTCTCTCTCTCTCTTTATCCCCTTCTCCCACTCTCTCTCCCTCGTCTTTCCTTCTCTGTCTCCCTCTCAGTCTCCCCCCATCATTATCCCCTTCTGTATCCCTCTTCTCCCTCCCCTGTCCCTTCTTCTCTCTCTCCCTCTCCCCCATCCCTCTCTCTTACTCTCTCTCTTACTCTCTCTCTCTTTCTCTCTCCCTACCTCTCCACATCTTGCCTTTCTCAACAGTATATCATGTCCGGATATTTTTTAAACTTTACATTGACGTTGAAAGGAAGTAAGCTTGTTCTCTCGCTTCCTTTCCAGACATGTCTTTCTACAGTTCTTTCAAACTGTTGCAGTGTGTTGAGTTTTTGTGTTCTCATGATGTGGGCAACTGCCTGTTTATGATGTTTGTGATAAGTTGTGTCTATGGCCTAGCCTCTTGCAAACATTTCTTTCCTGTTGTCACAACATGTTCCAGTTTTTGTCTTCTCATAACGTGGCCACAAAAAAAAAAAAAACGATAACTGCCTCTTTCTGATGTTTGTGATACGTTTTATTTGCGACTCAGTTTACCTTAAACCATCCTTATTGCTCATATTGGCTGTCCAATTAATTTTCAGCATTCTTCTATAAAACCACATCTGCAAGGCGCCCAGGGAATTCTTCGCCCATTTATTAATTGTCTAGGATTCGCAGCCGTATGTTAAAACTGGGTCTATGTAATATGCAAGAACTCTCATTTGACAGAATGCAGTTTTTGCTTGTCCTGTTATGTTCTTTATTTCGATGGTACATCTTCCATCTGATGTTATCAATGTGCCCAGATAATTAAATTTCTGCACTTGCCCCAAAATATCGTCCTGTGCTTTAATCGCATATTTAGGCACAATCTGTTTCTTTTATATCACCATGACTTCTGTCTTTCTATTATTCAAACTAAGGCCCAGTTTGTTTAACTTTCTACAACCAATGTATCTATTATTCCATAAAGGTTCTTTAAGACTGTTTCGTCAGTATAACGTAAGTTATTTATATTATGTCCACCGACCAGGATCCCTGACATATTTTCTCTAGATCTCATCATATATTCACTGTACAATGAGAGCATCAGGAGACGATACACAACATTGTCTGACGCCCTTCTTATTTATTATGATCATCAATCATCAACTTCAATCTCTTGAGTATTTTCTGTAGATCTTATCATGTGATCACAACGTAATGAAAACATGATGACTGCATAATGAAAATATGATCACTACATAATGAAAACATGATCACTGCATAATTAAAACATGATCATTGCATAATGAAAATAAATCAGGAAAATGTGTTCTTCCTTGTATGAGATCCTACAATAGACATTTCCTAATGTGTTGTTGGTCTTATAGGTCTGTCGCGAAGGACCGGCTCTGTTGGGAAGGACCGGCTCTGTTGGGAAGGACCGGCTCTGTTGGGAAGGACCGGCTCTGTTGGGAAGGACCGGCTCTGTTGGGAAGGACCGGCTCTGTAGGGTAGGCGTTACAGACGAATTCGTAATCTCGCATACCGCGTTCGAAACACAGCTGCGTGCGACTTGGTAGCAGACCATCTTGTGTTGGATCCCATACAGAGGTTGTGCAGAAAGTAATGGCAAATTACTGAGCGTAAACTTGCCAAGAAATCACAGACAAAAATAACGCTGGGGTTGACTGCCAAGTCCTGTAAAGGATGTGCAACTAAGTTGTTAACTTAAAGCTATTGTATCCTGCGATTATATGTTTATTGTTTATAATTATTCTTGTTTTCTTCTCATTAGTATTTAATTCGTCTAGTAGTTGGATATTTCTTCCTGTTTCACTCTGTCAAATGTCTTTGTGTAATATTTGAAACAATATTACGGACATATGTTGTTTATAAAACTTCTTTAGCCTTGTCTAATAAAGTCCTGATAACGCATTGCATTTCACTAAAGCTTTCAATAGTTACAATAATTTTATCGAACCTTCCACTTTGAACATGTAAGGTGACACTCCTTGTACAAACATTTAAATTGCTTTGAACATTTAATTTGTACACAGTTGCAAGATGACGATCGGGTGCCACATGTAGCAAATGATGTTCCCTACTGGGAGACGTGAATCCATTACAATTCAAATTAACGTCGTTAACATGATCCAAATTGAGACAAAACGTCACTTGCAAATGATAAGTACAACGTTGGTTTCTCCTTCGCTTGCCGCCGGTTTGTGTAGGGCTTAACTTCACTATCTTGTATCTAAAACAGCAGAGTCTGCAACGTTTCAACGACAACAATAAAAGGAGGAAAGAGTATGTGTGGCTTTTATCCTATGATGGCTAGGCACATAGATGTTTATAAATGCTATAGAGAGCATATGTATGATTTGTTCCCTAGGATATGCTGGTGTTGTGAGAAACGAAAATGCTCACTGATTGGTTGGATCTGTACCGCTCGGTGGAGTATTGGTGCATGATACGTCAGACGTGGTCAGAGCCCTGTGGGATCGTATGCATAGTGCAGAAGAACAAATAGATCATCTTGGCCTACAGAGAACAGTGCTGCCGGAAGTGACCAGAGGATCTGGCCGAGACTCAGGACTCCCAGGAAAGGCCAGGCGGACACATAAACAGACTGTTACTGGTACCATTAGTACTGGGACTCTTCCCTTGCTGTTGAAGATGATGAGGACGGAGCATGTATGGTAGTGTCCCGAATGCAGTGATGTTGCTTCTTGACTCAACACAACTCATCTAAACTCAATTTGTTATAGCTAACTTTCCGTCACAACTCGCTCGCCTCCTCTCAATGAATATCGCCAGTGGTTGTCCACTGCCGCTTATCCAGTACTCACGGCTTACCTCTGCATCTAGAGGTTATTCCACTCTCCACCACCTGTTGGGGGCGCTTAGAGGTGGGACAGGTGTATGTCTTCATTTGATAGTCATATACCATATAATAGCCAATGTTGCGTATTCGTGTAATAAACGAATTTTATAAACGAACGTGTGACAAGTTCTTTTCTTGTCGCCTTTTCTTTCCAGAACATTTCTAGAACATTCTTAAACGTGACGGGTACTCATTGTTACTAAGGTGTTACGCGGAATCTGTCCGAGAGTGTGACATGGGGGTTGTAGCAATTATAAAAGTGTTAAGTAGGTAAGGAATCAATAGCAGGTCTAGAAAATCTGTAGTGAATTTACTTGATCCTAGCATAATTGCTCGACATGAATCACTGAGGAAGTTAGGGGAAGGCGCTGGAATTGTAATTATCCCTCCCCACAACACTTAACTGCATAAGTGGAGGACAAAAACTACGAATTTTAAGAGGTTTGGTCGCCATCAGAGCAGTACTTGTCGGGGGAAAATAATCCTGCCTCTTCTAGCAATTGAACCCAAGCCACTATCGTAGCGGACAAGGGCTCTAACTATTATGCTTAGCAGCTCTGTAATTTGTAAAGTCTCACTACATTTTGCATGTAGAACAAATCTGGAAAAAAGATTCTTCTTGTGTTGATAACACCATTCTGTTTGGAGTGCAAAGAATTACCCCAGCAGACGACAGCCATTCGCTGCATATTGCTTCACGAAAAACTGTGGAGTACATTATTTTTCTGACATCATGTACTTCATTTTTCAAATTTGTTCTACATAGAAAGTGTAGTGAGACTTTACAAACACCCGGTGTAATACCGTTACTTTTAAAGACCTTAGTTAGTTAGTTAGTTAGTCGCAGTTCCAACTTCACAGCAACGGGTCGTCCCCATTATGCTCCGTTCCTGTGCCAGTGAATATCATACAAAACGCTCCCCACTGCCCAATGTGAAAAGTGGAAAAGACAGGAGTCTCGACAAACAACAGCCCGCACAGATGCACTGTGCATAATGCCGCCGCCAAAATGTCAACACAATAGTCCCCCACAAAACACCCAGTTCATTTCTGATGGAATCTGCAGCCATTTTCCCATCTGGATGTTTCCTAGATGTTCACCCTCACAGTCCACGAAATACAGTTCATCGTCGACGGCAGTGGCAGTCAACCAGAAGCTCAGCAGCCACGCATTTCTGCATAAGGCAAAAAACCGGTCAACTCTGGGACATAGCCATCTGCCATCACTCCGAACATGCAGTCACATTCCAAAAAACCTCGGGCAGATTCAAAAGCACTTCACACGAAACCCACAGCTCACAGTGTCGCGCCACGCACTCACTCAGTAGCAGGGCGACGGAACCATCAAGCCTCCTTAGTCGCCTCTTACGACATGCGTGGTAGGCTGCAGTGTTGCTATTCTTTGCTTCCCTTATGGGCGACCTATCTAGCTACAATGAAGTATGCGAAAAGAAGAAGCTGTAATCTCCCATCAGATGTAAAAATCATAAGAGAACTGAAAGGAGACATGAAATAAAGCAAACACTTCACGAAGACGGGACTAACTGACCGCGACTCATGGACAGGGTCTTAACACGTCAGCCCAAATGCGGAGAGGGCATTAAACTTGGACGTCTTAGAAGGATGACCTCTGTCCGTTTGCGTGTCTCCACTGGTTAAGGCCAGACGCCTGGACTAATGATATTACCACTGAAGACGATAATTCGTGATGCCACAAAAGGATAGAGGATTAAATTATAGCACGGATGAAGGATCACTAAGCTGATCTGTTATTCTTTACATAATTGAAATCCGCATTAGACTGTGGTGACAGAAGCGATTGCTGTAACTTACAGTAAAACGAATGGCTATTTACTTCATCGTCTTCTTCTGTCTCCTGATTTGGAGCAAACACTGGCGTTCATGATTTCCCTATCCTTTCTAGAATTTAAAACTTCAATAAAGTTGTTGTTGGCTATATTACCAATTACGACGACGACGCTGAAGAAGAAGAAGAAGAAGAAGAAGAAGAAGAAGAAGAAGAAGAAGAAGAAGAAGAAGAAGAAGAAGAAGAAGAAGACAGACGAAAGACGACAGACGATAGAAGACGATAGACGAAGCAGACGCAAACGAAGCAGCCGTAGACGCAGAGGAACAGCAACAGGTGATGGCAATGGTAGTATTAGTAGTAGTAGCAGCAGCAGCAGCAGCAGCAGTAGTAGTAGTAGTAGTAGTAGTAGTAGTAGTAGTAGTAGTAGTAGTAGCAGTAGCAGTAGAAGTAGTAGTAGTAGTAGTAGTAGCAGCAGCAGCAGTAGTAGTAGTAGCTTTAGTAGTAGTAGTAGTAGTAGTAGTAGTAGCAGTAGCAGTAGTAGTAGTAGTAGTAGTAGTAGTAGTAGTAGTAGTAGTAGTAGTAGTAGTAGTAGTAGTAGTAGTAGTAGTAGTGGAAGTAGTAGTAGCAATAGTAGCAGTAATTATGGTAGTCGCGACAGTATTAGCAACAGTAATAGCGGCAGTAGTATTATCAGCTTCAGCAGCTGTAACAGTCGTAGTTGTATAAAAGAGGGGGGGGGGGGAATCGGAAGCAGAGAACGAGGAAGAAAAAAAATACGTTTAGCGTTGGCAACGTAACTAACACCTGTCGCTTGTCTGCACTGGCCATCCTTGAGCTGGAGTATGCCGTGTTACTAATGTAAATGTAATTCATAGAATCATTATTAAAGGCATTACCACCTGCAGCTTTACTAAACTGAGTACCAATTTAACTGTTTGGTACTAATTCCGCATGTTAATTGAAGTCAGTGTAGCATTAGTTGTCATTAGCTGTCACTTACGGTTGTGATGGTATATATCTATATACTTATGTGTTAACTCGCAGACATACAGACACACACACACACACACACACACACATATATATATATATATATATATATATATATATATAGAGAGAGAGAGAGAGAGAGAGAGAGACAGAGACAGACAGACAGACAGACAGACAGACAGACAGACAGACAGACAGACAGACAAACAGACAGGGAAAGAGTAACACACACGCGCAGAGAGAGAGAGAGAGAGAGAGAGAGAGAGAGGAGAGAGAGAATGGAGAGAGAAACAAAGAGAGAGGGAGAGGGATACAGAGAGTTGGCGGAGGAGAGAGAGAGAAAGGGAGAGAGGGAGAGAGAGAGAGAGAGAGAGAGAGAGAGAGAGAGAGAGAGAGAGAGAGAGAGAGAGAGAGAGAGAGAGATTGAAAAGTGTCGTTGCTGAGATATGATGATGTCTGCCCCAAGCGCAGAAGATACCGTGTTCGAATCTCGGCATAGAGCTGAACATTTTTATCAGAAACACTAGTGCCTAAAATATAACAGGTCCTTCCTCCCTCTCTAGCTCCGATCTCTTTGGTTGTGAGATTCTACAAAAAGCCTACTCGGATACGCACGAAACATTATGACTCCATGGGTGAGACACAACGTGAAATCTTGATAGTCCATTTTGGTAGTTCGACAGACAAGCATTGAGCGAATCGGCGTCAGTATAGTTTACGTTTAAGAAGAAGCATATGTTTCATCCTGTTAAATGTAGCCTTTCTCACTTCAGTTCACAGATATGACATTTTTTGTACTTCAAAGTAGTTTTCTTTTGATATCTTCACGCTAATACTTCCTAGATGTTTCCCCCCCCCCCCCGCATATCCTATGTTACAGGACATCGCTGTCAACGCCAGCATTTTGCCGCTGCTGTTGATGTCTCGGCAAGATTACGCTCAGTAGTTTGCCATTGCTTTCTGAGCGACCGGCTCACATATCCCGGTAAGTAACCAACGCGATGAGACCCGCAACCGGATCTCGCGCAGCTGTGTTCCCCTACGTGGATATACGGGATTACGGAGAAAGTCGTTAAGACTTTCGCCAGGGAGGCAAGCACTTCCTAGATTAGCTATGGAATATACATTTATGTCGTTTTATATTACATATTACTTGTTTTTTTTTTAATATCTTCACACTGGTGCTTCCTCGACTAGTTCTCCTATCCGCTTTTAATCAAAATTACGCTTTATTAACTCCACTTGCAATATATACATATATTACCATTGTTCAATCCGTCTGGGTTTTTCGCAACATACAAAAACCATACCGTGTGTCTAATCCTGCATGTGTCATTGAATTCCTAAAGTAGTTCAGCCTTTAACGACAGCAGTTAAAACTCACCGTTTAGTACTTGCTGACCCTGTTTTTATTGCATTTCCGCACTTTTATGACATCACACCCTAAGCGCTGCCGGCGGTCAGCCTAAATTTAATCCATTCAAAATTACACCATTCGAAATACGGATATTTCCACAAGGCCGCACTCTCATAGATTGATCTTGGAGCTTTTACGTTGTCTGCGGCCTGTTCAACATTCAATACAAGTATGTTGTTATATGTCAAGCACTATTTTGATTGTATTTCGTCATCCTGTCTGTATATTTAGCTGCCGTTGCTTTATGATTTCATATTTTCTGGTTTCTTATAGTGCTGACATTAAACAATGAAGAACAAGAAAAAGACACTGTAAACGCCTATGGCGCGATGGGCATTCGGTGCTAGATTGATGTGTTTATAGACCAATCGGTTCTCGGTATGTGATCTGATCAGTATCACATTGGCTGTCTTTACTTCCTAAAACATTTACAGGCACCAATGTTAGGCTCCATCGACCTGGGCGCCACAGATCAATTTTAAAAAATTTCCCCTGTGCGTATTCGAACCCATGACCACTGAGCCAGCAGATAGACGTCTAGCCACTACACTACTGAGGCACCCAAAGGCTCAATTTGTATGTCTTTATTGTCGCCAGTTCTGTCTTTCTTTGTGGGAGTCAACACACGAATTTAACCGTGGCGTCGCAGTTCGTAATTTGTGGAGAGGCATGATCATCGACTCCAGCCGGCAAGGCACTGGATGACGGTGTGCAGTATTATCTCTGTTGACAACTGTATCTTCCGCTTGACATTTATTTTTCACTGAAACATTTTGGATTCTCGTGCTAAAACAAGCGGCCACAAAGAGTATAAAATTACAGACCGCGTGTATCAATGGAAGCGATCCCCGCCTTTTTACGGACAAGCAACTGTATTGTGGCACAAAACCAATGTCTTCACTGTTCTCTGGGCCACTAGGTAATAGTTGTTAAACGATGTGTGAGAAGCGCCCAGTTACGACGTCACGCATGAATACGTATTAATTACAGCTATCGCTGCCACAATGTCAAAGGGAAAAAGACGATAACAAATAGCAAATATGACATGCATTATGTCAATATATGTTATTGTCACCTGTAGTGGAGAAATAACTTGTGCAATCATGTATTCTCTAGTACCGTTGTAAATTTGGACGTTCAAACAGTAGTTCGGAAGGCATACACTTCTGATAGTATTTATTTAACTATCATCACTACGTCATCATACCAGCTTTACATACTGTAATGAATTATCTTCTTCTTTTTTGTTTTTGTTATTGAGTTTTCTTCAAAGCAAAAGAAGAAGAAGAAGAAGAAGAAGAAGAAGAAGAAGAAGAAGAAGAAGAAGAAGAAGAAGAAGAAGAAGAAGAAGAAGGGGAAGCATAAAACGATGACATCAAACATCAAGTGGGTATAATATCAGCAATAAAATGTGTCCAGAGATAACGAGTCAGATGGTTTGGTAATGTAGCTGAGTTATTTCCAAGCAGCTAGCCGCAAGCAGCAATGTCGAGTAAATGCATGAGAAACCATGCATCTGGGGAATTCCGCATAGGATGTAGTAGCAAAGCAGCAGTGGTACAGAAAGCCAGTGTACCCAGCTCCCACAATGTCCGTCTGTCTTGTACATACAGCTCTTGCAAACCTGACACAAGAAGCATAACACAAACAGAGGAAAGAAAGAACGAATAAAATGAACAAACGAATGAACGAACCAACGAACGAACCGACGAACTAAAGACATGCATTTTCAAAAGGTTCAGCATTGGCACACATGCCTGTCTAACATTATGTTCTTCTTCTCTGTTTTCTTAAATACTTTATTCATACATAGATCACTTATTAGATTAATCTTAAACAACAACAACAACAACAACCACCACCACCACCACCACCACCACAACAACAACAACAACAACAACCAACAACAACCAACAACAACATCATCGACAGTAGTAATATACGCATTGTAAGTGAATTAGACATGTGCAAAAATCAATATACGTTCAGAATTAATACTCATCATCATCATTATCATCATCATTATCATCATCATCATCATTATCATCATCATCATCATCATCATCATCATTATCATCATCATCAGCATCATCTTCCACTTCTGTCGTCAAGCGTCGTGGGGAGGAATAATTTGTGCTCCAGCGCCAGATGGGCGGCACTGGATAGTGTCATTCCGTGTGATTGTACAATGTCTTTGATGTCGCCAATCCATTTTCTTCTCGGACGTCCTCTTGGTCTCGTCACAGATGTTTTGATGTAAGGCCAGTGATGGTAGTTGTTGGTGTTGCATTCTAACGACATGGCCAAACCACTTGATCTTCTGTCTTTCAATAAATGTGGCACAAGGTGTTGATCCCACTGTCTGTCTGATAACAGCATTTTTCACTCGGTCTCGGATTGTTAAGTTGGCAGCTTTCCTGTTGGCAGAATTAATACTAGTTGTTATTGTTAAGGCGATTTTAATTAGGTTAAAGGAAATGCACCATTGAAAAAAAATATACATATTCTTCGGATTCTAGGTTCTTTTTTGTTTAATGTATGTGACGACTGGAAATATAGAAGGGAAGAGAGGCAAAGAGCAACCACGAGTAATTATGCTGGATGGGTTGAGACAGTGGCATGTAGGAATATCAGCAGCAGAGTTTATCCAGAACAACAAAGACCGAGATCTGTGTAGTGACATGAACGCCTACGTCAGCAGACATGGCACTTGATGGTGATAATGATGTACTTATTTGATATGTCTCAGTTAGTCTGTCCCTGGATGATGTTGACCTTGCAAATGCTTGTATGTATAAGGGTTTGTGGGATCTTTGATTCGCTGTGGAAAATTGTACCTTAACTGATCTGCGGAGTACGCTGAGCCTGTATTGTAAAAAGTCAAAGCCAGTAAGAAAGACAGACATAAATAAATTATGAAAGAATGTCCTCTCATGTAGAAGAACCAAGTTACACATACATGACAAAGGCTAGACTGGCGTTAGAGAAACATGCATGCTAAATGGAATCTGGAACAAGGAAAACAACACACGTATAACCACAGTAACGACAACCACCTCTAGTGTAAGATAATATTAATCTCTCTACCTGTCAGACTGTGCTAGCATCAGGTCCTGGGGACTACAGTCGGCTTGTGGAAACACTGTGAGCAAAGGTAAGAAACACACCGGAGATAAGACAATGAAAAACACAGCTGCTGCTTGTGGGCGTGACTGGAAGAGACACATAGATGTATTATTTTTAGAGTCTGGTTGGCAGGGAGATGTAGCGCATATCTTTCCTTTAGCAAAGCTATGGTTTGTTGTAGAGTGCTCAGTTCGAGTCCAGTGTTCCCAGATGGTTGAGTGTTGTCATTGTCTAGTGTGTCCCATGTCCACATCTCACGGGCGTGTGTTCTTGTCATATATTTCTGTAGAGTCCACGTTTTAGAGCCGCAAAATACAATCATCATCATCATATGCTATGCAGATAAGGGTGGGCGATTATGTTTTGCCATCTTACACGATCACCAGAGTCGTGGATCAGCTCTGTGTTTTTATCTCGACCATGCCATGTGGTCATGCCATCCAGATATTTACTTCTTTGCCTTTCCTTTGTTCTCTCCCCCCCCCCCTCTTTCAACCATCCAATCTTGCCGGTTGTCATCACATTCTTAGTTGTTTTCTTCTCATAACGTGCACTAACAATTTGACTGTCTGCATCTGAATCTGTTTACGGTTGTCATTTGTTTCTTGTAGGACTTTGATAGGGGAATCTCATCATCTCATCCCATCATGTTCCTCTTGTACCTTGCTGTGTCGTGGTGAAGTTTAAACAGCGGGAGAGTGCCCACGTATAGGCTTTATGTATAGATATTCCCATGGACTCTAATATTCCCTTCATCTATCCGGCTTGGGAGGACTGATGAAACGATGGGATAAGTGCATCAATGTTGGTGGTGATTATGTTGAGAAATAAAGGGACAATGTATGTATAAAAATAAACTCGTTTAAAGTTGTTTTCATATTCAGTTATTTTTCTACAGCCATTTGTGACTTACTTATTAACTTACCTTCGTATAACTCCTCCTCTGAGGTTGAAAGGGGTAGAGGTAATGGAGAAATGACAACGACAACATCTAATCTCATCAGGTTCCTCTTGTACATTACATTGCGGTGTCGATGGGAAGCATAAACAGCGGGAGAGTGCCCGCTTATGGATAACGGCTAGAATTAATTGCTACTGGCAATGATCAAGAATTGAAGCGACATTAGAAAAATGAAGCAACGGGTAATGGTGGGTACACTAAAGACTTGCTAGTTGTATCTTTCGTGTCCGATTCTAATTGTCTGTGGTAAAATGTAAACAAAAATAAGAAATTCATGTGAACATGACCGCATGTATTAGAGCACTCGCTCAAACTCCCCGTGAGCTGACGCCGAAGTATTGTTTTCAAACCCGACACTGGTCAGCTGGAGTAAAATGTTAACCTCTATTCCTTGACTTAAAAGTACCTCTGAAGACGGAGTAGGTCCGCCTGATGGCGAGGGACACTGGTAATAGGGAAAGCTAATGCACACGCAAAAATCAATCCACTAGAAGTAGTGGCACTTGTGTGGATTACGATTGAGCTCAAAGCGAGCGAGCGCATTTAAACAAGATAAGAATAACACTTTGATAGTTTAGTATCAAACGTACATAGAGCATGAATAGCACATATCTTATAATCGTGAAACAGCACAGATAAAACTTAAGTTGTGTGAACATATTGTTATATCAATTACTTTGTGTTTATTTCATAGAGTGCAAACGAGGGGACTGAGCACGTATGGGAATGTCCTGAGTGCAGTGATGTCGGTTCTTAACTCAACTCAACATTCATAGAGTGCATTAATTTCATCTGTATGTTTTAAATACATTATTTCCTTTCATGATTCATTTAACCATTTTCTCTTTTTGTTGAAATTCTTGTGTCATATATATTTTCATTTAGATATCCAATATTTTTCTACTTGGAACCTATTTTCTCTGCTGTGAATACTTGTTTTCTTTAATGTTGCTCCCTCCTATTATGGTAGTTTCCGCTTGTTAACTGTATTTGCATGTTTTAAAGACGTATTTGAGACCTTCATTGTATTTGTGAGGTTCGAAATAAATCTCATTATTTTGAAAATTGCTCCCGCACGTGAACACTTTTTTTTGCCGAGTTTGTAAATCAGCATTTTGTGTTATTGTTCGTAATGATGTCTTCATGCCTGATTTGGCTTCATTTCCTGCCAATCTGGCAACAAGTGACTTTCTACATTGCTGGGACACCGCACAAAATACGTTGTTAGTCGGTCGGTCATTGGGCTCCATAGAGACGTGTCCCTTAGGATCTCACCGAATCTCCGCCCACAAATCACCCAAACCGTGTCACGTTTGTTTGAAATAAGCCGTGTTGTGTTTGCACAGGTAATGAAAAACCCCCGGACATTTGATTGTCTCGTTTTCTGTAATCGGTAATCTCACTGTATTATTTCTCCTTTTCAAGCTGGCGGGAATTTACCCCAAGTGAGGGATTACCCATAAGCTGTTTGCATTTCCTCTCCGACTGTTTCTTCTGGACTTGTAGTGCTTTCATTGTGCTGAGCCACAGACAAGAATAAACTCATTTGTGAAAACTGTCACTTAAAAAGCCTAGTCGAAAGCTTTAATTCTGTATTAACGCTTTAAATCAGTGGTTCTCAACCGGTGGGGAACCGGTGGGAGAATTAAGATTATTTCAAGATCGCATTAATACAAGAACCAGTTACTTGATATTGTTTTTCCCTCTAAATATTACGGTTCTGTACTTCTCGCCCTAATGAAATTCGTTTTATAAGGTAAGTAGACCAGCAAATTACGTTTTATGTAGATGTCTAGACTTGTTCTAGATGTGTTATTAAATTAAGCTTCCATTTTTATGTATACCGTGTAAGGGTGGGAGAATGTATAGGGAGGAAATTCGAAAGGGGGGGGGGGTGACGTTCTGAACATATGGTAAAGGGGAGCATGGGCCAAAAATGGTTGAGAACCACTGCTTTAAATCAAGCCACTCATTCAGATTGTGTCTCTCCCTTTCAGCCATGTCAGCTTGAGCCACCCCTCTGCATTAACTCATTGCGAATGTCATTGGAAGATTATGCTGTATGGATATCCTTACAATACAATGTGGTAGCGGGGTAGGGGTGTCCCTATCAAAAGAGAAGTATGATGCCTCCTTCCCTCCGCTAGCCTACGAGGCACCCCTAGGCAAGGTGGAGTACCTGTTTAGCCTCCCGATCAGGGTTATGTGAAGCCATGTGTGCAGGTGGTGGATGAGGTTGAAGAGCAGCCGACAGATGGTTGTAGATTA
This sequence comes from Cepaea hortensis, assembly GCA_963921405.1. Taxonomy (NCBI): domain Eukaryota; kingdom Metazoa; phylum Mollusca; class Gastropoda; order Stylommatophora; family Helicidae; genus Cepaea; species Cepaea hortensis. Next base: position 150,370,581 of record OY992878.1, on the reverse strand, counting down.
TGGTCTCCAGCTTCACGACGGTAGAAAGAGGATCTTTTATGGGGGAGATAATAACCATGGCCATTGACAGTATGGTCACTGCTAAGAAGGAAAGCAATGGCAAATTACTTTCTTTACAGATGCCAAGAAAGTTATGTTTTATGTAAGTAAATTGCAATATTCTTAAAACAAAAGAATCGCTACAATTATCTCGGAGCAGTCATAAAATCTGATGGGAGATGCCTTGAAGAGATTAGAATGAGAATCGCCATGGCTAAGGCAGCCTTTGGCAAGATAAAAAAAAACATACTGACCAATAAAAATAAGTCATTTCTTCTTCTTCTTCTTCTTCAGCGTTCCGAGCCATTGAGGTTCTTTGCTGCAAATACAATCCGTCTCCATTCGTCTCTCTGGTGGACCTTCTCTTGCCAGTGGTTGATTCCAAGTGCTTGTAGGTCTGTACATGTATTATCTCTCCACCGCCTTCTTGGTCTACCTCGGGGTCTATGGTCATTTATTTCCTGAGTGTAAGCGAGTTTTGTTTCCCTATTATCTTCCATTCTTTCTATATGCCCCAGCCATTGTAGTCTATTAGCCTTCATGATACCAGTGATTAGCGGGGACTTAAACAGATCATAAATGTCTTTGTTACTTCTTCTTTTCCACTCTCCACTTTGTGTATCCCTAATGGGTCCAAAGATGCGTCTTAAAACTTTGTTCTCAAAGGTTTGTAACAAGGCTTCGTCTCCTTTCGTTGTACTCCAGGTTTCAGAGCCATACAGCACAACTGGTCTGATCAGTGTTTTGTATATTGTGATTTTGGTGTTACGAGATAGCGCCTTTGATTTTAGTAGATGTTGTAGTGCATAGTATATCTTATTTCCAGAGTTGATTCTAGTTTGTATTTCTTCCCTTATGATGTTGGAGCAGTTGAAGATCGTACCCAGGTATTTGTATGTTTCCGTTCTTTTAATGGTCATATTATCTATTTGTATGTGGCCAGAGTTTCTAGCCATTCCGTCTCTTGAAATTACCATATATTCTGTCTTATCTTGGTTGATAACCAGCCCCATCTGTTGGGCTTTTTCCTTTAAGTGAGTCAATATTTCCAATGTCTTTTGTTCACTTTGCCCTATAATATCTATATCATCTGCATAACCAAGCAGCTTGGATGTTCCTCCAATATCACATTCCTCCTTTACCTTCCTTACAACTTTCTCTAGAGCCAGATTGAAGAGTAGCGGCGATAGTGCATCACCCTGTTTCAAGCCAGATGTTATTTGGAAGGGGTCTGATTTCCTGCCTTTATATGTTACTATATTATAAGTATCTTCCATGCATAGTCTGGTCATGTTGATTAACTTCCTTGGTATTCCAAATTCCTGCATAGCATTCCATAGACTATTCCTATGGACACTATCATAAGCCTTTTTAAAATCCACAAAAATGTTATGGAGATCTCTTTTATATTCCCAATGTTTCTCGGCTATTTGTCGTAAGATAAATATCTGATCTATTGTTGATCTGTTTTGTCTAAAACCCGCCTGGTAGTCACCTAATATGTCTTCTGAATATGGTTTTAGTCTATTTAGTAATACTGCGGATAGTATCTTATAGCTTGTGGACAGTAGTGATATTCCTCTATAATTTCCACATTGGAACTTGTCTCCTTTCTTAAAGATAGGTATCAATAATGACTCTTTCCAGTCATGGGGTAATTCTTCTGTCCTCCAGATTTTTATTATTAGTTCGTATAGCTTTAGATGTAAGGCATGGCCACCTGCCTTTATAAATTCAGCAGCAATTCCATCAGTTCCAGTTGCCTTATTGTTTTTAAGTCGTGTGATTACATATAGGATTTCTTCAAATGTAGGTTCTTCAATTTGTGGTTCGCATGTTAGAACCTCTTCTTGTGAGAAAATGTTACTTGGAGCTTCACAATTTAGTAATTCAATAAAATATTCTTTCCATGTGTTGCACATTTCCTCATTGGTATTTATCATATTCCCATTTTTGTCTTTTAAACCATATGTGTTTTGTTGGTGCCCTCGTTTCATTGACTTCAGTTCTTTAAAAAATTTTCTGGATTCATTTTTCTGGTGATTAGTTTCCATATCTTTGATTATATTACTCATATATTCTCGCTTCTGCTGTCTGACTATTTTTGTAGCCTCTTTACATTCATTTCTATAATGCTCTTCCTTTTGGATGTTATTGATGTCATTTAACCATACATGTCTGGCATTCTTCTTCCTAATGACTGCTTCTTCACATTTTTGATTTTCTATTAAAAGAGGACCACACACCCTTAGACGAATAACCAAATCCGAGTCTGTAAATCTTTCAAGGGTCGTATTCTTGATCTATTTACATATAAGAAGAGGATGGGGCCCAGCTACCTTTAACAGAGATGGGTCATGCACTTTAGTGATTGCCAGTCCCTTCAAAATATACGACATATATATAAATAAGTCATTTGCTATGAAAAAATAGAGCGTTGATGTGCAACATAGAAACTGTGCTTTTGTATGGATGTGAAGCGTGGGCAATGAGCAGACAAGCTGAAAAACACCTGATGGCTGTGGAAATGTGGTTTCTGAGGAGAATGCAAAGAATACCATGGCCAGACAGAAAAACCAATGACCAAATCCTACAAGAAACAAATGAAAACCATAAATTGATTAGAGAAATTAGACGTAGACAGTCACAATTATTTTTGGTCACGTTATAAGAAGAAATAAATTGGAGAACTTGGTGACAGCTGGCAAGATCGAGGGTAAGAGAGCAAGGAGAGGGCAGAGAAGTAAATATCTAGATGGCTTGGCAACGTGGTATGGTCGAGACAAGAAAACTGAGCTGATCCACAACTCTGGTGATCGAGTTAGATGGTAAAACATGACCGCCTACGCTTACAGGCAGGGCACATGATGATTATGACACGACAAAAAAACAGTAGATGTATCCCTACAGGTGATTAGTCTCCATAGATATTTAAATGCTGACCAGTCCCTACTACTGCATCACGTGCTTCTTTTTCTTCTTCTTCTTCTTCTTCTTCTTCTTCTTCTTCTTCTTCTTCTTCTTCTTCTTCTTCTTCTTCTTCTTCTTCTTCTTCTTCTTCCTTTCTACCTTCCTTCCTTCCTTCCTTCCTTCCTTCCTTCCTTCCTTCCTTCCTTCCTTAATTCCTTCCTTCCTTCCTTCCTTCCTTCCTTCTTCTTCTAGCAGTCATAACATTCTCTTCTCAATAACAGCAGTCATAACATTCACGTCTTAGGTATAGCAGCCATAACATTTGCGTCTCGGAAAAGTTTGAAAATCGTAAGCTTGTATATATTATTTCTTTGCGATTTTGTTACAGAATGAGGTGAATTTCTTTCCGCCCGTAGCAACACTTACTTTTTTTCACCATGTCTCCGCAGGCAAGACCTGCATATCAACATTGTTGCCTGGCCATAGGGATTAATTAGTTTGCGCTTAAACTACCAGTACGCTGATGACGGAGTAGTGTAATCGTTTCCTATGCCGGTCAGTTAGACTTCAACGTAGACTTCTGGCTCGGAAAGCAATGGCAAGCTACTGGTCGTAAAAATGCCTAGAACAATCATCCTGGGGTTGCAAAGGACATGCTGCATATGATATATAACGCTGCAGTATGCAAACGACGAGATGCAGAGACATGTGCCAGGCAATAAATCCTGCAACATATTGTTTGTAGCTTCTGTATGCAAATATGTCTTTCGTCAGTGTATTACTCCGTGTTACTGCCCATCTAATTACGAAATATTTGCAGCTATTTATAATGTAACTAGCTGACCCTGCCCGGCTTCGCCCAGTCCCTGGTGGGAAGCATCTCATTTAATTCATATAAGTAGTCATATAAGTTCCCGTTCCCGTTACCGACTATCTGTCTGTCTGTCTGTCTGTCTGTCTGTCTGTCTGACCCGGCCCGACATCGCCCAGATCCTGGTGTGAAGCATCTCATTTAATTTATATAAGTAGTCATATAAGTTCCTGTTCCCGACTGTCTATCTGTCTGTCTGTCTGTCTATCTGTCTGCCTGACCCTGTCCGGCTTCATTAAATTCATACAACAACAAAAAATGTAACTTAAAAGAACGTTCTACCACACACCATCCATTATTTTTAATGAAAACTCTTTCTAATCACCTGCATGACTACAGTAACTTCTTAAGCAAAAAAAGATGAGTTACAATGTTATGCATTGTGCATCATTTTTATGAAAACTTTGAAAATGCCTTACAGATTGTATCATTATTTATTATAACTCATATGCCGGTACATAACTATGGACAAAGAGTTTATAAATCTTTGAAAACGATGCCACAATATGACTATAAGTTATACAGAAAAGTTATGCCCCTTGAAATAACTTTTACAGAGTTAGGTCCCCTGAGATATATGAAATTATGATGAAAAATGAAAAATGAAATAATACTGAGTAAGCAGGCGATTTCACACTAACAAAATATCACAGTTGACAGCTCTGGAATGAAAGGAAGGCGTGTAGAAAATTTCATCTCAATCGGATGGGCCGTTCGCGAACAAATAAAGGCCATACATACATACATACATACAGACAGAGATACGGACATCCTAATTTATATATAAGATAATGCTGGTAAGTTAGTTAAGGTTAATTTATTTGGTCCCTCTGGCCGGGAGACAAACAGCACAAATTATCGTGATTTTAACGGGCTCACGGAGCATGCTGAAAAGGGCGAAGACAGGCAGGCTTGGTGGAGAATGGCATGCTTCAATTCAGAAATTAAAGATAGAGAGCGTGTTGCAGGTGTGTTGGGAAACGAACAGCCGGACAGTTTGGCTGCACCACTGGGTGGGGTATTGGTACACAATAAGGCAGGTGTGGCCAGTCCCATTTTGGATCATGTGTATTGTGTTGACGAACGGGTGTGAGTAGACGATCTGGCCAACACTCACACATAATCAGACTGCAGCTGGTACCATTAGTAATGGAACTCTTCGCTGGTTGTTGAAGTTGGGGACGGAGAACTTTTGTGAATGTCCCGATTGCTGTGATATCTGTTTTTAACTCAGCACAGATCAACTCAACTGAGGTTAATCTATTGTTGCAGTGTTGGAAATGAACTTCTAGTATCACAGGTGTATCGAATTCCTCGCTGTTATATGTTTTTGACTCAGCGCAGATCAACTCAACTGATGTTAAATCTATTCTTACAGTGTTGGAAATGAACTTCTAGTATCACAGGTGTATCGAATTCCTCGCTGGAAAATGCAATGAAAATGATGCGTTAGCGCTAAAAGCAGCCATCTGTTTTGAAGAGTCGCACAAAATAAACAGGTATGATTGCTTCAGACCTTCACCATTACCAATACAGAGACATAACAACTATAAATATTGACCAAAAACTACATGCAAATTCAATAATAAATAAATCCATTGTCGCGGTGTTATGAATATATATGCAGCAATCTGCGCATGCAGATTGATAAACTTGGTTCCAGAGGACATAACTCCGTGTGTCTAATTGACAAAATAATGGACGCATTTCCAAAACAAACATGGAAACAATAGTCTGCAAACGCCTTCTGCAAAGTGTTGCTACAGGCTCCAGAGCATGTGTGCACAGAGAGGTCGCTGGCTCGGATTCATCAAACCGACATTAAATATTTCATAAAAAAATAGAAATACTACCGACCTAATCGGTGCTTTTGTCCTCTTTCCAAAAATAGCTGTATTTGCTGAGAAACGACTGGAAGAGAGCAGTAATAATCGATACGGGAAAGCTCCAGAAACAAACGCCCAGAAATGAAACAGCAATTTGTGGAGTGAGTAGATATTGAAAAATCTGTCAACACTTTTGTAGGGGCATTGGCTCGATATGTCTGCCAATTTTCTTAGTTATGTGGTACATCTTGCCCAGACCCGACGTTCCTTATGTGATAGGGATGTAGTCAGTTTCCAATCATTCCTCTTCTGCTGTCTGTATTCTCCCAAAGGAAGCGTAGACTTTCAACCAACACACCTCAACCTCTTTGTAGACGTGCCCATGATTGATTGGATTTTCCAGCTAAAGGTCGATTTTACATCTACGAGATGAGGTTGTCAGCTTCACGGCTTAGTGGCCTCCTGCGACATGCATGGTAGTTTACAATATTAGTATTCTCTGATTCCCTTATGGTAGTCGGTAGCGCGTCGAAGATTCCAATGACGTGGTAATATGCAAAGGAGATCACCAATAAACAAAAACAGTTTAAACAACCTCGTATTTTGTTGTTGTTGTTGTTGCTTGTTTGCGTTCGAGGTTTTTAATGCAAGCGTAGTTCATGCACATGTCATTACATCTCTAGTTCACTGGACTGATTGTAACGTGTGTATTAGCTTTACCTAATGCCAGCGCCCCTCGCCATCAGGCGAACCAACTCTGACTTCTGAGTTAATTGTAATTTTACGTCCTCAAGTCAAGAACGACAAGTCAACATTTTAGTCCAACTGACCAGTGTAGGGATTAAACCCGCCACCTCGGCATCAGCAAGTTGAAAATTTAAGAGCTCACCCTGTTATCCATTCGGCCATGCTGACCACACACGTACATGTTCAGTAGTAATATAACTAGCCAGCCGTTGTGATGTAGTATATAGCACTCATTCCAACCTGCCTTTGGCAGTGTAGTAGAATCCCCTTGTAGGCGGGTGATATTTTCAATTGACATGAGCTCTGGGGTAGACCCATCCTAAAGTGGGTACCAGAAAATAGATTGGGGTGTAAAGACGGTCGGTGAGGTACTGACAACATCCCCCACCCAGTGCCAGTTTTTTTTTTTTTTTTTTTGCATATCCTATTTTATAGGACATTACAGTCAATACCAGCAATTTTCAGTTGCTGTTGATGTCTTGGCAAGTTCTACATTCAGTAGTTTGTCATTGCTTTCTGAACACCGGCTCACATACCTTTCCGTAAGCAACCAACGCGACGCGATCCGCTGCCGAATCTCGCGCAGCTGTGTTTTGTACATGGGGATACGGGATTACAAACAGTGTCCTTAACTCCTTCGCCAGGGAGACCGGCCAGTGCCAATTAGTCTATACAAATATGGGTCAAGCGCCATGTGCTCCTAGCTATTTAATGTGGGTAGCATGGTTCTTTACGATTTTGAGAACCTCGTGCTGCGTTGGTTTTTTATGAAATGGTAAGGCTGCCGGTCATTCAGAAAGCAATGGCAAACTACTGAATGAAAACTTACCGAGGGATGACGAACAGAAAAAAAAGGCTGGGGTAGACTTCTACGTCCATTAAAGTATATGCAACTAACTTTAGCCTAGTGGGTAGACTCTCCCGCCGAGGTCGTGGGTTCGATCCGCAGAATGGCGAAATCGAATTTTGCAAAATTGATTTGGGTTTCCAGGTTGACCCAGCACAAAATGAGTACCAAGAGTGTCTTGGGAAGTAAAAGCGACCGGTGCCATACTGATCACATGACCCATCGAGAGCCGACTGGTCTATACAAATATGGGTTTGGCACCATATGCCTCATGTTCCTTAAGACGTGAAAATATTCTTTGCTTTTTACTTTGTTTTTAACTGATGTATAGATGTGACTTTCATTGTCGCTCTACCCATAACACCGAAACACTATCTTCCCTGTAATTATAAACCCAGATACTGAAATGTAAAATAGTACAGCAATTCTGCAATCATAGAACACAAAAGGGATAGTCCGAACATGCATCACACAGAAGGGTAACGTGCCAATAAACAAACACTATAAAATAACCAAAGTAATGCAGCTTTACAGAAAATTCATTCATTCATTCAGTAGTATGTTCTTTACAGAACCTCGCTTCCATAACAACCTTCCGGAAAACTTCTCGATCATAAGCAAGATGCCCCGCGTCTGAAACACCCATCTGGAGATCATCACCCACATCCTGCACTCATCTTCTCTGCAGACTTCCCCTTCCTCTCTTCCCGTCCATATACCCCTTCATTACTGTTCTGTCGAAACTCCATGAAGTTTCATGTAACTAGAATATTTAAATTTTCTTTGTTTTATCGTCTTTAGTAGCCAACCTTCTTCAATATTAAGATTTTGTCGTATGGATGCATTTGTTCTTTTCTGTATCCAAGATATTCTTAGAACCCGTCTATAACATTTATATTCAAAGATATGTATGGGCGGTTTAGCTTGTTTAGTAAGTGCCCAGGTTTCACATGCGTATGTTGCAATGGGAAAGACGCGCGCTTTTAAAAATCTATTATTTTTTTAACCGAACATAATTATGAAAAACATCGGACTTTGCGGCGCCAATCCTCTTCAGAAAACACATGCATATACAAAACACAACTCACAAAATATAAACTCGGGTGACTACAGTGACTTTATTAAGGCATAAGAATGGGATGAGAAGAATGGAAAGATGAAACAATGAGAATATTGAAAAAAGAAAAAAACAATTGAAAAGTGATACTTATCTCAGAATCCCATCATCTGATCATCACAGCCTGGGATTCTGAGATACCTAGCAGTGTTGTTTGTTTTTTTTCCTTTTTTTTTCCATTTTCTTTTCATTGTTCTACTGTTATTGTTCTAGATCCTAGTGCCTGTTATCTGTAACGTCCTATGTTTTCCGTAACTGTGTTCTATAAAACTTTATCACTTAGCGTTATTTTCTATTGTTTTCATTTCCACAGCTTTACCATAGTTCCACTAATTTTATTCATACTTCAAAAAACGAACGAACGAACGAACGAAAATCTTTATTTTCAAAGGGTTAAGATTTGGGCACGCAGGCCCGTCTGACATTCTGCCCTTCTTCTCTATTTCCTCTCATACATTCTTTCATTCAACTTCTCTTATGAAGCAATTCTTTGACAACAAAAGAACAATAAGCATTAAAACGCATAAAAAATAATCCAATTGCTACAAGCAGCCAAATGAATCTGAAGTAATAATAGGAATAGTTTCGCTATATTACAGACAGTATATAGCACATATAAACACAATCAGATTGGACACACACACACGCGCACGCACGTACGCACGCAAGCACGCACGCACACACACACACACACACACACACACACATCGAAATGCTCAGAAAAATGTAGGTACTGTAGGTACAGTTTTCAGAAGATGTGACAGCGTGGGAATGAGACATCAAGTACGTTCTTTGTGGAGACAAAAACAGAACCTAATCGAGATTCTTTGAGGGAAGGAAGAGGGCAACTTGCCATGCATAGACTCATTACTTCGAGTGGGTGGATTTGACGTGGTCTGAAGCTGCTTCTGTTGGCATGTATCGACACATTTCCACAACCAGCTACGTACTAGTGTGTCTGCCAATGCGACTTGACTGTCTGGAGGTTGTAGTTTGAACACAAGGAGGCCGAGAGGAATGGTTCGGTGCAGTCGCGGTGTATGTATCTTGTTTTGTATTGATTGGTTCACATTTATTTTGTGTTGCATGAAATATTGTCATGTTAATCCTTCGTAACAGTATTGTAATGCCTTGTAAGATTGTTATTGTTGGGTAGATGTTTAGGTGGGTAGGTATTAGGACAGTAAATAGAAAGGCAGGTTGGTTTGAAGGTATACCGGTAGATAGATAGTTCGGTAGGCTGTTAAGTAGGTAGGACGGTATGTGGCTATATTAAAAGATAGTTCTTTAGGTTGGTAGGTAGGTAGGTAGGTAGTAAGGTAGTCAGGCAGGCAGGAGTGTATGTAAGTACGCAGATTGGTAAATAGGTAAGTAGATAAGCAGGTAGATACGTTGGTAGGTAGATATGTAAATAGGCAGGTAGGTGGGTGGGTAGCTGGTACTTATGCAGATAGGTAGATGTTCAGGTAAGATATGGAGGCTTATGTTGGGCTAGACATCGTTAAATGCACTAGTCTTTATTATCGTTTAATGATGTATATTTTTAACTAATCTCTCTCTCTCTCTCTCTCTCTCTCTCTCTCTCTCTCTCTCTCTCTCTCTCTCTCTCTATCTCTCTCTCTCTCTCTATCTATCTATCTCTCTTTCTCCCTCCCCCCCCACACACACACAAAACTCCTCTCTTATTGATTTCTTCCATGATATATACTAACTGTTAACTGTCTAATTATGTGCCCATACTATTGTATGCCCATTTTAAATTATTTCTCCCCGGTATTGTGGACATTTTATCCCCATTTGTGTATGTAGGTTATTAAGTAGGTAGGTAAGCAGTTAGATAGGCAGGTAGACAGGCGGGTAGGTAAGTATATAGGTAAATAGGTAAAAGTAGGTAGGTACGTAGGTAAGTAGGCTAAATGATCTAGCCTTTACTCTTATCTAATGGCGTATGCTATTCTTAGCCCCCCCCCCCCTCCTCCTCCCCCAAATAATTTCCTGTTCGGTTTGATCCTGGCAAAGCTATGCTCATAAATTCACGAATCCTAATATTACAGACATGATATTGCTAAATAGTAATCACAAATAAAACCTCTGCATCTGGAACATTCACACAAATTGTGAACTGCTTTTCTATGAATCATTAAGGAAACAAGAATAAACCATAATAAAGTTTCCAGTATAATATATCCTTAGAGAAAAGTAGACGTTA
>OY992878.1:150250015-150355015 GCA_963921405.1 Cepaea hortensis | reverse complement strand
CTGCGTTGCAAAGTAGGCATGCTCTAATTTACAGTTTTACTCACGGAATCAGAATGGAAACAAAACCAGGTGATTGTAAAGAATTAAGCGCTAATGGATTCTACATTTTGCACCAAGTCCACATGTAACCAATTAATATGTTTCTCTGTCTGTATTTACCCCCGTTCTCCAATTATGTGTCTCCATTTTTCACTGTGTAATTGAAGTTGCATGTTGTACGATGGAGTACTTGGGCAATAGGGTGAGCTTTTCTGTGAGTCTCACCCCCACAATTCCTGGAGGCTAAACTAGGTATGACTACGTAAACAGAAGAGAGAGAGAGAGAGAGAGAGAGAGAGAGAGAGAGAGAGAGAGAGAGAGAGTATATTAGAATAATATAGTTTGGTTAAAAAAAAAACCTAGCGTTATTAAGTGCCAGGAGCATAATAATATACATTACTTAGAAGAGTGCACGACGTATAAATATCATAGGATACCACTAATGGACTGTATGAACCGAAACATTAAGTCTATGAGAATAAGAAACATTCTCATTGGGACATATTATGAGAAAGGGAAAGCTAGAATATGTCATAATAACAGGAAAGCTGGAGTTGAAGAGAGACAGCGGAAGACAAATAAAGAAGATGCTGGACAGTTTGACGTCATGGCATCGAGGAACATCAGTATCAGAAATGATTGGCAGCAGATGATACAGAAGACTGTAGGCAGACATGATCAGCAAGCGTCACACGACATGAACTATGAGAAGACGAATCATGACCATCATCATCATCATCATCATCATCATCATCATCATCATCATCATCATCATAATCATAATCATCATCATCATCATCATCATCATCATGCATCAAGTCCTTTGCAAAACGTCGCTCTCATTATGGAAAGACTTAATATTTCACCAGTCCACCCCCCCCCCCCCCCACACTCACACACCCTTGCCCCCATATCATGAATGTAACACAGTAACAAGACAAACAAATGCCCATATAAATATGATCACCACTGTTATGTAAAATACTAGTCTATGTGGCGAAGTTGTTAACGCCGGCTGCCTCGCACTCACAATATTCCGAGGTCAATTCGGACCTAAGTATCGGTTCTCTACTGCAATGTTCTCAGTGACTCCCCGGGGTCAACGCTGGAGCAGCGGAGTTCGTCCTTTAAGCGACGCTTTCGGCAGGTCGTCTTGCGAGTGCCTATGTGGTCAAAACATGTGTGGCTAAAAACGTATACCCCATATGTCTCATAGCGCAAAATGGGGACCTGTACTGTACTTTCTATGAGCTGCAGTAGCGTTGTTGCCAGATGCTTCCAAGTCAGCCCAGCCTAAGATTAATACTAAGGAAATGTCCCGGGAAGTAAAGAGGAACGTCATGATACTGACCTCATCACCCAGTGACTGATGATTGGTCTATAGAAATATGGGTATCTTAAGTCCAGTTCGTTTTAAAACGTGAATAAGGGTCCTTTTCTTACCTATGTTTACTGTACTTACTTACTATATGCCCATTATACTGCATGATAAGGCAGGCGTGGTTAGGGCCCTTTGGGAGCGTGTGTATAGTGTGGAAGAAGATATAGATCTTCACGCCCGGGGGAGAATGGTGCTGCAGGGAGTGACCTGGGGTCTGGCCGACACTCGTGACTCTGAGAAAAGGTCAACCAGACACATAATCAGACTTCTCCTGGGACCATTAGTATTGGGACTCTTCGCTGCCTATGCCTCGAGTGCTGTGATGTAGGTTCTTGTCTCAACTCAACTCAACACAGCTCAACTCAACTCAACTCAACTCAATACAGCGCAACTCACCTCAACCCAACTCAACTCGACTTAACATACCCAATTTACTTCATGGCGTGAAATACAGTCCTTTACTCTTTGCTTACTCGCGTATTCACGGTTCACTACACATTGCTTACATATAAGAACCACTTGGTATCGCGAACACTTATATGCTATGGATTAGGTACTGTCCGCACATATACATAATCTATTTACTACTGTGTAAACTTGTATGTTATGTATTAGGTACTGTGTATGCATGCATAACATCGATCCACCCATCATGTGCCTTGCCGATACGCGTAGGCGGTAATGATTCGCCATTTCACCCGATCACCAATGTCATGGATCAGTTCACTGTTCTTGTCTCGACCATACCACGTGGCCAAGGCATCCAGGTATTTTCTTCTCTGTCTTCCCCATGTGTCCCATTGTTCTCTTCCCCTCGATCTTGCCAGTTGTCACCAAATTCTCCAATTTATTTCTTCTCATAACGTGACCAAAGTATTTTACTATCTAGGTCTAATTTCTCTAATCAGTTTAGATTTTCATTTGTTTCTCGTAGGACTTGGTCATTGATTTTTCTGTCTGTCCATGGTATTCTTTGCAACTTCCTGAGAAACCACACTGCGCCCGCCATCTGATGTCTTCCAGCTTGACTGCTCATTGTCCACGCTTCACATCCATACAAAAGTACAGTTTCTATGTAGCACCTCAACACTCTTTTTTCCTTGTATGTAGCACCTCAATATTCTTTATTTGACAGCCAGTAAAATGGCGCGAAGTAACGGTGCTTTGTTCAGAGCTCGTTGTTTTTCTGCTTTTCTGGGGAGTATGTGCTTTTATTTTGTATCCGTTTACGGAAGTTGTTCACAAGAAACCAGGGAAGATAGGTGGTGGATGAAATTTTCAGGGCAGTCGACAAATAGTTGTTGGTTAAGGTCTCAAGTTTCTCGACGGTAGGCAGAAGATTTTTTTAAGCTAACAAGACAATGGCTACTGTCACCGTCCAGTATGGTCACTACCAGGAAAGAAATCAACGGCAAACTACCTTTTTTAAAGTTGCTTAGTTTATCAGGATGAGCAAAGCATACACTTGGCACTGTTTACACTTTTGTGATTTGGATTAAGTACTGCTGACAAATGTATATCATCCATTTACTATAAGTGTGGTATGGATTAGTTACTGTTTATGCATAAATAGCATCCACTTGGTACTCACTAGTATAATATGGATAACTACTATCCACATACACATATATTATATTTGCTGCAGGGTACACTTATACGATATGGATCAGCAACTATTTATGTTAATATGTGCATCGTCCACTTACTACCGTATGCTATAGTATGATATTGGATTAGCTGTTGTTCACATGGATAGTGCATCCATTTGCCACTGTCAACATCAGTATGGTATGGCTTAAATACTATGTTAAAATATATGATGCGTATTAGATTATTTTCACAAATGTATTGTGTACGCTGACGTAAATGATGAATGTCATGTGCTGCTGACATGTCTGAAGTAGCGTTTATAAGTGGGGGGGCTCTACACAATTTTAAGCTGTAACATTCGGTGCAATGCTGTGGAAGATGCATTCCGGATATGTCTGACATGAGTGATTGACACGTGCAAAGTCATCACACCTACTATTGCTAAAGTGGCTCTATTGTGCAGCCAGTGCTGGTTTACGTTGGAATTGACAGGCCGGTCAACTGGCTTGCAAACACCCTTCAGCGGGGCAACTGAGGTTACGAAAGGGAGACATGATACTGTCTGTAAGTGGATCGCCTATTGCAAGAGAAAATACAAACAGATGACTACATGCCATGGCGACTGATGGAATTGAAAATCGAGTTTGGTGCTAGCAGGAAGAAAAGTCAGATGGAGGAGATGCGTGTGTAGCCAACTGACTGCTTGAACAATATATACCAATAGACATCTTCAACAAAACTGAAGGAGCACGAATGGGCATGCCACTAGCACTGTGATGTCGGAATTTAGTGGCATATTCTGCAATTGACATTATTCGTTATTAGTACTAACCCGTTGGTGAATGTGGGATTGTGGTGTCAGTATTTAAATAAAACAATGTTGCACGACTCTTGCATGACGTTGTTTTCTACGCAAATTTTACGTGTAGTAGCTTGCCATTGTTTTCTAAACAAAAAGACAGCATTTGTCAGTATACAGTTGTCAGTATATGGAGGCCAAATATAAACTGAACCGACACGGGTGTAAATAGTTGATGCTGTTTTTTGAACCTCAAGCTGAGGTTCTTCGTGTAAGTTAAGGCACCTGGGGAGAATGAGATCCAGATGTTGTCACCTGCTGGGTTTAGATTTGTTTGTACCTTTACACTCCCAAGCCGCGCAGATGTGGCCGAGAAGCACATCTACAGCTACCTCCCGTGCCGAGGGGAAAGTGTGAATCATTCTTAAGTGTGGTTTGTGTGCAATGGGTGCAGGACGTGAAAGATATGAACGTGACAAGATCAAAGTTCACTGCAGTTGAATCGACTTCCTAGAATGTTGAAAACATATGTTGGCTTTGTGAAGATTGTGTCTTTGTCTTTCCTTGTTTACCTGGTGCTCGTCCAAAACTTGAAATGCGTTGTTGTTTGTGTTGTTTTACATAGTTTATCAAATAAAATAATGCAGGTGATGGCTTTCGTTTCCATATTCGTGTATGTTCTAGCCTTGGGATGTGTTTATATGTGTTGTTCATAATATGATTCTTCTTCTTCTGTCTGTTACCTTCCGTTGGAGTATAGGCCCTAAATGTACACATACCAAGCCGCCTTATCTTTCGCTAAATCCTGCAGCTTCCTCAGTGTCATCCGCATATTAACTGATTCAATGCCTAAGGATTCTATATCGCTAAATGTAACTACCCTTTGGACAGAGGGAGGATATATCGCTATACTAGAGTCATCCTGTTATTGGTTTCGCGGTAACGTCCGCAAGTGTAATGCTCAGTGAATGGACATTTACATTATAACACTTGTTGATTTGATTGTACACCGTGTTTGGCTCAAACTTACTGTTTTTCTTGGGGGGGAGGGGGGGGGGGGGGGTTGAATCAGTTAAGAATGCGACTTTTTGGTCAAGTTGTGATTTTTTTTTTCAGTTGAGAAACTTGTTACACGCACTGGGCATACAGTCCTGGAGCCACATTGTCATAGGCCCATTGGCATTCCCTGGTTGATGTGGTCAGTATCACACATTATGTGGGTGATGTGGTCAATATCACACATTATGTGGGTGATATGGTCAGTATCACGTATGACGTGGTTGATGTGAGTAGTTATAAATGTGGGATTCGGTTCTCATTTGGAGGATTGCGGAGGATTGACCTTGACCTCGGTTGATTTTCACTCCTCCTCGGTCATGAAGTTGGGTAAGGGGTGGGTAAGGGGTGGTATGTAGGGTGATATTTAACTCTTATAATTTGGGTTGTATAGTAAACATGTGTGTACCACATAATCAACATGAAGCACCCTCTTGGAGTTGTCAACAAGAAAAATCATTCATACCACTAAAAAAACCAAACAAGAAAAGTTCGTTTTCATAACTTTTTATTATTCATCAATTACATGAAATTTCCAATAATGTGTAGCAGAGTCAAACCATTTTCATTGACAAAGTACATTCATTTTTATTGGTCATGACTAGTGACAAACGTGACATTGAGTCTTTTATATAGCCATTTCATACATATGACCACTTTAATAGAACATATTATGGACACCAAACAGTAGAAAACATATATACATAAGTACACTAGGACGTGTTATATGTCTAGGGGTGATGTAGTGACCTTGTCTTTGTGAACTTGACGTTTTATGTAGAAATAGGATAGCGAGTTTCTGTGTTGTGTGTATGTGTAGATAGACGTGTCTTGTGTTTTGAAACCTACATTTGTCCCTCCAGTCGCTGTCTGTGTGTCAAGTACATCTAAAAATGTGTCCTTGTTTAAATGCGTGTTGTGGTTTTTGGTCAGACCTTTGGTACTGATTTTATCATAATCTCCGACACAAATATACGTCTTACTACATAACGAGACCATCCCCTCCCCTTCGTATTCTAGTTTAAAAAGCCCGGGGGTTCTCTTTTCATAGGCTTTGATAGCCATACAGTCCTGACAGCTAATGGTACTAGGGGTAATTCTATGAACAGGGCAGGTTTCAGACGGGAACCACTGATTATAGACTCTGTCATATTCTTCACGTAGGTGTGGTCTAACTACTTCAGAGAGTGAGTCGGCACTAAGGGCCAAATATAGAGAGTCAGTGTCCATTTCGCATAATTGGAAATCCTCCCTGTCTATAAATACGTCGAGAAAGTCATAGTAGAAAGCCAACATTCTTAATTTGGCATATTGATAAACGAAGAAACCGATCTGTAGAGGTAAATCCCAGACTGTTTTCTTCTTTAGTGTTTCTACTTCGAATAGATCAGGTGTAATACCAGTCATGCTTTTAAACCTAGGGTTATTGAGTGCTTTGGTCGTGTCTTTTCCCTGGCAGTAGGAGACATCGGTATGTTTGGCTTTATTAGTTAATGTTTTACCGTAAGCGGCATTACCTAGCAATTTCATCGTGTCGGCTGTAATAGACTCGGCTGGATTCTTGTCCCCTTGGCGACGGGCATTAGACACTGTTTCCCCAAATTGTTTAAAACAACTAACCGGTCGATATTCTATTGTCTGGTAGATGTGTGTAACTACCAACCCATGGGCTAGATACCATTTTAAAAGAGGGGTGGCTAATAATATTTTCTTCCCGAAATAACTACCAATCAATGTCCGTCGTGGGGTACTCAGTAGTTTATTTTTTATGGCATATTCTTTCATAAACTCCCCAATATCGTCCCTCGACACTTCTATGTTCTTGAAAATAGGGGGCATTTCGGCAAAGGACTCTTGTAAATCAACCGGGGTCTCGATATCGCACTCCACCAACCCGAAAAAAGTATAACTTTTTACAGCCTCAATTATCTGGTTTTCACTCAAAGAACCCCAAGGAAGTTGTGAGGGTTCCCGTAAGAAACGCTTTAATCAATACAATTATTGACAGGTTTGCATGTGGTACTCTGTTTTATTAAACTTATCAACATGGTAAAATGTACCACATTTGATCACGCCCACCGACATGGCACACGATGACTGAAGAATTACTTCCCTACACAAAAACCCCATCTAATTTATGTAAAATTAATAACTAAGCTGGTAGTGTTTTGTTATGTGTTTTCGTTACAAACTTGAGTGAGAAGTCTTATCAACAAACACCGTTAAATTTATACAAGAGACAATATCACAATCATAGACATATTTCAACCGAACGAAAGAAGATTCGACACATGATAATGATAGACCCAGAGCGGTTACCGGCATGAAACACAGTGTATTCTTTTTTTGCGGCGTTACAAAGTGTCTATCTTCTTAGTTGTCCGTAAGCGAAAGAGATACCAAAAAGAAAAATAGTAGACAACGGTACGGTATTGTGATGAACAGCGGTTTAAAGCGTGCGAACGAATTTTAAAAATAAAAATTTTTTTTTAAAAAAATCACACTTTGAGGATCGAACCACCTTCCCTCGTACACGAGTCAAGTGCGCTATCAACTAAGCTAATAATTCTGGTAACACTGATCTTACAAACCAAAGATACAACAGCAACCTTGCAACTGTGACTGATGTCGGAGATGGTAAAAATAAGAATTACAGCGATAGACAAAACATATTTCTAGAACAGACATTTATAAACATATTAGACAAATATATAAATTACTCCCTCATTATGTTTAAACACCAATAAAGTATTGTTTTCAGTTGTATAAAAAGTAACATAATTTATATGTAAAAACTGTGCTATGCCTACTTGGGGGAAAGTCAGATTTAGACAAAATTATTCAAATATCAGAAAAATGAACCTTGTAATATTTAATAAGACCAAGTTTTAAGTATTTTAAAAGGCAATATAGCATAATAAACCATTCTTATATATTTTAAAAAATTATTTATGTATGCACAATCGGAACAAGTACGCCTCGTATGACGCCTTAAATGTGTAATAAAATAACTTTTGATAGGGCAAAAGTATTAAAACTTATAGTGAAGTGAAAGATTACGAGGTTGTTGATATAAAACACCAATATTGATGGTGTTTTGCGAAATATACCAAGATATATTGATATTATAAACGCAGCATGTTGCACACTTTATGGTAATTTCGTTCCGTTGCGAATTTTGTCCGGGGGGGGGGGGGGGGGGGGCTTGTTGCCAAGCTTTCTCGCATGGTCGCGCTTGTTAACAAAACACGGGTAACACTGCGGTGTGTTTATTCGCCAGCCCAGACGAACACTGAGGCTCGCCTTGTAAGTGTTGTACTAACACGGTAATTAGATTTAATTTTGATATCATCAGAATAAATCTAAATTTCGCCATGTTTTGATTGAACGAATGGTTATATTTTTTCTTTTCGCTCTGTACAAAACTCACACTTGTTTATTTCTTTCGCACCACACAACACATAGCTGTCTTTGGTGTTCTGAAACAAATTTTGCTGACACTGTCATCAAGTTCCGTGTTGTAGGAATTCATGCCGTTGTCTTTGGTGTTCTGAAATCAACTTGGCTGACACTGGGATCATCAAGTTCCGTGTTGTAGGCATTCATGCCGCTGTCTTTGGTGTTCTAAAATCAACTTGGCTGACATACCACTACCATAATTTCTAATCTCGGTATGTTACTGAGATAACAGTTGTCACGCTGTTCATGCGTCTCTTATATGACTAAAGAAAGTTGTTTATTTTCTAGTTGTTACTCAGACAGGAAATTCACCTTACAAACCAGCTGCTTCTAATTTTTTTGTTACAACATTCACTCCCACACACCAAAACTATTTACCACTCTCTTACATTACTTTTTCATTTTCTAAAATTTATCTTGTCCTGTACATTAATCTCTTGTACATCATCCGGCTGATAATTACCCCTAGGTAATTTATCTACTTGGTTAAGAATGTTTCTATGTCACATTTGGTGTCCCCACTGTTGGTATCCCTGGTTACACTTTTTCTTCGTAAGTAACGTGACCACTGTGAGAATCAGCACTGGCTCATACTTATGATGTGAGCCGATCGTTCAGAAACCAAACTACTGATCGTAAGCTTGTCTAGAAATCAGCTGAAAGCTGTTGACAGCGATGTCCTGTAAAACAAAACATTTACTTTCTTTTGATACCATTATTAATATTTTCTTGATAGAGCACTCCATATTACTACAATGTCCAACAATTATAGAGCTGTTGCATTATCTATCCCCCAAAAACTGTGTCTTTATATCTTCCGATTAGTATTCCTGGGTTCTTTCTGGTGTCTCATATAAATTCCCCAACGCACGCGCCCACGCGAGCAGGGGGAAAAGAGAGAGGCCACAAGGTCTGTTTTCACTTGCTCTCTTTTCGTTTTTACTTGTTACTCCTTTTCAAAGGAATGTAAAATAATACACGAAGCAATACACAAGGCTTTTAACACACAAAAACAGTTGTGAATGTTATCACGTTGATAAGGCAATGGTGTACGGCAAATTAGATATGTTTGAAAATCTACAAATTGGTGGGGGGGGGGGAACAAACATAGAAAACAGAACTGTCATATGGATTGATAATGAAATAGGTAAATATCAGCCAATTAAAAGGGGTGTGAGACAGGGATGTTTTTTCCCCTGTACACCAGAAATATATGAAAAGATTATTGCGGGACTTCAATAGATAGGCATTCTTGCTTGTAAACAAGGAACAGGACCTGCAACAATTAGTACATGCGTTTGTTGGGAACAACTAGGATTAGCATTAAAAAGACAGATTATTAGGAAAAAGGAAGCACCACAAGAAAATAGGAACACAAGTACAATTATCTCGGAACAGTTCTGTTGGGCAATGGTTTGAAGAGATTACAAGAATCGCCACGGCGAATGTAGCCTTTAGCAAGCTGAACAACATACTGACCAAAAAGATAGCAATTAGAAAAAGTAACACTATGAAGTGCTTCATAGTGTTACTTTTGTATCGATGTGTGGAACAGGCTGAAAAACATCTGATGGAAATGTGGAGAAAAGATACCACGGGAAGAAAATAATCTACAAGAAACAAAATGAAAATCGTAAATAGATTATAGAAATTGGACATAGAAAAAAATTGTTGGGTATTTTAGGAGAAATAAACATGGTAACAACTGGCAAGATCGAGGGGAACAGACCGAGAAGTAAATACCTGGATGGGTTGGAAACGGGGTATGGTCGAGACCAGATCCACGACTCTAGTGATCGAGTGAAATGGTAGAACATGACCGCTTAGTGACATGATGGATGAATAGATGTGTAACCACATGATAATCAAAATGATGTCATCAGAATAAATCTAAAATTCACCATATTATGAGCACAAGGATTGAAAAGTAAGAATGTAATGTGATTGGGGAACTTTCGGGTCGTGTTTTCATGTTTGTTGTTTCATCTATCTGTTAATGGTTTGTGTTAGTGATTGCACCTATGACTGAAAGTATGTCTGTATGTCTATCTATATGTCTGACTGTCTGTCTGTCTGTATGTCTGTGTGTATCTGCTTATTTGTCGTCGGGTTTCTCTATGTGGGTATACTGGTATCTATGAGTGGGTGTCCGCCTATATGTGTGTGGTTGTTTTTGATGTTGTTGTTGTTGTTGTTGTTGTTGTTGTTGTTGTTGTTGTTGTTGTTGTTGTTGTTGGTTACTCTAAGACCTATAATGTTAGCACAACGATCAGACAGCCTATAAAGAACTCACAATGAGAGTGTGTATGACTGATTGTGTGTGTGATATTCTGAGAGATTGGCCTAAAATTAACTTGTGTATGGTAGTCCGGATTACAGGGTATCCTTCTTTCTTCTATGGAGAACTTTTGGGTGGCGTACCCGAATCAAGGTTATGTGAAGCCATGGAAGCAGGTGGATGAAGTGTAACAACATATTGTTGGTTATGGTCTGAACCGATAGATCATCAGTATGGTCACAGATTAAAATAGTCACTGTCCAGAAGGAAAGTAATGTGCTTTCGGCAAAGCCAAGAACCACATAACAACCATGGAGGTGGAACTTTCGAATATATTGATTACCAACAGTGACACAATGAAAGAAAATTAATCGATTATCAATTGCTCTTCAAAGACTAAAACAACTTAATAGAGTGGGACAGATAGAACTACAGAAAATTATGTTTTTAAGAGTATTCAACTTACGCCTGTGAGACACTTACTAAACACGTCATAAAGGCACTTGAATATAAATGTAATAGAGGGGTTCTAAGAATATCTTGGGTCAAAAGAACAAACTCATCCATACTTCAAGAATATTGAAGATGGTTTTTTTAAAGACAAGCAAAGAAAATTGGTATATTTGGTCACTTAAAACGTCATGAAAGTTTGGAGAGAACAATAAGGGAGAGGTGTATGTCTTGGAAGGCCCAAAAGAAGATGATCTCCAGATGGGTGTAATGGACATCTTGTTTGTGATCAAGAATTTTGTAATTTTTTTTTTCGGCGGGTTTTTATGGGAACGAGATTCTGCAAAGGACATGCTACTGAATGGTAGTAGTAAGGCATGTATGAATACATCTGACTTTCTGGATCAACCAGGAACCTGGAATATTTTCTTATATACACTTATGTAGGGTCACAACAAGACTTAAGACAATTAATTTTCAAATTTCACACATTAGAATACTTCTGGTTTCATTTAAAACAAACTGTAATTACTAAAATAGTTTGTTTTCTGTATAAAGTGAAAATAGTGCCACGTGTTAGAAGTTGATACATCAGAAGCCGACTTGGGACTTTTTTGCTATATAACTATTGTAACCAATGGTGTATTTTAATGGTGGTTAGTGCTATCTGTATGGGTTAAATATAATCATACCATTGACGATGTGTTAGAGATACAAGTCTCTGTTTTGGGGGTTGTGACGATTTTACAACCAAGCACATGTTAAAGGGGGGTACACCAGGTCAAAGGTGGTGTTTCGGGTTGCAGACATACATCTGGAAGACGTGGACATAAATGACCAAAGTGGGCTTCCGGTCACATGACATACAGGAGATGCCATTTGTGTTAATTTCTTATCTGTTTTCTGATTGGTTAATTCAAAATGTCCCTCAGACCACTACAGGGGATATACCCTTTGTGATTTGGTGTTATCTGTTCTCTGACTGGTTGATTCAAAATGTCCCTCAGACCACTACAGGGGATATACCCTTTGTGATTTGGTGTTATCTGTTCTCTGATTGGTTGATTCAAAATGTCCCTCAGACCACTACAGGAGATATGACCTATGTGATTTTGATGTTATCTGTTCTCTGATTGGTTGATTCAAAATATCAGGCAGATAGAACGTTGGTCACTACAGGGGATATACCCTTTGTGATTTGATGTTATCTGTTCTCTTATTGGTTGATTAAAAATGTCCCTCAGACCACTACAGGGGATATACCCTTTGTGATTTGATGTTATCTGTTCTCTGATTGGTTGATTCAAAATATCAGGCAGATAGAACGTTGGTCACTACAGGGGATATACCCTTTGTGATTTGCTGTTATCTGTTCTCTGATTGGTTGATTCAAAATGTCCCTCAGACCACTACAGGGGATATACCCTTTGTGATTTGGTGTTATCTGTTCTCTGATTGGTTGATTCAAAATGTCCCTCAGACCACTACAGGAGATATGCCATATGTGATTTGGTGTTATCTGTGTTCTGATTGGTTGATTGATGTTGTTCATTTCAGATATACACCTCTCTCACGCAGACAGTATCAAAACCAGTGACGAAACGAAGGCCAAGTCTTTTTCTCATTTTCGCATTCAACGAAGAAGGATGTTTTGCTTCAACGGATATTAAATTCAATTGTTACATTGTGTAAGGTACTTGTTTTCCAGTAAGGGCTATAATCTGTGTCTTCTTACTATTCAGTTCCACCCCTAGTTATTGACTGCGTGGGTCTACTAAATGTTGCATGTCCTCTTCATTGTCTGTAATCAGACTGTGTCATCTGCATATCTGTTATTGTTTCCTTTCATGTCTTCTATATTTCTGAAAACAGTTTCATTGTACAAGGCGACATTACACATAACCCATCTCACACCTCTCTCAATAGGCTGAAATTGGTCTACTTCATTATCAATTTTTATGGTAGCTTGTAGTTTTCATTATATGTTTTTACATGTCTAAGGTCTTTTCCAGCCGTTTGTAGATCATCAGTTCTAAAGTATTAAGCATTTATGCTATGATGCTGTCTGAACCGGGCTTTTGGTAGCTTTCATATGGTTAGAGCCTCCACATTCAAAACGGTGGCCCTTCCTTATTATATTCTTCTCTGTTAACTTCATAAAGGTTTTTTCAATGTTCTGATCATACGTGTAAAAGCTATTCTATTATTTTATCCATCTGTTGTCTTTAGGTAGCCTTCTGCTGATCTTTTGATTAGTAAGCTGTTGAATTCTTTTGTATTAGTTTCGTATTGTACTGTTGTGTTGTTTTTTTTAATTTCTAAGCACTGAAGTCATGTGTCTTTGACCTCTTATATAATATTCTGAATTTTCTGTGATTTTCTTCATATTAGACAGGATTATCTTTGTTTCCATTAGTTGTTTCAAGCATCTCTGTCTTATTTTACTTTGTTATATCTATAATATTTATCCTTTCACCAGGTTGAAAAGTTTCTAACAGATCGAAGCCATTACATACAAGGAAGTACAATCTCGAGGCTATTGCGTACAAGGAAAAGAAGGCAACTGTCTACCACTGGTATGCCTTCAACGCTTTTCATATTATCTACACATCACTAAATATTTTCAATCCTAAATGCTGTTCCTTGGTGGTCATATTCAGCAATGTTCATTAGTATAGTACAGTTGTGTCATCCAATGTAAAATAGCACAGAGAATAGAATTCCAAACAAACAAAAAAATAAAAATAAAAATAAAATTTAAAAAAAAATAAAAAAATAAAAAAAAATAAAATAAATTAAAAAATAAAAAATAAACAATAAAAATAAAAAAAAATTTAAAAAAAAAATTAAAAAAGGTCATTGTTTGTCTTCACCATCAACTACATAAGGACTGGATGTGAAGAAAACAGAGAAAATGAAAATATAATACTAAGTGTTATGTGACGGCATAACATCAGTTGCCATATCTTCCTTTTGGTATGTCTTATAAAATATTTTCTGTAGATATGATGTCATATGGTTGCGAAAAATATAAAAATGATTTTTGTTATTCTCCACAGCTGTTTGACGTCCTGTGCTTACTCGAGATTTATACAGGTGTGGAACGATAGGAACCTACACACTAATTTTCACTATCAAGACGATATCTATTGGATCCACACAAAGTCTTACTATCATCAAAGCCAACACAGGAAAAATATTGACTATAATAACTGGACAAGCTACCAACTACGCAAGAGCTTAATATCACCTTATCAACAACCGGAAAATATTGCCTAACATTATCAAGCCATTACCGGGAACTATAATAACAGGAAAAGCTTGGATACACAAGATCTTATCACTATATCTCCGGAAACTTGACTCATCACCACAATTCTGTCTAGCACTATGGCCACTACTCAGAATGTCTTTCTGTGTCCTGCCTGTAATAAAGACTTTACTGAACATCATAATCTCACACGTCACATTTCCACCATACGCAACCCCACAACTCACAAGTGTCACATATGTTATAACTCATACAAAAGAAAAGACAACCTAAATCACCACATTAAAAAGCATCACCAGACATCATCAATGGACACTACACCGTCAATGCACACTACACCCTCAACATCAAACATGGACACTATAGCACCAAATACTACTGCATCAAACACCACAGCACGTAAAAGGAAAGCTCCCACAGACACACATACATCTAAAAAACAGAAACTTGGACAAGTTGAAACAGAAACACCAGACAACCTCCCTGAGGAAATCCAACCCACATATAGGGAAAACTGGGATAGTATTAGGACACATCACAAGTGTGGTAAACACATGTCAGTCTACACATACTACATTAGCCCACAGACACAGCACCCTATCGACTGGACAGACACCCTATACAAGGTCTTTAATACTCAGACAAACCGATTCAAGATCAATTATTCCCACCATTTAATTCTGAGACATAGAGACACACAGGACCTTAGATTCTTTCATGCTTCCTCCAACAACGCTCCCGTTTTAGAATTTCCAGCTTTAATTAATAACAGACATGACTGTCAAGAGGTAACATTAGACTCTCTCCACAATTGATTTCATGCGCTACAATGCATCAACGTTCACCTCAAGATCTATCTTGGCTCTAGGGTACCATGACTCTCTGCGACCATGAGTGGCTTGCGCCGACATTACTACACAGCATATATAACAGCTTCACCATGCATTCCAAGAACCAATCAACAAATGTGAGGTAGAGCGAACTATGGTATAATTACACATAGGTGACATCAGCTAACGGATCCAAGTGAGTATGCGCATCCAGTCTTCAGACTTTCGCGCATTACAAGCACTCCCGTCCTTCCTTCACTAATCGTCTCCCCATCCCACTGTTAATGTTAGGAATCAAGCTGGCTGTCTGCTATCATATTAATGCCTACATGATCATCTCCTACCTTACTTGTACCCGACTGGTAACCACTGTCGATTAGCCAACGTCTATGGCGCGATCATGATTCGGCCAGCACGCCTCAACATGCAACTCCAACGAATGCCAGCGATCAGTCAAGCCCGGACGATCTGCGTTGAATGGCAATACACAACCCGATCTACTCCCTGCAAATATCGAAGACTGGCCGCCGCGTCCTGACTGGACTTCTGTGACTGGGGGTAGAACACTTCCTCTCCCTTCGCAAGCTGGAACCCAAACTAATGCTTAAGCCGTTATGGCGTTAGGTGACGTCCTATCGTGACGTCCAAATTGCGTTCAATGTTGGTGTCACAATGTTCACCATTTGTGACACCCTTTATCTTCTTCTTTGATGCGCTAACTCATCAATTGCCTGCCTCACTGTCATTTACTACATGACAGCTTTGCCCCCTCTACAATGAAAATGATCGTTAGACCATTTTCTATGTTATCTTGACATGCAGGCAAATGATGTCCACGACGTAAATTACATCCTATTGTGATAGACAACGCATTCGCCGTCCTTGGAACTTAGTTTGTCAACATGAACCAATCTAGATCGTGGGATATTGAACACCGGACTAAAATACAAGTCCCGAACACCGCCATCTCTACATTCTATAAATGATCCCTGAGATGTTATCGCGTTACCATGCCCGACTACTTGTAACTAAACTAAGGCTCAAACACCGCCAGTTCATATATTAAGATCTGTTATCGCGTATATATGTTGACACCCTAAAACTACTAACAGTCTCTATATCCCCGAGTTCTGTCAGTTAAATAAAAACACCATCCAGTGTTGCATACCCAACGATCACATGATCCGTAGTCTACAACTTATTGTCCCTGACGTGAATACATATATCTCCACAACTGCATGTCGACCTAGTACACCCTCATTTCTTTTCGCTATAGCATAGGGAAAACTATTCTTAATATAACTGTTATATAACTATAGTGTGTTGTTCATTTGTTATATGTATTTATGTATCCTATAATGTGTAATGTTTACTATATGTTTGTGTCTATTAATTTTCTTTCATTCCTTTCTCTTCCTTCATCCATCGTGAAAATGATATGTATGATGATCAATAGTTAACACAGCACATCCTACTGACCTTACGAACTACAACACATCAATGTCTGGATAATTAAAATAACAAATATCAATCCTCATAATAATTATAAAAACAAAATATATAAACATACCATTAAAACAATAAACATATTCATTTATGAAACCTGTATATCCCTTAAGATATACTTAATTAATTTGCTCGAAGATCCGCACAGACTCTGTCCTCGAGTTTATGTCCTCTATTAAAAATTCCAATATAATGAATTTTCATATACTAACACAATTAAAATCATCTACAAACCACCGCCGATACTACCATAATAGCTTGTGACAGAATGAAGCCACACACATCGGTTATGCCACGTGAAACTTTTCCCCTGTTTCTCTGAAATAATAATAACAACAAGTGACTAAGTTACGTCTATACTTTCTTTAAAAAAAAAAAAATTATATATTTATCTGTGGTATTTCAGACTTAGCCACAGTCATCCTACCGTAATGTTACACTAAAAAAAATAAAACAGAAAACATACATATATATATATTTATATATACATAAAACTTTCATAGTTTATTTATAGTCTACTGAGTAGATCAGCTAGATTATTTTATGTTCTAAAAATTGAATTCCTAAAATGCAAATTCAGTTTTATTTGGCTCTATCGTAAAATCAAACATCCGAATGCGACAAAACAAACCATCTGTCTAGGAATGTACGATGATGTACTATTTCAGTATTATGGCTGATACGTTTGTGATGTCCTTAAATAATAAATGTAGAATGATAACGGATACTTCTGAAAACAAAAAGAAGGTATAAGAATTCCTATAAACAGAAAGGCGCTACTGGCGCGGTCATGTGTACAGAATCCTCCGCCATCTCAGATATGATCTATAAAACTGTATAAATTTCCACATGCTCGCTATTACTAAGTCTATTTGAGCATAGGTTTTAGATAAAGATAATCGCTCATAAAAAAAAAAAAAAAATATGATTGTTAATATGAACAAGACAATGATACGAATACAGTACACTCCACTTATAACAATATTTATGATGACAATACAATCACAATGACGCTACATGTTTTATTTAAGGTTAGTGAAATTCATTTTGAGATAACCAAGAATTTCTTCCTAACAGATATTTAGCCAATTTCTGACCAGAATTCACCAATGATAGAGTAATTTTATAGCGTTTGTGTGATTCGTATACCTTTCTCCCAGAGTACACGACAAGATGTAATATTTTCCTACAACCTTGTGAAAGAATGTACAAGATAGACAGTTAACCAGTACCATCCACCACCACACCATTATTTGCTGCGAGAATGATCTTAGAACTGATCATTGAATGTGCTTCCTGCAAAGGAATTTCAGATTCGCCACCAGGTGCCGTTCGGCGGACTGTTCGAATACATTGTACATAATCATCATATATACCTATAACATGGCTCAGTTTCCGGCGTATAACATATTGCAACATCTTAATCAAACTCCCTGTAGCCTTAGCTATACATTTTATTACTTTGTTTGTTATGATAGATAGCAAGAAAATCAACCAGAAGAAAGTATCGACCAAATCAAATGAAGTATCTGTTTTTATACATATCTTCTTCGGATCACCAGACGGAACTGTCACTGATATGCCATATGTCCGTGGTTTTCTATCCACCTGTATGATGTCATGTTGCAGCCTTATAGCTGCGGCTTGAACTGTCTTACTATCTTTAGGTTCCACCATAACTGGATTTGACATGTGTGTGTTTGAAACCAGATTCACATGAGGTAATTGATTCTCTTTATGTATTTGTGTGTTTGCAACAATATGCTTCCTTTCCCATTCTGTTATGTCCTCACGCGAAACATCACATAATTCAGGGATGTTTCCAATAAAGACATCTACAAATGGGTCGGGCAGCGCAGCTACCTTTATTTTCCTAGAAAAATATGGGCAGTTTATATCAGCCCAGGCAACTGGAAACTTTTCTCTTCTACCTCCAAAAGTTCTACAGGTCACATGTTCTCCAGTATAGTCGGTTTCATTAATCAGCTTTGTATGTACCCCAACTATACTCGACCCGGAATCGCGTACTAAGCTACATTCCATTCACTATGGCGTGTTGTACGACCAGTGATCCATTGGTAATTTGGACCGCATTAGCCTCCTGCACGTGTATTTTATGACCGCACGTTAAGTTGCCCTCTTTGTGAAAGATCTTGCATGTATCACACGTTGGGTCGATGGGAGAATAATCTACTTCTACCGTATTTGCATGACTAGTCTCGTCCGAGTCACTGTCACTACTAGATGTCAGCATCCCTATGTTTGCTTCTTTATACAGTTGTCTTAAAGGACAAGATACAAACATATGTCCAAAACTTTTACATTTAAAGCATTGTGTTTGTCTTTGATAGGTGTTAAATCTGTCTCTATTTCTAAGTGCTAATTTCTTTATGTAACTGTCAAACTGCGGATGTTTGTCACACATTTGATTTGAGCCGTGGGTGAAACTACAGTATTTGCAAGTTGTCCACACACCCTTTTTCTCGTGTTTAACATAAGGTTGATACTTTGGTTGTTGTTGTTTTTCCCTCCTTTGATGTTGTCCACCAGACTGTTGTTGTGTTTTGTATCCCTGCATCCTTGATTTATGAGGGAATCTATCACATGCGTTTGTTTCTGCCAATGGGGAAAAACTATTATTAAATATGTCTTTATGGGCGTCGAAGAAAGACTCTCCCTTCTCATCCATCTGTTGTATACTCGAACATTTCTGTTCAATAAGAAAAGTAGACATAGATGGAGGAACCGCCGAGATCAGTCTGTCTCTAACAATCAAGTCCCGTAGCTTCTTGTAGTCATCGGTAACATTGGCTGATCGAGCCCATTTATCGAATGTTAATTGAGTCAAAGAGGAGAAGTCAAGGAACGTCTGTCCTGCTTTAGGACTAAGATTTTTGAATGATGCACGAAGGCCAAATTCATCAAGACAAAAATGCGACAGCAGTCTCTTACGAATGTATGAGTAATCACTACGTAACTCATCTGGGATCAGTTCTACAACCTGCAAAGGTTCACCACTTAAATGCCTATGCAGCAACACTGCCCATTCGGTCTCCGCAACTCCATAGTGTCTCAAGATTAGCTCAAAATTAGTTAGCCATGCAGAGACGGAATCGGAGTTGGAGTATGTCTTTATCACCCCATTATATTTCTTAATGGCATCTGTGGATTGTGCCTCCACTTTGTTTCTAGCAATTTGTTCATCCTTGTCCTTCTCGTATTGTTTCATTTTGAAGTTATTCTCCAATATTTTTCCTTCAGAAGCTTTTCTGTATTCAATTTCTCAAGATTAAAAGCCATCTCTTTTTCTCTTAATTGTGCTTCTCTATCTAGTTTTTCCATATCTGCAGCGATTTGCAATGCCATCCTTTCTTTATCTGCAGCAATTTGAGCTGCAATTCTGTCATTTTCTGCGGCTATCCTCTCTTTATCTGCTGCAATTTGAGCTGCAATTCTGTCATTTTCCATAGCCATTTTTTCCTTCTCAAATACTTTTTGTCTCTCTTGTTCATCTAGTCGATCCTTTTCCAATTGTCTTATCGCAACTCTTTCGTTCCTTTCGTGAGCTTGAAAATCTGTAAATTGTTTCTCCGACCACGATATAAGATCTGCTCCTGTCAAACCTGCATCTTTCCCAATTGCAACAAAATCCTGTAATGATGACATGTCTTTATGTTTCTACAATATTTAATAATAATACTCAAAGTGTGAAATGAATGAAACGAACGAAAAAAAAAATATTTTACCAAACCATAGACATGGCTTATAGGTATTAAAGTCGACAGACAAAATCGAAGAAAGTCGAAAGAAATAATTAATAAATTACAATTAGATACATTAATAATGAAAATGACATAATTTTATAATAGACACGACCTATAACTCAGCAGTTACAGTATAGACAGAGTTAAAGTTCTTTAGATTCCAGCATTATGTAACAACTCAATAATGCACCGCTCATAAGATCTCACAAGACAAAATAGCATAAAATTGTGTATCACGCTTATGACGTCATCACACTTATGATAATACAGACAAAATAAATGCGTGCAAAATTACAGTATTCTGACCATAACCAATTACTGACAAACCACAAACAAATAGAATACTTAGCTCAAGAATAAGTAAACCTTTTCCAACAGTCCGACAGTAGAACAATCCCCTCGATTTGATAAATAATTTTGTTCGATGTTACTCCGTAAGCACGACTTTGATGAGTTTATCTGTACATTCCTGAAATCCAAGGTCTGCGTACCTTCATAAATGATATCACTGTGTCCATTTCGTTGTCCTTAGGCGTTAATTCATCCCGTTTCCGTATATGTTTAAAATGTTGAACTGTCGTAGGTTACACAACTTATGAAAATACCACTCTAGGCACGATGCCTGTGATCAGCCCTAGAAGGAGCCTGACTGATGTGAGTGTTATTTGCTACACAATGTAGCTATCAGGTTTAGCAATATTTTGTAATGCACTGTCTATATGCACTAAGATGACCACTGTGTTGACACAGCCTCAGCTAGGCGTTGATTATTCCGTACACCTGAATAGCACTGGAAAAGCCAAAATTCGATTTCTGTAGAACATATGTCCCTGTGACGAAATGTTGTTGGTATATTCGACACAATCAACCAGAGCAGGTGACCCAATGAAGATCCGATAATCACTGACTTTGCAGATCTTGATATCAATCAGTTATTAAAAATCCTCCATATCAAGTGCTTCTCCTCAGTGCTCTTAGAATGAGTATAATGCCCTGCGAGCAAATGTTCTCTATCTGGGCCAACAATCAGAGCGATAATGTCAATATGCGGCCTCAGATAATCGAGTATCACACAGATGTCCTCTCCAGCATCAAGAAAACGGTTTCCAACTGACACTGACAGTGCGGTTAATCTTTGACACGATGACAAGACAATTGAACAAACGAGGATGCGCCATTAGATCACCAGCAATTGATCGGCATGATCCTTACATATACGGATAAGTTGCGTGTTCGTGAATGTGTTTCTTTATTAGGCTGAAAATATGCCCACCCCAATGTCATTCACAGATTTGCAACCGTCGTCTCCCACCATTTTTATTCAGTCGAACAAGGTAAAATCCACTGATTGTGTCTCTGTACGGTATCTGTACTATCTATTATTGTCCTTGACTCACTGACCACTCCTTTGGTTCATATTTCATCAGATGATGTCTACATGTCAAAACCCATGGTTCAAATCTCTTCGGACGATGCTCCCATGTCAAGAGGTAACATTAGACTCTCTCCACAATATGATTTCATGCGCTACAATGCATCAACGTTCACCTCAAGATCTATCTTGGCTCTAGGGTACCATGACTCTCTGCGACCATGAGTGGCTTGCGCCGACATTACTACACAAAATATATAACAGCTTCACCATGCATTCCAAGAACCAATCAACAAATGTGAGGTAGAGCGAACTATGGTATAATTACACATAGGTGACATCAGCTAACGGATCCAAGTGAGTATGCGCATCCAGTCTTCAGACTTTCGCGCATTACAAGCACTCCCGTCCTTCCTTCACTAATCGTCTCCCCATCCCACTGTTAATGTTAGGAATCAAGCTGGCTGTCTGCTATCATATTAATGCCTACATGATCATCTCCTACCTTACTTGTACCCGACTGGTAACCACTGTCGATTAGCCAACGTCTATGGCGCGATCATGATTCGGCCAGCACGCCTCAACATGCAACTCCAACGAATGCCAGCGATCAGTCAAGCCCGGACGATCTCCGTTGAATGGCAATACACAACCCGATCTACTCCCTGCAAATATCGAAGACTGGCCGCCGCGTCCTGACTGGACTTCTGTGACTGGGGGTAGAACACTTCCTCTCCCTTCGCAAGCTGGAACCCAAACTAATGCTTAAGCCGTTATGGCGTTAGGTGACGTCCTATCGTGACGTCCAAATTGCGTTCAATGTTGGTGTCACAATGTTCACCATTTGTGACACCCTTTATCTTCTTCTTTGATGCGCTAACTCATCAATTGCCTGCCTCACTGTCATTTACTACATGACAATGACTTTGACGACTTCATCAAGACAGTTCATCAACATGACATCCTTACATACGCTATGCAGCAACGACCAGACACCAAATACAGTGTAGAGACAGTAGCTGCTACGTCATTTTACATTTTTCACATTCCTGATTTTCCTATTGGTTGCTGCCTGACTGATATTCCAGACTACATTACCCACAACCAAGCCATCAATATATTACAACACGACTCACACAACAAGCCATACACTGATAATCTTTGTTTTTTTAGAGCACTAGCCGTACACAAAGGATCAGATGTTAGGAATCTTAGGAAACGTACGAAAGAGTATGATAATAAGTGGAAAGAGTATCAGCACATAGAATCCCTAATTAATTTTCCAGGTGTAAAGCTTCTTTATGTCCCCAACTTAGAAGAATGCTTTGCTCTCAATGTAGACATTTTTGAGTATGGTGATAACCATTCACTTGTACCAAAGCTTAGAGGTAGTGGAACATATGGTGAAACGTTAAGACTGTTGTTTTTTAAAGAGCATTTCATGCATATTGTAGATATTGACAAAGCAGCTCACGCTTTTAGTTGCCCAAAATGTGGGAAGTTGTGGAAGAGTTTTTGGCACTTGGAACGTCATGAAAACAGTTGCAACGGAGGTAAAACTGTAGAGCATTTTAAAGGAGGGGTTTACAGTCCACCAGAAACCGTCTCGGAATTAATTGCTGACCAAGGCATCCCAGTCGATCCTAAGTATGTTTACCCGTACAGGGCTACATACGATTTTGAATGCTTCTTTGAGGCTTCAAATCTTCTTAGTGATAGTAATTCAACAACATTTTTAGCAAAACATGTTCCCATGTCGTGCTCAGTCGCCTCCAACGTCCCTGGGTTCGAGGCCCCGGTCTGCTTCATCACAGCGGGTGATCCTCAAGATCTGGTGAATAGGATGCTTGATCATTGGTCCCGAATCGCTGATGCGGCGTATGCAGAACTGCATGATAAGTTCGAAGATGTCTACACTGCACTAGAGGCGATAAATGAGAACACTTTAATTGGTAGGTTCGATGCGTACTTGAAAGGGTTACCGGTCCTGGGGTTCAACTCTGAAAAGTACGATATCAACATCATCAAGCCATACTTATTTTCTTATTTCATAAATCGGAGGAAGTGTCGTGCAATTTTGTTGTCAAGAGAAACAATAATTTTATGTGTATTGCCACAGACCAATTGAAATTTCTGGATATCAGTAACTATTTAGCGCCAGGTTTCAACTACTCAAAGTATCTAGCTGCCTACAAAATTAAAGAAACTAAGGAAAATTTCCCTTATGAGTTATATCTAATCTAGAAAATCTAAAAGAAAGACAGTTACCCCCACACGCGGCATTCTTTTCAAAACTAAGAAATTGTAATATTACTGAGGCAGAGTATAAAGAGAGTCACAAGGTTTGGATAGAAAATAAGATGGCCACATTAGAAGACTTTCTAGTGTGGTATAATAACAAAGATATAGAGCCTTTTATTAAGGCATTAGATAAACAGGATACCTTCTACAAGGAGTTAGGTGTAGACATGTTTTAGGATGTCATTTCCGTCCCCGGAGTAACCTTAAAATATCTTTTTAGGACTCTGCCCAAAAACGTATTGTTTTCACTATGTTCTGAGAACGAGAAAGACCTGCACAAAACACTTAGAGACAATATTGTAGGAGGGCCGTCCATAATCTTTCATAGGTACCATGAGATTGGTCAGACACGCATCAGAGGGGGTAAGCTTGATGAGAGCTTGAAAGGGTATGACGCTAATGCTCTCTACCTGTGGGCTCTAATGCAAAAGATGCCCACGGGTTTTCCTGTCATTCGAAAGGCAGAAGATGACTTCAAGACTCATACGGGTAGATTTTACACTGTTCAGTGCAGAGAGTGGCTAGCGTGGATAGAGCATAGTGAGAATATAGAGTTGAGGACACAGTTCAATGGGCGGGAGATGTCTCTGGGCCCGCGTCATATTAGAGTAGATGGGTGGGATAGGGTGAATACAACCGTGTATCAGTTTCACGGGTGTCTATTCCACGGACACCCAGACTGTCCCCTGACTCGTGGTATTGACATAAATCCAGTAAATAAGATACCTCTGACAGAATTATATGACAATATCTGTGATATTCACGACTACTTGGTTAACGAGGTGAAAGTTAAGGTAGTAGAAATGTGGGAATGTGAGTGGCGGAACCTTAAAAAGACCAATAGTGACGTTAAGGGTTTTGTCAAGGCCAGATTCCCATATGTCAAACCATGGCACAATAAAAAGACCATTAACAAAGAAAGGATTCTAAAGGCTGTAAGAGACCAGACTTTGCTTGGTTTGATAGAGTGTGACATCCATGTGCCAGACAAATACAAAGAGCGCTTCGCAGAGATGACACCCATTTTCAAAAATATTGAAGTGGGTAGAGAGCATATTGGTGACCTTATGAGGCAGTACGCCCAGTCACATAAACTGCTGTCAAGTGCCAGACGGACACTTATAGGTAGCTATATCGGAGAAAAGATCATGTTGGCCACGCCATTATTAAAATGGTATCTGGAACATGGGCTAGAGGTCACCCATGTGTACCAAATCATTGAATGTAAGCCAGTTAGCTGCTTCCAAGAATTTTGTGATATGGTGTCTGATGCCAGAAGAGAAGGTGACAGTAATACAACCTCTACCGTTAAGGCAGAAACCATGAAATTATTGGGGAATGCTGCATACGGCAAAACTCTAACCAATAAGGCCAAGCACACCAATGATTCCTATTGTAAGGGTGAAGAGACAACCAAGTTAATAAATAATCCCTTATTTAAGAAGATGACACCCTTGACCGACGACATATTTGAAGTAGTAAAAGGGAAAAAGACAACA
The DNA here is from genome assembly GCA_963921405.1 of Cepaea hortensis. Taxonomy (NCBI): domain Eukaryota; kingdom Metazoa; phylum Mollusca; class Gastropoda; order Stylommatophora; family Helicidae; genus Cepaea; species Cepaea hortensis. Next base: position 150,329,420 of record OY992878.1, on the reverse strand, counting down.
GTCTGGGATCTGCCCCTTCAGATTGGGTTCTTTGTCTATCAATATGCCAAATTAAGAATGTTGGCTTTCTACTATGACTTTCTCGACGTATTTATAGACAGGGAGGATTTCCAATTATGCGAAATGGACACTGACTCTCTTTACTTAGTGCTTAGCACACCTAACCTAGCGGAAGCAGTTAGACCACACCTTAGAGCAGAGTATGATAGAGTTTATAATCAGTGGTTCCCGGCTGAAGTCTGCTCTGAACATATAGTTAGTACTGATACCTGTAAGGCTTGCCAGACTATCAAAGCTTATGAAAAGAGAACCCCTGGTCTTTTCAAGTTAGAATACGAAGGGGGTGGAATGGTATCCTTATGTAGTAAGACGTATATTTGTGTCGGAGACTACAATAAAACAAGCACAAAGGGCCTCACCAAACACCACAACACACACCTAGACAGAAAAACATTTTTAGATGTACTTGACACACAGACAGCGACTGGGGGGACAAATGTAGGTTTCAAAACACAAGACACGTCTATCTACACATACACACAACACAGAAACTCGCTATCCTATTTCTACATAAAACGTCAAGTTCACAAAGACAAGGTCACTACATCACCCCTAGACATATAACACGTCCTAGTGTACTTATGTATATATGTTTTCTACTGTTTGGTGTCCATAATATGTTCTATTAAAGTGGTCATATGTATGAAATGGCTATATAAAAGACTCAATGTCACGTTTGTCACTAGTCATGACCAATAAAAATGAATGTACTTTGTCAATGAAAATGGTGTGACTCTGCTACACATTATTGGAAATTTCATGTAATTGATGAATAATAAAAAGTTATGAAAACGAACTTTTCTTGTTTGGTTTTTTTAGTGGTATGAATGATTTTTCTTGTTGACAACTCCAAGAGGGTGCTTCATGTTGATTATGTGGTACACACATGTTTACTATACAACCCAAATTATAAGAGTTAAATATCACCCTACATACCACCCCTTACCCACCCCTTACCCAACTTCATGACCGAGGAGGAGTGAAAATCAACCGAGGTCAAGGTCAATCCTCCGCAATCCTCCAAATGAGAACCGAATCCCACATGTATAACTACTGATGTGGTCAGTATCACACATTATGTAGGTGATGTGGTCAGTATCACACATTATGTAGGTGATGTGGTCAGTATCACACATTATGTGGGTGATGTGGTCAGTATCACGTATGACGTGGGTGATGTGGTCAGTATCACACATGACGTGGATGATGTGATCAGAATCACGAATGACGTGGGTGATGTGGTAAGTATCACGAATGACGTGGATGATGTGGTCAGTATCACACATTATGTAGGCGATGTAGTCAGTATCACGTATTATGTGGGTGATGTGGTCATTATCACGTATGATGTGGGTGATGTAGTCAGTATCACGTATGACGTGGGTAATGTGGTCAGTATCACACATGACGTGGGTGATGTGGTCAGTATCATACATGACGTGGGTGATGTGGTCAGTATCACACATTACGTAGGTGATATGGTCAGTATCACACATGACGGGGGTGATGTGGTCAGTATCACACATGACGTGGGTGATGTGGTCAGTATCACGCACGACGTGGGTGATGTGGTCAGTATCACGCATTATGTGGGTGTTTTGGTCAGTATCACACATTATTGGTTGATGTGGTCAGTATCACACATGACGTGGGTGATGTGGTCAGTATTACAGATGACGTGGGTGATGTGGCAGTATCGCGCATTATTGGGTGATGTGGCAGTATCACGCATGGCATGGGTGATGTGGTCAGTATCACATATGACGTGGGTGATATGGTCAGTATCTCGCATTATGTGGGATATTTTGTCATTATCACGCATTATGTGGGTGATGTGGTCAGTATCACGCATTATGTGGGTGATGTGGTCAGTATCACGCATTATGTGGGTCATGTGGTCAGTATCACAAATTTGTGAGTGATATGGTCAGTATCAAACATGACGTGGTTGATGTGGTCAGTATCACTCATGACGGGGGTGATGTGGTCAGTATCACACATTATGTGGGTGATGTGGTCAGTATCACAAATTATGTGGGTGATGTAGTCAGTATCACACATTATGGGGGTGATGTGGTCAGTATCACACATTATGTGGGTGATGTGGTCAGTATCGCACAATATGTGGGTGATGTGGTCAGTATCACGTATGACGTGGGTGATGTGGTCAGTATCACACATTATGTGGGTGATGTGGTCAATATCACATATTATCGGGTGATGTGGTCAGTATCACACATGACGTGGGTGATGTGGTCAGTATCACACATTATGTGGGTGTTGTCGTCAATATCACATATTATTGGGTGATATGGTCAGTATCACACATTATGTGGATGATGTGGTCAGTATCACACATTATGTAGGTGATGTGGTCAGTATCGCGCATTATTGGGTGATGTGGTCAGTATCACGTATTATTGGATGATGTGGTCAGTATCACACATTATGTTGGTGAATGTGGTCAGTATCACGCATTATTGGGTGATGTGGTCAATATCACACATTATGTGGGTGATGTGGTCAGTATCACACATGACGTTGGTGATGTGGTCAGTATCACACATTATGTGGGTGACGTGGTCAGTATCACACATTATGTGGGTGATGTGGTCAGTATCACACATTATGTGGGTGATGTGATCAGTATCACACATGACGTGGGTGATGTGGTCAGTATCACACATTATGTGGCTGATGTGGTCAGTATCACACATTATGTGGATGATGTGGTCAGTATCACACATTATGTGGCTGATGTGGTCAGTATCACACATTATGTGGCTGATGTGGTCAGTATCACACATTATGTGGCTGATGTGGTCAGTATCACACATTATGTGGATGATGTGGTCAGTATCACACATTATGTGGATGATGTGGTCAGTATCACACATTATGTGGCTGATGTGGTCAGTATCACACATTATGTGTATGATGTGGTCAGTATCACACATGACGTGGGTGATGTGGTCAGTATCACACATTACGTGGGTGGTATGGTCAGTCTCACTCATGACGCCTTTACTTCCTAAGACATTTCCTGATACCCATTTTAGTCTGGTTCGAATTGGGAACTCACCTCTAACTGGCATTGAGTTATTCTTGTTTCCTTATCTCAACACTTGGTCATGTTTGGCTGGATTCTACATCTACAGGTGTCCACGGGATGGCAACACTAATGGATGGAAACTTTAAAATGATATATATCTGGTCGTATGTCTAAATATACGTCGTTCTTCGGTAATGTGCTGTCGTCATATGAAAATTGTAGGTTCGAATCCCAGAATACCTATTGCTTTCAATGTTCATATTGTCTTGTGTTCTTCTGATGTCCATATTTCATGCTGGGGTGACCGTCGGTTGTAGTAATCTTACAATGGCTTTCAGTGTCATTTCTGACCATGCCGTATTGGTTTTAACCAGGCTTGAATTATTGTTTTTTAAACATTATTGGTCTCATTCCTTCACCTATTCATTCATCATTTACAACATTTTTGACATCAGTGATGTCCTTCTTTTATTCCATCGTTTTTACCACATTCTTATATCATTCCTACTCCTATTCCTTCACACATTTAACACAATCTTGACATCAGTCCTTCTCCTATTGTTTCACCATTTACCACAATCTTGACATCTGTCCTTCTCCTATTGTTTCACCATTTACTACAATCTTGACATCTGTCCTTCCCCATATTCCTGCACCCTTTACATTCTTGATATCAGTCCCCTAAAATGACTCCAGCCCGTGTCCATTCATTATAACATATCTATGACACCAATGTCAACTTTGCTTATCCTTTTCATTCTGATATTCCTATAGATTTTTCTGTATTCATTCGCCTCTTCTTCTTTTAGCCTTTCTCCCTTGGGGTTTCTTCCTGTTACACGTAGACATTATTCTTCTGACTTCTAGTGATAGGAATCATCTCCGTATTATATTCGTCAATGTAGCAAATAACGTTTTCTTTGCGCATGTGTGTGTGTGTGTGTGTGTGTGTGTGTGTGCATGCGAGCGAGCGTGTGTGCGTGATATGTCTCAAGTATTATGCCTATAGCTCATCCTCTGTGTGATCTTATCAACGTACCCAGACAGTTGGGTTTCTGGACTCACATCAGATCCCATGTCCATAGCTCCCTTAACTGCACGTTTGGGAGTCTTCTGTTTCTTGTGTATGATTATACAGCACGTAAACAAAGTAAATATATCTCAAGGGACACACTTTCAGTCTGCCTTCTAATATTTTGTTTTTGTTTTTTGCCAAATGATTATGCGAATCTTTTCCTTAAGTGTACAATTTCCTTCTTATCTGCTAGTCCCTGGAGAGACCTATTGGTCAATGAAACAACAGACATCAACTGATTCAGTGCCTAATAAAATGTAGGTTTGTACCAAACATAGTACAACAATCAAATGAACAAATTTAATAATGTAAAGTTCCATTCCGTGACCTGTAAAATTGCGGAAGAAACCACGAAACGAAACAAATAACACGATTACTCAAGTATGGCGATATATCGTCCGTCTGTACACATGGGAGGTCATACATGACGATATATTTTCCTTTGACACTGAATCAGTTAATATACTTATATCGATCGACATCATGGAAGACAAGTGCTAATCAATAGATAGCAGAGGACACACTAGACTATAAGAAAGATAGACATCAATCAGAGCACACTGTTTCTAATTCACCATTTTCAAATCAGGACATTCTATGGAAGTAATAGCATCTGTAATTAGAGACTGAGGTCGTTAGTTAAACATGATTTAAGGTACTATGTTTATTTATGCTCTTTATTTATTTTCAGCCAGCGTTTCTAATTATTTGAGACGAGTTTGAATTCTCTGTCTCTGTCTCTGTCTCTGTCTCTTGTCTCTGTCTGTCTGTCTGTCTCTCTCTCTCTCTCTCTCTTTCTCTCTCTCTCTCTACCTACCTACCTACCTACCTTCCTACCTACCTACCTACATACCTATCTTCATACCTATCTACCTACCTACCTACCTACCTACCTGTCCGTCCTTCCGTCCGTCCGTCCGTCCGTCCGCCCGCCCGCCTGCTTGTCTGCCAGTCTGCCTTCCTGCCTGCCTATGTTATATCCCTGTACACATTAAATAGATGCGGTGATCATTAAAGCCGATGTCTAACACCTTGTTTAATTTGTTGGCAAGTTCTCACTTGTTTGTCAATTCTTATGCTAAATCTTTGTTGCCAATATGGGTTCTTTATTATTCTCACATCTTTACCATCAATGTTTTCAATTTCCAACAGCCTAATCATTTCATTGTGTTGTCCCTTATCAAAAGCCTGTTTTTTTTTTTTTTTTTTTTTTTTATTTTGTAGTCAATAAACCACAGTCATACATTTCTGCTCATTTCAATCATCCTTTCCTTTCATGATCTTGGGACGTATATATCGCATTTTTTTTATCTGTCTACCTTTCCATTTTTCTACCATCTGCCCTCGGTAGGTCTGTCAAGTTTTCTGTCTCTCTCACTGACTAACTACACCACCCATATATATACGCCTGTTTTCCCCTGCCTACAGTTTCATGTCTCTCCTGTCAAAAGATCGCACGCTCGACACACTACACACAACACATGTCACGAGCTTGCACAAAACATATGCCCCGCAGAGCGGTAAAATCAATGCTGTATCGGCCGAAATAAAAGTACTGAGAAAACACAGATGATCAAGCCATCAGAAAAAGTGATCCAGCTCGTACTCATCGCAAACTCCCAAAAAAATGGCTTCCTATGAGGTCAGTCGGCTGATGGGGTTCCACAACGTAATCTTGAGCGGGCTCTTGTTGCGCACAATAATTTATAAATATATCTATATTCTTGAAATATTCCACATCAGGTCCTGATGTTTGTGCAAATAATGCGACACGTGATTTTAAATATAGGATTGTACTGGCTTGTGTGTTTGTTACGGGGCTCTCTCATCACTTGGGTTTATCAGGGCAGTGTTTATTTTAATGGCGTTCCTGTCGTTTTCGCTGTCCTTTTGGGGGGAAATAAGATGGAGTGTCTGGGATCTACATTTTAGGAATCAATATCTTAGCGCTCGGGGCAATCTGATAGATGATCAGTCTCCCTCGGAACAATGTAAGGCGTAGGTAGGGATCGTTGCTGTACAGGCTGAACTCATTCTCGCATCTGTTTCTTCTTTGCTGTGCCGATCTAAACTCTTACATCCGAATTCAAGCATCCGTGCATATGTTGTGTGTTCTATTAATTTGTCTTCAGCTAGTAGTTGTTCAAAGAGTCCCCAAAACATCTTTCTGGTTCATATTGAGCGTTCCTAGATGGTTGTAAGAACTTATCGTGTTCTATATGCTGTTCTGTCTGTCTGTCTGTCTGTCTGTCTGTCTGTCTGTCTGTCGGTCGGTCGGTCTGTCTGTCTGTCTGTCTGTCTGTCTGTCTGTCTGTCTAGTTAGTTAGATAGGTATTTTATATAAGGGACGTTCAATTGAAACCCGTTCCAATGGCAAAAGCATTAAAGAAACATTAACAGGTGTGGTGGAATTAAACAAAGCAATCATTTTGAATGAATTATGCACAATGGGTTGGTCAGAATAAGTCGCCGTAGGCATTCAGGCAAGCATCCCATTGCTTAGGTAGACGGGGAATGCCGTCCACAAAAAAAGATTGTGGCTGCTCACTGAACCAAGTGCTTACCGCGATCATTACATCTGCATCTGTGTGAAATCGTTGTCCCTTGAGAGCTTTCTTTAGAGGTCCGAACAAATGAAAATCACATGGTGACAAATCAAGACTATAGGCTGGATTTTGCAGAATTTCCCACTTCTTCGTTTCTAATAATTCCTGCACAATCTTTGCGACATGCGGGCGAGCATTATCGTGCAACAAAATCACACCGCGAGAAAGCGTGCCGGGTCGTTTATTCTTAATGGCTTTTTGCAGTTTGTCTAGTGTTTGCAAGTACAGGTAGAGTTGATGTTGACACTATGTTCTTTAAAGTCGGCCAACAATAGACCTTCATGGTCAAAACAAAATGCGCTCAGCATAACCTAACCAGCCGAAAACTGTAACTTTAATTTGTTGGCCTTTGGTGATCCAAGCATGCTCTCTCTTTTGCCGCTCGGCTCAAAGTGGTGACACCATGATTCATCGCCTGCCACTATGCAGAAGAGAAATGCATCACCCTCCACTCTGTAATGCAGCAAGTTGTTCAAACACCATCCCATGCGTTCCTCTTTTAGGTTTTCAGTTAACATCTGTGGTACCCACTGTGAACACACCTTCCGATATTGCAGTTTCTTACAAACGACCTTTTCAATTGTCCCAATTAAAACATCAAATTCTTTCGCTAGCGAACGTATGCATCGACAACGGTTCATCTGTACTGCAGCATCAATTTTGGCTATGGTTTTTTGTGTTGGAACGATATGCGCAACAATGTGCGCTTGACCCGGCCGTCGAAGATCTGCCGTGAATTGACGTCCTTTCCGAAACATTCGTACCCAGTCTGTCACTGTTGTCTTCGATACACATTTATTACCGTACGCTGCCTGCATTCTTCGATGAATGTCCACTGGTCGACATCCTTCAAATGAAAGAAACTGAATCACCGCTCTTTGAGCTTCTTTGGATGGATTTTGGATCAACCCGCCATTTTCTCAACGACCAGAAACAAAACCTATGCTTCATTGGACGATAAGCACGTGATCTTTTATTCATTGGTCAGTAATTATCACATGTGTGTGTGTGTGTGTGTGTGTGTGTGTGTGTGTGTGTGTGTGTGTGTGTTTCTTTCTTTCTTTCTGTCTGTCTGTTGTGTTTGGGTGTAAATATCATGGAGTATACTACCATTGGAACGTGAAATATCCTTTCACATATACGGCATTACGGCATGATGAGTTGAGCTGACTAATTCCGTTTCTTGTTACTTTTCGCTCCAAGAAAACTTCCTGAAAATTATTTAGTACATATTTTAACAGTATCTCGATGGCGTGGCTGCGTGGCGTGATCCTGCAAAGCCCCGTGGCGTGATCCGGGTGAGCCGTATGGCGTGATCCGTGCGAGAGCAGACACCCGAATCAAGACTCCAGTGACTTTGTGAGATGGCGATCGATAACTGCTCACGCTTATCAGCATGGCACATGATAATAATGATGAATTTAACAGTCTGCAAAGTTATAATGAAAGTATCTTCCTGATGGGAACTCTTACTGTAATTGCTATTGGGTCTATCCTATTGAAACTGTCAGGTTTTATCCACGATATTAACTCATTAAATGCCATGGAATGACAAATTGTCTTATTCAAACTTCCCGTAACTGCCATGGAATGGGACAGACAGAACTACACAAATTAGATTTTTAAGAGCATGCATCTTTCCCATTGCAACATACGCCTGTGAGACCTGAACACTTACTAAGCAAGCTGAACAGTGTAAAAATGCTTTTCAATATAAATGTTATGGACGAGTTCTAAGAATATCTTGGGTAAAGAAAAGAACAAATGCATCCATACTTCAAGAGCTGAATATTGAAGAAGGTTGACTAGTAAAGACGATAAAACAAAGAAAATTGAAATATTTTGGTCACTAGAAACGTCACGAAAGTTTGAAGAGAACAATAATGGAGGGGTATATGCTTGGAAAGAGAGGAAGAGGAAGGCCAAAGAGAAGATGGGTGCAAGATGTGGCGTATGATCTCCAGATGGATGTATCGGACGTGGGACATCTTGCTTATGAACGAGAGTTTTTCCGGGAGGTTGATACGGGAGCGAAGTTCTGCAAAGGACTGCTACTGAATGAATGAATGAATGAATGAATGAATGAATATTATAAAAACTATAGTTAACATAGCATTAAAGTAGTTTTTTCTATACAATCCACTTTAATTTTATATGTCTGTAGCCATAATAACAACTTTTAGTCATAACTGTGACATACCCTTATTACCATTTTACACCATGCATTTTTGCTTGATCGAAACCTACCTTTATTGTTTCGTGCTGAATTTTTTAATGAGACCCACGTTATTCGTTTTCATTTCCTCTTGTTTGTTCAGTATTTCACCACTATAACTAGTTTCCCATGAAAGCAAGTATTGTTGAAATTCCCAAGAACCTCACTTGTCGTTGTCTTCTAAAAGCCAGCCACCGAACCTCTTCAAAAAGAACTTCACTATCATCTCAGCAATAATCAACGGCGCCGGAATTGGAGGGTTTAACTTCTGGATACCACGTATTTACCCAGTACTCTGAAGACCTTCAAGGTACTAACATAAATTTATATGCTGGCTTCTAGTTCCTCGTTGGCGGCATTTTGGCGAGCGGGTCGTTTCAGTGACATGAGCACCCATTAGAGAATAACGACCTGTGTGGCACGGATCATAGTGGTGAGAGAACACTGTTGCATTTCCTATGTTACGTTCAGAATTATCCTTATCATCACGGATTGCCAGGCTTTGTGGAGGTATATATATGTATTCATGTATTAATGTCTGGAAAATGCCAGAATATTGAGCGGGGCGGCTCGCGTTGATACGTATCTGCTTATCACTAATGTCATGTCCATATCTCTAATCTCAACAACATCACACTTTCATGTATGTGTGTATGCGTAAGTAAAAGTAAATTACTCTACTAGGCATTTCGAGTCATTAGGATATATGGTGCTAGTCTCATATTGGTATGGACCGATCGACACTGGATGGCCGATGCGGCCTACATTACGCAGGTTACCCAAGACGTTCCCTGGTACTCGTAGGTTGTGTCAACCTGAGAGGCCCGGCCATGTTGGGGGTTTGAAACGACGAGCAGGGACACGCGCTAGCCACTGCGCTACAACGGCTCCAACACACACACACACACACACACACACACACACACACACACCACACACACACACACACACCACACACACACAACTATACTAAATATGCTGGTGTGAATGTCAGCGTCTGTGGCTCGGTAGTTAGTTAACGCACTCTTACAAGTCCTAAGACTTACGGAGTCGAGGGTTCGAAACCAACAGCTGGCAATTTGGCAGCAGACTGCTTTGCACTGGCTGCTCAGAAAGTAAGGCAAACTACTGAACGTAAAATTGCCTAGTAAATCACAAACAGCCAATAAATGCTTGGGTTGATTGCAAGGTTCGGTAAAGTACAAGCAACTAACTCTTTTATGTATATATATATATATATATATATATCCCCGATAGTAAAATATTCATGGAATTTTATGCCAGGCTATCGCGTGAACGACAGAGCATAGGAATTCTGGAATGAAGGGGAACCGGCAGGGGGGAGAGTAGCGCCGCAGGCGGTCATTAGTCAGGCTGTGATACATGCCCTCCACGCCGTTGTGAGCTATGCGTCTGTTGCTTCTGGTGTTAATTTTAGGAAATGAATACTGCACTTTCAGTCTTCGGGTATAAATATTTTAGGTCTTCTTAGATTCCACGTTTATTTAGGATTTGACTTTTGTAGTTCCTGGACATTAATTGGAAACAAGGGTACAGCAATGATTCGATTAAGTGAGTTGCACAGTAAAGATAAGCAAATATAGATCCGGGTTTCAAGTGATTGACCTGTGGGTATTTTAGTTATCTTTTTGTGGTGTGAGTTGGGTAGCTCCCTTCTTCTCCCCTGCTCTTACATAGACAGTATATGGTGCCTAATTACTAGATAATATATTCACTAAGAGAGAAAAAAGATTTAATGCATATCCTTTACAGGACGTCGTATTCAGTCACAACATGTATTTGCTGTTTCTGATCTTCTAAGTAGTTTTACTGTAAGTAGTTTGCCATTGCTTTCTGAACCGTCAGGGCATATATCATTGTGAAAATCAACGCAAAGCGATGCGCTCCCAAATCGCCTTCAGTGCCAGCTAACTGGACTTATATAAGTATGAACTTATATGCGTCTCCAAATCTCCAACAGAATGTACCGATTCATATTCCGATGTCTTTTAGTTTAATTCCATGATCGATTTGTGTCAAGAATGTTCTCTCTCTGTCTTCCTCTGCCTCTTTCCTAACAATATTGAATATTTTCGTGACAAATGACTGGAAGAGAAATAAAAACAGAAATGAATAAAATGGGAGGGACAATAACAGGGTTGTATGGGATAGCTAAAGATAGGGGGGGGGGGGGGCTTGGAGGGAGTTTGTTGAGGGCCTACGTACCATTGGAAAGATAAAGAACAAACGAAGAAGAAGAAGATAAATGAGGTAGCGTTTTTCACTGATACAGGACAACTTCTGAATATGTCGATTTATTTCCATTTAAATAAAAATAAACACATAAATCGATTCATTGAACAAGTTGTCATACACAAACTCCTTACATAAAATTCTTAATAACTCACACATAAAGATACCAGGGGAGTGAGTTTCTTTCTAGTTCTTACCCTTCGTCTGGAAGCTAATCACTAGGAGACGTACCGTTAATCCCCGCGTGTTTGTCATTCCCGGATCAAGTTATGTATACGTGTCATTTTATATCTACATTATTTTGCTTTCAAGCAACCATCTACCAGCATTGTATTCCCGCCTGGCACACGCCGTTGTCATGGAGATAAGTCTTCTGTTTCTCTGTCTGGTGGTAGGAATGCGTTAAATGCTGGGTTTGGGTGTACAGCAGACGTCACAGACATACTCGGTGTTGTACTGATGGTGAACCGGATGCTTGTGCTGTACATATCAATGCGTACACTAGATCCGTGTGACATTTCTCTGTTTTAAGTAGTATTGTTGCTATGAGCCAGGGTTGCGTTGTTAAAGGCTGGGAAATTGAACGCCTCTCGCCCACACAGTGGAAATGTTTTTTTTTGTTTTTTTTAAGCTGCATATCCCTTATAGGACGTTGTAGTCAACACCAGCATTTGTCAGCTGCTGTTGATGTTCTTGGCAAGATTACGCTCAGTAGTTTGCCATTGCTTTCTGAGCGATCGGTTCACATACTCCATAAGTAACCAACGCGACGCGATCCACTGCCGAATCTCACACTGCTGTGTTCTTCACGTGGATAAACGGGATTATGGAGACAGTCGTTAACTCCTTCCCCCGGGAGACGGCACTAATAGTGGTATTGATAGTGAAATGTGAATAGATATTATGTGTGAACTCTTCGGACATAAACATTAGGGAAGTTGATTTGGAACTGCGTTGATAATGCCACTGTTACGGTCGGATATTGGTTCGGCTCCTGGGCTCCTCGCCTGCCAAGTGAATGAAATAACTGGCTACGTATTCCTCGGTGCATTCAGGGAAACAAAATGTGATAGCCTTATAACATCACATACCCATAGCAAAAAACTGCTTGGGGACAATTTCTTACATATAAAAAAAAACACTTCAGCATGCAGTGAAGTGACCCAAAAGTGGACCTGACTTTATCTAACTCCACTTAGTCTTACTCTAGTAATTGACTGTACAAACTTAGATATAATAAAATACATTGCTGGTAGTCAATCCCAGTATTTATACATGTTACTTCTAGTAATTAATGTTGGACTTGTGTGATTTTCCAGATTTAATCCAGCTAAGAATTGCTAATAGTTAGTCCCTGTACTTCTACATGTCACTTCTGCAAATGTTGGACTTGTGAGGTTTTCCAGATTGGATCGAGCTGGGAGCCCAGGTCATTTAACTTGAAAACATGACCTGCTGGCCGGTATTCGTGCTAGCCACTTCACCACCTCGGTTCCCAAAATTTCAGGTACTCATTGTACAACAGAGTGCACGAAAGGAGTTTCAAGACCATACGTGGAAAGTTAACATTGTAACACTCAGGAAAATCATGTCTGCGCCAGATGAGGTTGCGGCTTACACAGCGATACCTTCACTGGTTTAATTATGGTCTCACCATGGTCTCATGCCACAGACAGCAGATCATATACTCCAAGACTGCCAGAATATGAAATATATAGGCAAACATTCTGGTCTAATGAAACAACAGTGGAAGGTAAACTCTATGAGCCACTAAGTGAACTAAAGCAACAGTAACATCCATACAAGAGACGCCACTGCATATAAAGACACATTTAAAGTGAATGAAGAAGAAGAATGTAACTATGGCGTATGATGTGTTTGAGGTTCACTAGGAAATTAATTAATATGCTTGTTAAGCATCAGGGTGTGACTTCCATCCCCAGCAGGGACGTGATGTGGTTCTTGACCCCCCACAGCTCTGGGTTCTACCACGCCTCTTGAAATTGGTCCCGTAAATGTTAAAGCATTTTCCAGAAATTTTCAGGAAAATAGCGTGAACTTTTCGTCCTGCCACATTTAACCCAGTGTTAGTATGTTGGAGCAGAGGAGCTTTTATCAAACTATATAAAACACAGTTGTGAAAAGCAACAGATGTTAAAATAGCACCACATTTGGAATAGTTAACTCTAACGTCAAATAATTACTTCTGAGTACTTTAGAAACTCCAAGAACGTCTAACGCTAATCCGCTACAAACATGTACTAACTGGCACTTGCGCAAATTAGAAGAACTAAATAACATTAGAGAGTCACTAATGCGAAGTTTAGGGAGAGAACTAAGTAGATTATAGCGAATCAAGAGGCGAGGAAAAGATGCCGGCTCTTGACAGGACATACAATGTACAAACCCTGATAGTATACAAAGAACATACAAAGAACAAAGACATACAAAGAACATACAAAGAACATACAAAGAACACACAAAGAACAAAGATATACAAAGAACATACAAAGAACATACAAAGAACATGGACATACAAAGAACAAACCCTGATAGTAGTACATGTATAGCTAGAAAGTGTTCCGGTAGGAACCCACGGGACAGACCAAATAAAGGGTGACATAAAATCACACGGAAGAGAATTTGAGAGAATAAGCAATATTGGAAATACATGGAGGGAACTGCAGGTGATTGTAAAATTGATGACGGCAACACGAGAGATGGTTGAGGGCTTAACTCCATTGTGTGCTAGAAGTAAAAAGAAGTATAAAGTCGCTTAAAGTCGCTTAAAAGTCGACAGGGTCGACTTCATTGTACCGGTTGTTATCCAATATGGCTCAGTCTCTTTCCGCAGTGCAAAAAGCGTCGCACAAAGCATGAACTCCGTAGCTCCAGCGACGACCCCCAGGAGTCTCAGAAATAATGCACTCGTGAACCGAAGGACACGGCCCGGAATCCAACTCACAACCTTCGTAGCCCGAGTCAGACGGCTTGACTACTTCACCACGGAGACTCCCAAGAAGAAGTATATGTGAAGCGACACCTGACACTAGCTCGACAGTACCTGTCGCTGGACTGTCTCTACCTGTAGCTTTGATATATTGTATTACCTGTGCGGTCGTCGGATTGTTATTGCTGTAGCCATCTTGTATCTGTTTGCTGGGAAGATTTAAAACATGAAAAGGGCCGCTGCTCTACAAAAAGTGCAGGTAATTCTCTGCAAACCTTGCTAGCATGTGTTTTATTTTTCCCATGAGAGAACTGAGCGCGACAGATATCTACCCAGTAGAATTACTTTGCTGTGCATGCGGCACACACCTGTCACAGGATTAGAGGTGCGAGGCCCGCATATTTGAATCTGAAACCAGTTGGATATATACAAGGTCGTACCTGCCTACACTTCATTGTCGTTGTACGGGAAGTATAAGTCCGGTTGTTTTTTGTTGTTGTTGTTGTTTTGTTTTTTTTTTTTTTTGGGGGGGGGGGGGGGGGAGGGGGGGGGGGGTTGTTTGTTCGCATATAATTTACAAGACATCGCTGTCAACATTAGCATCTTTCAGTTGATTGTTGATTTCTTGACAAGATTACGCTCAGAGTTTGCCATTGCTTTCTGAGCGACCGGCTCACATAACCCGTAAGTTACCGACGCAGAGAGATCCTCTACCGATTCTCACGCAACGTCACGTTACTCACGAGAGTATACGGGATTACGCAGAAAGACGTTAACACCTGGGCCAGGGAGACCGGCAAGAACGGTGTACCTGCTTTAAAACAAAAACACAAACAAAAATATCTTTGTTGCATATCATTTACAGGACGCCGTAGTCAATCCCAGGATTGGTTGGCTGTTTGTGATTGTTGTGTGTGTGTGGCAAGTTCACTTTCATTAGATTGTCATCGCTTTCTGTAAAACCGGCACTCACACCATTTTATGAAAACCAACGCAAGCGGTCTGCTACCAAATCGCCCGCAGCTGTGTTTCGAAAGCGGTATGCGGGTTAACGTATTGTGTCCGTAACACCTTCACCACAGAGCCGGCTTACTTGCTTACAGTGCGTGTTAAATGTGCAGTGCTAGCTCCACTGCTGATATGTACATCGACATTGAATACATGATGTGGTCAATATTGTTAATAGGTAAATCGACATTGAATACATGATATGGTTAATATTGTTAATAGGTATATCGACATTGAATATATGATGTGGTCAATATTGTTAACAGGTAAATCGACATTGAATAGATGACTTGGTCAATATTATTAATAGGTACATCGACATTGAATAGATGATATGGTTAATATTGTTAATAGGTAAATCGACACTGAATAGATGATGTGGTCAATATTGTTAATAGTTAAATCGACACTGTATAGATAATATGGTCAATATTGTTAATATTTAAATCGACACTGAATAGATAATATAGTCAATATTGTTCATATGTACATCGACATTGAACAGATGACGTGGTCAATATTATTAATAGGTACATCGACATTGAATACATGATATGGTTAATATTGTTAATAGGTAAACCGACACTGAATAGATGACATGGTCAATATTGTTAATTGGTAAATCGACATTGAATAGATGACGTGGTCAATATTGTTAATAGGTACTTCGACCATGAATAGATGACGTGGTCAATATTGTTAATAGGTACTTCAACATTGAATACATGACGTGGTCAATATTATTAATTGGTACATCGACATTGAATAGATGATGTGGTCAATATTGTTATTAGGTAAATCGACATTGAATAGATGATGTGGTCAATATTGTTATTAGGTAAATCGACATTGAATAGATGTTATGGTCAATATCCCACCGGCCGCCTTAACTTTCCAGGACATTTCATAGTATCTGTTTTTAAGACAGACAGAAAAATCAATTAGCAAGTCTTAGCAGAAACAAATAAAACCCGTAAACTGATTATACAAACAGTTGGTGACAACTGGCGAGATTGAGGGATAAAGAACGCGGGGAAGGCAGAGAAGTAAATATCAGGATGGCTTGGCCACGTAGTTGTTCGAGACAAGAATACAGAGCTGAACCACCACGCTGGTGAAGTAAGAGATGGTGAAACATGACCGTCTACGCTTATCGGCATGGCACTTGATGATGATATTTTACTGGATAGACATTGAAGCTCAGGCAAAACATGTCTTGGGAAGTAAAGTCGACCGGCGTGATACAGGCCACATCAGCCACGAGTGCCGGTTGGTCTAGAAACAATGTAGGTCTAACACCAGATGCCCAGTGCACCTTAAGTCACGTAGAAGTGATCGTTGCTGTTGCTGACTACTATTTCATTAGGGAATCTGCTTGGCGTAGTGATCAATTCGTCTGCCTCGCGCTCCGAAAGTTGTAGGTTCGATTCCGGGCTATGCCTTTCGGTTCACGAGTGCATTTTTCTCGGAGACTCCTGGGAGGTCGTCGCTGGAGCTGCGGATTTTGTGCTTTATGCGACGCTTTCTGCAGGCCGCCCTGCGGAAAGTGACCGAGCCATATGGAGTAAAACCCAGGGCAATGAAGTCGATCATCTCGACTTTTAAGACTTTTTTAAAGACTATTTCGTTAGCCCTGTAGGTTTCGCTCAAGGGGGTGTCTAGTAGAAGGGATCTTTGTTGTTACTGACTACTATTTCGTTAACCCTGTCGGTTCCGTTCAAGGGGGTGTCTAGTTATACTAGCTCATCTGTGTGCTCTTGAGTGTCCATTGTCCAAACCATTCAAATAATACAGCTTATAAATTTGTACTGTCTTTTTCCGGATGAAGACAGTGTTGTGTTGTCTTGTCGGAGAGCGAGACAGACAGTGCCTGATAACAAGAATGTATTGCTGTTGTATGGGAATGTGAGACATTGCGGGTAATACATATTTCATACAGAGTACTGTTGGAATGAGCGACAATACAAGATGACAATAGTGTAGGAACGTCTTGTCGAAATGTTAGACGGTAAGTGGTGACATGTAAGATAGGTTATGGTAACATGGATATTAAGTTGTCTTGTCGGAATGAGAGGTAATATCTAGTAACAACAGTGCAGTGTTGTTGTGTCGAAATGTGAGGCAGTATATGTTAAAAAAACAATGTATTGGTGTTTTGTCGAAATGTAAGGAAGTATATAATAACATCAATGCAATCTTGTGTCGAAATTTGAGGCAGTATGCGTTGAAAACAATGTATTGGTGTCTTGTCGGAATGTGAGGCAGTGTATAGTAACAACAATGTATTGGTGTCTTGTGGGGAAAATGCGACAGTCCCGCAGAGAGACACTGTGATGGGGACTTTTTGGAAAATGCAAGTCTAGTGGGAGGACATTTAACGTTTAACTGTCGGAATATGCGACAGTCGAGTTGAGAGACATAATGTTGACTTAACGGAATATGCGAGTCTAGTTCAGATACTACTATGTAATGATATCTTGTCGAAATATGTGACAGTCTAGTTCAGACAATATGTAATGCTGTATTGTCGAAATCTGCGACAGTCTACTTCAGACACTATGTAATACTGTATTGTCGGAATATGCGAAAGTCTAGTTCAGACACTATGTAATTCTATATTGTTGAAATATGCAACGGCCGAGCTGAAACCCAGTGTCACGCTAGCCCACAATCCCAGAAAACCCCTCCTTTATTGTGAATGCTCCTTGAAAACTCATTTTAAGAATAAAGCACCCTATAGACTTATTGTATTAATACATCTCCCAGCAGACTTATTGTAAGAAGCAAACTCCCTGAAAATATATTGTAAAATAAAATGCCTCGAGGACCAAACACGCGACAGCGACACTGTAGCAACACTGTCAGCGTACGCAGCAAATTATTTTCACCAAGATTAAAGTGTCTGATTTATCTGATAGCGAATGGCCGATCGCTATAGGTTGTCTTTGCACTTGGACACCATACAGACTTGTGATTTGTTGAATGGCGGAGCACTTGTGACGTTCAGAATTGGTAAATCATTCGTGTAGTTACCCTTATTGTAATGAGTCATGGCAATTATAGAAATGGCTCGTAGTTTATGGTTTATGGGTGGAAGGCGTGGCAACGCTTTGACATACTCATTTATAAGATTGGAAGTGCGAGGTTTAACTTAACGATGGTTGCAAGTTGTTTGTTACTCTTGTAAGGAAAAATAACAGAAAAGTTAGTTGTGTGTCCTTTACAGGACATTGCAAACAACCACAGCACTGAACGGGCTTCGTAGAATCAGCGGGGAAAGAAGACCCTGTTGAGCTTGACTCTAATCCGACTTTGTGAAGACACATGAAGGGTGTAGCATAGGTGGGAGCGCAAGCGCAATTGAAAAACTACTACTTTTATCGTTTCTAAACTTATTCAGTACTTATTCAGTTGGGGGATGCGTAGTCTGGGGGTATGGTGTCCGCCTCGAGCGCTGGGGTTCCCGGGTTCAAGCACCGGTGAGGACCGGGATGTTTTCACGTGGACTTCTGGTAAAAAATTCCCCTGGTCTCTGGGTAGTGAGATCGGACGCCCGTGTGTATTGTTGCGCACGTAAAAAATCCCTTAGCAGTTGGCAATCAAAAAAGAGTAGCCTAACGGCGCTTCCCTGGCAAAATTTCATGTTAAAATCTACCCAAAGTATTTCAGGATTCTCGCCGGTGCTACGGAGTTCGTGCACTGAGCTCAGTTTCTCCAGACTCAAGTTTGAGTTAGGAGGAGAACGGAGCACTTATGGGTTACACCCGTGTGCCGTGATGTTGATCCATCGACTAAACTAAACTAAACTAAACTTTACTTATTCAGTCGTGGAGATGTGCTCGCAGCAGACGAGCAATATCTCCGGTGGGCCTACTCTCGTTAGTCACGGGAGCCGCACAAGTCAGGCAGGGAGTCTGACGGTAGTACACGCTTACAAGGTCCAGACACTTGCGTTTGGCAGGTGTACGCGCCCAGAGGTCCGGGCGCGTATACGACCCTTACCTGCGGGATGTGGCTGAACGCCTCTAAGTCAAATCCCAATGGTTTAGGGTCTGGCCATCACTCATCTCTTGCTCGTGGAGGAGAGGTCTCGGAGGATTGACGCTGAGCCGCCAGCGTCTGCAGCCTACCTTGATCCAGCCGTATTGGTTACCCATTCCTCTGGAATACACGAGGCAAGGCCGAGAGAGGGAACATGTCGTTTGGGCACCACATGTTCTCTGAAGCTCTGACTAGGCATTGTGATGGAATTTTGGCCAAATTCAAACTCACATACTTTGGTCTGTCAAGACTGTAAGGTGCCACTCAGTTTTCCATGGCTTTTTAAACGGCAGACACCTCACGCCATCGAAATCAACGCAACGCGGTCTGCTTCCAATTCGCAGACAGCGGATTCCTGGGCTCGGTATAACGGGGAATTATGGAACTGCAGGTCTCACTATCCCTGAAGTCACTGCGTCGATTATTTGTAATGAACCAATTGTACATTTGGTAGGTTGGGGGCGTAGCTGAAAGGTCAGAGTGTCCGCCTCAGGCTCACAAGGTGCCGGGTTTGACCTCATGAGGTCGAGGGCGGATGGGTTTCCCAGCAATTATTATAATAATTGTTGTTAGCAACATTGGATAGATTGTCTTAACAGATAATGGCAAAAAAAACAAAAAAAAAAAAAAACAGGAGGTTTCGTGTGTAAGTTGTACTCGTTGAAAGATCCACGGCAGTTGGAGATCAAAAAGTGTAGGCGGCAAGAACGCTGTCCTGGAAACCTTTTAGCAAAGAAAACATACACATGGGTAGTTAAAACATATTACCCTGGATCCAGACCTTACGCAAATACATGCCGAAATCGGACTAACTGACCTCTGAATGACATAACCGGGTGTGACACACACCCCCCTTGAGAGAGAAGTATATTTAAGAGATTAGAATAAGTTCTGGCTTGTATATTAGACCGGCTATGTTGCCATTTTCAAAGCATCTGACAGAGACTTATGACGCACGCTCGGGGTACCTCGCCGGTACAATTCCAATAAATAATTCAATTTGACACTGGCATAGTTCACGAAAGTCACTTGTGTGTTGCCGGTCCTCAGATTGATCATGTATTATTCAAGCATTAATCAAGGCGACCAGTACACAACATCACACGGGGTAATTTCTGGACAATTAGGGAACTTCTCAAGTAAGATAGGTTCAGAGAGTTGTGGGTGGGATGAAGAAGCAAGCTGCATGCGTTGATGGGACTGGGAAACATGGCATGCCCTGTCAACCATAATACCCATGAGTGCGAATGAAAATACGAAGTGTGTCTAGGAAGCTCTACGAAACCAAAAACATACACAGAAGCAGACGAACGCTTAGAACAAAGTCTTTATCAACGTCCAAGGGAACAAAACAACAGAAATGGACCTCAGAACAACAAAAATCTACGATTGTATAGTGCGTTAGAGATAGAAAAAAAAAATGGAAGAACAGAGTGTTACTGTGTTCTGTAGAATGTGTGTATGATTATCGCCCTTTCATTCTGTGAAAACATTGGCTGTTAGTCCACATGGATAATGAATTAGTTGTGTATCGTAAGCGGGACACAATTTAATGTGACACAAAGGGCAATAATTGCATTTTCTTTACGTACTACAACAAGCATCCGTTATAAAAACATGATGAAGTGTACAATATTCCGCAGATGACATTTTACATTCATAAGAGGTCAGTTAAGCAGATTGCGCTTAAATTTCTGTTGCGCTGACTTTGGGGTACTGGGTTCAGCTCACAAACCGTTCATTTGGTCTGAAACAATGATTTTTCGTTTAGAAAGTAATGGCAAACTACTGAGCGTAATATTGCCTAGTAAATGATTTGGGGCTGTTCACAACGTCCTACAAATGACATGCAACATTTAAAACAGACTATTGACCCTGTCTTATCTGTGGTCACGGATCACTCTATGTCCACTTGTCACAGATACTCTCCCACTCGTGGAAGGTAAAGAGAAGATTACTTTCCACGATACCATAATCGTTCATAGAATGGGAAATAAGTGATAATGGTAGACACCATTTATGAATACCGTCATAATCAATGATGTTTGTCTACCAGCCCAATGAATAAATCACATTAGAAGCTAATAAATGATAGGTGCACACGCAAATATATGATTGCCTGAAATATCTAACATTCAATCGTCGAATAAACGTACAAGAATGTCCTGAAGACAAGATAAGAAACTATTTGGCAAACAATCATTTATTAAAACGTGAACATACGTTGATAAGGATGTACATCGCCGGCAAATTTCCTGCAGAGAAGATTGTGGGTGTTTACAAACTGATGGCTTGTTGCAGCTGTTGTCTGAGGCTAGATCGCTTGCTTTCAGCTTGAATCAGGTTAGTGCTGCATTCACTTTTCGTCCATTACTTTGCATTTACTGCAGGTGCGTAGTGGGTCTTCCATTGTGGTAGTTAGAGGTGAATGTATGGTGAGTCGTCTATTGTGGCGGTTAGAAGTGAATGTATGGTGGGTCGTCCATTGTAGCAGATAGAGGTGAATGTATGGTGGGTCGTCTATTGTGGCAGTTAAAGGTGAATGTATGGTGGGTCTTCCATTGTGGCTGTTAGAGGTGAATGTATGGTGGGTCGCCAATAGAGGCGGATAGAGATGAATGTATGGTAGATGTCCCATTGTAGTAGTCAGAGGTGAATGTATGGTGGGTCTTCCATTGTGGCAGTTAGATGTGAATATACGGTGGGCCTTCCATTGTGGCAGTTAGATGTGAATGTATGGTGGGCCTTCCATTGTGGCAGTTAGAGGTGAATGTATGGTGGGTCTTCCATTGTAGCGGTTAGAGGTGAATGCATGGTGGGTCGTCCATTGTGGCGGTTAGAGGTGAATGTATGGTGAGTCTTCCATTGTAGCGGTTAGAAGTGAATGCGTGGTGGGTCGTCCATTGTGGCGGTTAGAGGTGAATGTATGGTGGGTCTTCCATTGTAGCGGTTAGAAGTGAATGCGTGGTGGGTCGTCCATTGTGGCGGTTAGAGGTGAATGTATGGTTGGTGTTTCTTTTTTTTTTTAAAGTCGCTTAAAAGTCGACAGGGTCGACTTCATTGCACCGGGTTTTATCCTATATAGCTCGGTCTCTTTCCGCAGCGCGGAAAGCGTCGCACAAAGCACGAACTCCGTAGCTCTAGCGACGACCCACAGGAGTCTTCGAAAAATTTCACTCGTGAACCGAAGGACGCTGCCCGGAATCGAACCCACAACCTTCGGAGCCCGGGTCAAACGGCTTGACCACTTCGCCACACAGACTCCCTGATGTTTCATTGTGACAGTTAGGGCTGAATGCATGGTTGATGTTCCATTATGACAGTTAGAGGTGAATGACGGGTTTATGTTTCATGGTGACAGAGGTGAATGCATGGTTGATGTTTCATTATGGCAGTTAGGGGTGAATGCATGGTTTATATTTCATGGTGCCAGTTAGAGGCGAATGAATTGTAGATGCCTCAGTGTGGCAGTTAGAAGTGAATGCTTGTTAGATCTTCTATAATTATAATTAGAGGTGAGTTCATGGCTTATCTTCTATTGTGGCAAAAGGAGTTGAATGCATGGTAGATCTTCCATTGTGGTAATTTTCGTCTTTCGAGGGAAGGACATCGTACGTTGTTATGCAACTCTGAAGTCAGTGTGTCCAATAACAGGGAACGTTTGATATTAGATACCAAAGTCTCTTGAGAAAATCCCCAGCTCCATGCAGGGATCAAACCCGAGACCTCTATGTGTGTCTGTCTATCTTTACTACTTATATTACTCTGCATTTTGCTCTTGTACATATATCTATCAAACTTCAAAGTGAAACGTTCATTTGGAGAGAAGGGGAAAGTACCAGCCAGTTAGTGCATTTAATATTGCTTTTATTATATGTACATCTTTGTTGAAGATCGTTCAATTTATCCCACGCAGACTGTGATTGACAGGTTAGTCTACCCTCTCATGTACCCGGTGCCGAAGATGAAGTTAGTACTTAATCAAATCTTCGTGTGTGAGTCGAGTTTAGATTTACAACTGTCATCTCGGCTACCAGTGAATACTCAGGGTTTATGAAACAAGCCTTTGAAAGTCTGTGAGAGCACCGTTAACAGTTGGGCCATTTATGAACCCAGTAGGTGAGTGTCTGTCTATTTATTAGCGCCATTTATGAGCACGGTGGTTTGGGGGGCTTGTCTAAATAACGGTATTTAATGATGATTTTTATATATGCAGTGGTTGAGGTGGTAAATAAAAGTAGTAAATGACACTGTTTATTGGTGATGTTGGTGAATATCTATGATTGGGGATCTATGTGAATGAAGATATTTACTATGATGTTTATGAATGCACAGTTGTTGGGTGACTATGCAAATAACGCTGTTTGCTGACGATGTTTATAAATACAGTTATTGAGAGGTGTATGTAAATAACACTGTTTGAATATGGTAGTTGGAAATATCCCTCTCCCTGTCTTTGTGTTTCTATGTCTGTCTCTCAGTTTGTCTCTCTGTCTCTCTCTCTCTGTCTCTCTCTCTCTGTCTCTCTCTCTCTCTCTCTCTCTCTCGTGTGTGTGTCTTTCTCTTTCAATCTCTCTTGTCTTTCTGTGCCTCTGCCTGTCTGTTTGGCTCTCTCTCTCCCCCCCCTCTCTCTCTCTCTATCTCTCTCTCTCTATCTCTCTCTATCTCTCTCTCTCTCTCTCTCTCTCTCTCTATATATATATATATATATATATATATATATATATATATATATATATATATATATATATCGGTGTCTCAGTCTCTCTCGGTACTTTGTTTGTCTCTCTGTCTATCTACTCTTTCTATCTCCATCTTTCTCCCTCTCTCTCCACCTTATTAGCGATGCTAAAGAATCGGATGATAGGGCGCCTATGTAATTACCACTGTGTGCTGTGATGCTTACCTTACCCAACACTTTACGCCGCTTGTCTATGAAAATAGAACAGTGTAGATGAAGATTATGCAAGTGAGTGCAATGCTTATGTAAATACAACTGTTTTTTTTGGACTAGCTTATGGTAGGTGCGGTGACACTATATGTTATTCATGTGTATAAAACTAATAGTTAAAACTTGTGCGAGTAACACTTGTTACTGATGAAGTTGATAACATCGATGGTAGTAGCTTATACATACGGGCAAGCGGGCAGGCAGACTCACACACATACATACTTTGTTGTTGTTGTTGTTTGTCCATCAAGAATGATGATGACCATTCATTTCATCCAGTGGGGTTGAAGGTATGGAGCCGTGGGTTCTAAGATGGCTGATAAGGCCTATTTTGGCTCAAAATGTTCTTTGACAATGTGGGCAAAGAATGCTTGACGTCTCTGGGGGAGGATTTCCTGCAGTGTTTTTTCTGTCCTGCCTTTTCTTCACAGCTCTTGCAGACCTGGTTGCCTCACATATGACTGCACCTTTGCGTAATGATTCACGCCACGAATTTCGGTCTCTGGCTGCAGCCTCCCAGGTGTCATGATGAATTCCAAAAGCATTCAGTGAAATTTTCAGAGTGTCTTTAAAGCGTTTCCTCTGGCCACCTTGACACATACATACACGCACATACACATACATACACGCACATACACACACACACACACACAGAGAAAGTCAGACAGGTAGACAGACATATATACACACACGCGTAGACACTCACGCACACAGACATTAACACACACACACACACACACACACACACAGACCTATATGGTCAAAAAAGGCAGGGCCGTTGTAAATGTAATGGGTATGTTGTTACAACCCAAACGCCACTCGATGGTTGATGTGGTAAGTATCACAACGGCCGCCTTTACTTCCCCATTCATTCCCTAGTACTCATTTTAGAGCGGGTTGACCTGTTCTTTTAAACCGGCCCCGATACGGATTCGAACGCATGACTACCCGAATGGCAGGCTAGCGTGTATCCACTACGCCACCGCATCTCTCGTATTTGTCTTTTTTTGCATATCCTTTACAGGATATTGCAGTCAACACCAGCATTTTCCAGCTGCCGTTGATCTCTTGGCAAGTTTTACGTTCAGTAGTTTGCTATTGCCGGTCTTCCTGGCATAGGCTTTTGCGACTTTCTCGGTAATCCCGTTTATCCACGTGAGCAAACGCAGCTGCACGAGAATCGGTAGCGTTTCTCGCCCGGCCTGTTACTTACGAGGTCTGTGAGTCGGCCGCTCAGCATGCAGTGGAAAACTACTGTGCGTAATCTTGCCAAGAAATCAACAGCAGCGGTATAATGCTGGTGTTGACAGCGATGTCCTGTAATAGGATATACGAAAAAAAATGTTTGCCATTGCTTTCTGAACGACCGGCTCACATACACTCCATAAGTAACCAGCGCGACGCGATCCTGTGCTCAATCTTGTGCAGCTGTGTTTCGTATGAGGATAAACGGGATTACGAAAAACGTCCTTAACGCCTTCGCCATGGAGTCCGGCCACCTCCCGTATAGACATTGTGTTATAACATGTGATATCACATATACCCCAGACACCAGCTGCTGCTCTCACACTCATAGACGCCTCATGCCTCACTAGCACACAGCCTCTTCAGAGCAAATATTTTCAATAAGGCACGCTCACTCAATAAGGCTCGCTCATCTGAGCCGTGCCGACGTAAAACTTCTCACTCCTGGCGTTAAGGCATACAGCCTGTGAACAAGACGAGATGTCACCGAGGTGTCAGCTACCACCTGCTGATCCTGTAATTTGCTCCTGCTGTCACAATCATCGACCTAGCCTGGCATCCTAGATTTCAATCGAATACCCTACCATGCTTGCCCCATCTCCTGGTTGTGGAGTATATAGTGGGTATTGTCACCAGCAAGCTGGTGATGGGGTGCTTGCGTTACTTTACAAGGGCAAGCTAGTGATGGTGTGCTTGCGTTACTTTACAAGGGAAGCTGGTGATGGTGTGCTTGCGTTACTTAACAAGGATAAGCTGGTGATGGTGTGCTTGCGTTACTTTACAATGAGAACCTGATGATGGTGTACTTGCGTTACTTTACATGGATAAGCTGATGATGGGGCGATAGCGTTACTTTACAACGACAATCTGGTGCTAGGGCGTTTGCATGACTGTTAACTGCCAAGTTGGTGATAGGGGTTTTGTAATGCTTTTAACTGGCAAGCTGGTGATGGGACGCGTGTATTACTCCAGGGTCAAACTCGAGTGAGCACATATGAATATATCGATAGACTGCCCAGCGAGGTTAAATTATCTGGTTGTGTATGGACTCAGTTACATACAACATCACCAGCCTGTCCAGATAGAAAGATATAATCTGGGAATACTTGTGTCATCGACATTTCTTCTTTATTGTTATTTTAATGGGGTCTCCGTGGCCAAGTAATTACCCCGACTACCTTGCGCTTAGAAGGTTTTGGGTTCGATTCCTTGATACGTCGTTCGGTCCACGAATGAAGTTATCTCGGAGACTCCAGGGGGTCGTCGCAGGAGCTACGGAGTTAATACTTTGTGCGACGCTTTTGGTAGGCCTCCCTGGGGAAAGTGACCGAGCCATAGGGGGTAAACTCGGTGTTATGAAGTCGATTCTCTTCCTTTTAAACCCATTTTTAAACCTTTTTTTTTAAATTTTATTTTGAATGTACGACAAAAATGAGAAATGGCAGTCTTCAATTTTTGACCCCATTGTGAGAAGACAAACATTAGAACATGTGACAACTGGAAGATGTGTGGAAAGAGAGATAGAGGAAGACAGAGAGAACAAACTATTGACAGTCTTGTGTCTTGGCATGGAAGAGAGGCACCACACGCTTTGATAGATGTCGGTGGGGACGAATGCCTGCTCGTTCACGCCAGTTGTTAGGGCATTTGATGATGGCTATTTTGAAAACTGTTAATAATACTTAAAGATTTAAAGTACCAGAGATCGATTTTATTGCACTGTGTCTTATCTCATATACCTCAGTCTCTCTCTCTCTCTCTCTCTCTCTCTCTCTCTCTCTCTCTCTCTCTCTCTCTCTCTGTCTGCAGAGTAGCAACAGCCTGTAGAAAGCTCCTGCACGACCTCTAGGAGTCTCCGGAAAATTACTGACAGAAACCAAATAACGGCATCTGAAAACAAACCCTCAGTATTCTGAGCACAAAGCTGGCGTCTTAATCGCTTGGCCACAACGACCCATTAATAACACTTTAAAACAACAACAAAAAGCAGTTCACTTAACTGAGACGCATTTGATAGAATGGACGAAAACTAAATAGAATCTTGTTATGTCTACCCACACTCGGGGAAATTACTGTCAATTTAAATCATTCTGCATTTGCTTTCCGCGTCCCTACCGTTGGTCGCCTTTCCCAATCCGCGCCGCACTACGTCATCTAATTTTGCGATTTCTCTCATTCCCATGTGGATTACGTTATTCTTCATCATCATCATGTGCGATGCCAGCTAGTGTAGGCGTTCATGTCTTTACACAGATCTCGGTCCTTGGTATTCTGGATCAACTCTGGTGATGGTATTTCTCCATACCACCGACGCTGTCCATTCAGCATCATTTCTCTTGGTCTGACTCTGCTTCTTTTCCCGCTGATCTTTCCATGTATCACGATAATCTCTAATGCCTCTATTCTCATCACACGACAAAACAATTCTGTTTGTCACTTTCTTACAGCTGTATATGATGTTCTAGTTTCATTAATCTCTTCTAGTCAATCATTACGTCTTGTTACGTAATAAAGAACTTCATACCTCTGAAGTCAGAGTGTGCTTGCCTGATGGCGAGAGACAATGGTAATAGTGGAAGCTAATCCACATGCAAAATCAGTCCAGAGCACTAGAAGTATTGGCACCTGTATGAACTGCCCTTGAGTTCAAAGCGAGCGAACGCAAACTAAAACAACAGACCTTCATTTTGGATAAAACCCGATGCAATGAAGTCGATCTTTTTGCATTTTTAACATCCCTTTTATAAAACAGGTACTAAAATGCCAAGAGAGTACAAGCGACCGGCGTGGCACTCAGCACATCATGCTGTGTGCATTGTTTGGCCATGATAAACATTTGGCTAATACCACAACCAGGACATGCCTGATGTGTTTGCCAGCACCATCTACACAGGTAGTAGTCAACAGGCATGTTAAAGTCTGGCCTATTGGCTGGAATCTCGCCTGCCGACCACGTGGACATAAGTTCATCTCCATCAAGACGGATTCGAATTTTAAAAATGTACATAGGCTGACAGGTCGACCCATCTTAAAATGGATGCCATGAAATATCTTGAAGGTAAAGCTTATCGGTGTGGTACAGACAACACCACAAACCGAATACCGACTGGCCTATAAAATATGCGTCTAACACCATATGCCATAATCTCCTCAATGCGTATAGAGTCGTCCAGGACTTTACTTTAAATTTAAATCTTTACAAGAGTTATGTCATTGTATAATAAGATTCCATCCATCGTGTGCCATGCCGATAAGCGTGGGCGGTCACCATTCGCCATTTCACTGGATCTCCAGAATCCTGGATCAGCCGAATATTCTTTTCTCGTCCATGCCACGTGGCCAAGCCATCCAGGTATTTACTTCTCTGTCTTCTCCTTGTTCTCTTCCCCTCGATCTTGCCAGTTGTCATCAAGTTCTCCAATTTATTGCTTCTCATAACATGCTCAAAAAATGT
Organism: Cepaea hortensis; assembly: GCA_963921405.1. NCBI lineage: Eukaryota > Metazoa > Mollusca > Gastropoda > Stylommatophora > Helicidae > Cepaea > Cepaea hortensis. The sequence continues at coordinate 150,300,510 of OY992878.1, read as the reverse complement.
TGACTGTCTAAGTCTAATTTCTCTAATCAGTTTACGATTTTCATTTGTTCTTGTAGGATTTGGTCACTGTTTTTCTGTCTATCCATGGTATTCTTTGCATTCTCCTCAGACACCACATTTCCACAGCCATCAGATGTTTTTCACTTGACTGCTCATTGTCCACGCTTCACATCCATACAAAAGTACAGGTTCTATGTAGCATCTCAACACTCTTTTACTCGTAGCAATCGACATCATTTTATTGGTATTGTTTTTCATCTTGCAAAAGGCCACCTTCGCCATGGCGATTCTTGTTCTAATATATCGACAGCCGCCTTGTATTTTCAGAAAATAAATATCCTCAAATACGTGACCAGACGCACACCCAATCAGATACTTGCTATCCTTCATTCTACAATTGCGTCTAGTTGCTATATCTGTCTTCTACCTGTTACATGGCGGATTGTATCTACAATCCAAGAAGTTTTACCGAGACAACGTTAGAACAAGAATCGAATGCATCGATTCTATTAAGAGTCTAACAGGGGGTTAACATCATGAGGATCGACTTCACCACACCGGTTCTTTGCCATATGGCACAGTCTTCTTTCCACAGAGAGGCCTGCATAAAGCTTCGCACAGTGCACAAACTCCGTAGCTTCAGCAACCACCGACAAGTGTCTCCGAAAATGCGTACTTATAAACTGAATGACGAAGTCCGAAAACGAACCCACTATCTTTGTGCCCAGAAGAAGACGTTTTGACCTCTTGGCCACGGAGACTTCTATCAAGCGTATACTAAACATAGAAACACTCAACGCAGCCCAGCGTACACATTTGGCTCATGATGGCAAACATCACATCTCCTACTCTTAATGGCGGTTGAGGACCTTAACGTATCGTCCATGAGGGGATAGATAATAAATGGATCTCGTATCCATTTTCCATTCAAATACCTTGAGGCAATCATAACATCAAATGGAAGATGTATGACAGAGATTACAAGCAGAATAGGCCAAGCAGAAGATAATCCTAAATGGGAATATAGTCCTAGAGCAGATATTGCTTTGAGGTGTACGTCTTCGTATACTTTACACCATGACCTATGGGTGCGATCTCCAGTTCTCTTCACAGTCGCATCCCCTTCTCAGATAATTCCCAGAAAATATCGAAAAGTGTCCGATACACAATTTTTTAAGGCTTAGTGGACCCCAATAGTGGATAACCAAAGGATATCTTTTTTGGTGAATTACAGATGGGTAAGAGATCTCAGGGTCGGCCTCTACTACGATACAAAGATGTGTGTAAGCGAGACATGATTGATACAGGCATTGATAATGCACATTGGGAGCAAGTCGCCGCTGAACGTGTTGCATGGAGGGCAAATATCAGAAATGGAATAAAGTCAAAGGAGAAAATTATTGCAGAAAAGTCACACACCAAGCGTTTGAGACGTAAGATGGTGCATGATGGTGGAAATGACCACGTGTTCACATGCACCCACTGTGAACGGACATTTACAGCGCAAATTGGCCTTATCAGTCACACTCGCTACCGCCATAGTTAAAAGTTATTATGCCTTTTTAAAGCACAAACTATCGTCTGTCAAGACGGCAAGGTGCCAATGGAGTGGACCCCAAAGATGCATTATAAAAAAATAAAAAGTACTTTATACAGTAAGTCATTATCATGTAGTTTCAGAAAGAGGGTGTTAAAATGTTAGATAGAATATTGTCGTGTGTATGGCCGTGAATCCTTGAATGTGAAAGCACGAACTAGGAAGAGCATGGAGGGAACCGATATGTGTGTTGTTTGAGATGTATGTGTTGCACACATACAAGGTATAAGAAGAATGAAATTGTCTTGGAAAGTAAAGGCCGCAATATACACAATGTGCCTGAGGGCGTTTTAAAGGGGTAGTTAATTACTTTATTTATTAATGTTTTTTTTTTTTTTAAGTAGGAAGAACACGGTGTTCTTTGGTATGTAATGGGAATACACACATTGGGAAAACATCGTGGTCACTGAAAATATAAATGGTAGAAGAGGCTGGGACGGGCCGAGAGAACTCACGATGGATGGGCGGTGGTATGGAGGAATAGCATCAATATGTTTCTTCGTGAAAACCAATGACTGAGATCTGTTGTTGAAATGCATGTTTGTCTACGCCAATTAGCAAGGCAAAAAATGGTAATGATAATGCTATATTTTCAAGGCTGAAGCGAGTTGAGGGTGGCGGTGTGTGGAGAGAGATAAATCAGTCGAGAGTTTCTGATATAACTGAGATCAGTACGGTTGCGTGGTTAGAGATGGAACTAACCTCTAGGCTGCTTCAGTGCTGCCATGTTTGTAAATAAATCATCTATGACAGCGACACAGTACATACACGACTGGCAAAACTGTCTCGTTCATCTGCATGGCAACCTGTTTGATTGAATATTTAAAAAAAAAAAAAGCAAATCTTCAGAGATAATCAGATTGATTTCTTTTTTTAGAAAAGAAAACTCCGCTCTCAATAAATAACTACAGAAGCCGGCGTGATCGAAATGATTAACTGTTGACTTGACTTGGGGATGTAAATTACAAGTACTTCAGAAGTCGGAGGCCTGATCGCAAGAGACACAAGTAATAGGGACAGCTAACCCACAAGAACAAATGAGTTCAGTGCACAATCTGCTAGTAGCAAGATACCGGGAAAGAACAAAGGATCAGCTGACGTCTGATAATTATAATCATTTGCCGTTAAGCATAGGAAACAGGTGCAGTTTTCGATGTTGAACCGAATGTGTGGAGCATACACAGGTGGCTGGTGGTACAAGCAGCGAATCGTATGCTGAACTTTGTGTCATCACAAGCAGTGTATACATAGTTAGTTAGTTGTATGTCTTTTACAGTACCTCGAAATCAGTCCCAGCATGCATTGGCTGTTTATGGGTTTCTATGCAGTTTTTTGTTCAGTAGTTTGCCATGTTTTTGTGAACGGCCCACGCTCATTGCATTTTGAAGATCAATGCAAGGGGATCTGCTCCCAAACTGCGGTTGACTTCGAACCAGACATGTTTGGATTGTGATATCATGATTACCTTCAGTAGATTTGTACGATGCCATGTTTGCGTTCAAACACCGTCTTTCTAGAAGTCATTTTTGAGAATAAACTTAGATTCATCATGTGTGATGACGGTAAGTGTGGACGGCCATGTCTTTCCACCTTACACGATCAACATAATCATGGATAACCTCTGTGTTCTTGTCTCGACCATGCCATGTGGTAAAGCCGTCTAGCTATTTACTTCTCTGCCTTCCCCTTGTTCCTTTCCCCTAAATCTTGCCAGTTATCACCAAGTTCTCTCGTTTATTTTTTCTCATAACGTGCTAAATTTTAAAAAAAAATTGACTGTCTACGTTTAATTTCTCTAATTAGTTTGCATCATTTCATATAACTATTGTAGGATTTGCTCATTTTTTTTTTTTTTTTTGTGTCTGTCGATGTTTTTCTTTGCGGTTTCCTTAGAAACCACATTTCTACTCCCATTAGATGTTTTTCAGCTCTGCTCATCGTCCACTTTTCACATCCATACAAAAGAACCGAGTCTATTTAGCAGTTCAACACTTTGTTTCTTTTATCGTTGCAAGTGACATCATTTTATTAGGAGTCAAATTTGGATCATTATTAATAATAGTGATGTGTAATTTATTGCAGTAGAATCATTGCAACTCACTGCATCTGATTTATAACCAACCTACCATCTAATCAACCTACCAGCTAACCAGTCTATCAACTAACTAATCTACCAACTAACCAATCAGTCCATCTGCTGCAGTAAAACCGCCCATTCGATGACTGTTAAACCCTACAGGCTGATGATTTCACCCCCGCCCCAGGAAAGTAAGGCAGACATTATCAGTGACTTCCAGAAAGACAAGGGGACACCCGAAGTGTGCAGCTGAGCTGCTTTCAAATAAGCCGACCCCTTTGGCAAATGCCGAACAATTTGGGAGAGGATTGCAAGAGGAGGAAGGGCGTGGGGACTGAGGAAGGAGGGCGATTTGAGCTGGCCTCCGATTTAATTTAAGATAGGCAGTTCAGAATGAAGACGGCCGGGACTAGGTTTAAGCCTGTGACAGATCAGAAGCTATATGTCCAAAGTAGTTTTATATCGGTCGATCAGGGCGGATGAGAAAAGAGGTCGGCGCGGAAGAGACCTCGGGGCGGAAGAGACCTCGCGGAGAGCGATACAGTGTGGTATAGTGTTTTATTTATTTATATTTAAATCACATAAACGCACTTATGTCTGGTGACTAATAAAGCCCCATACTTTGATAATGAAATTGTATCTAAGTGATTGGTAGTCATAAGACTGGAATGAAATTACTATGAAAGATCGCACCAGTTAATAAGAGATTAAGACCACTGGGCCCCCGTAAGCTGGAAAACTAAATAACTTTTGCAAATATAGAAGTATATTTGGGAGTAAAAAGGTATCTGCTGATACAGTCACACTTAATTCACCGTAATTACATGACACCGTGTGATTGTGAGTCTTTGATATTTTTTTTCCAAGACGGCGGTTTGTAAGGCCTATTTTTACAATTTCCAACTGGATTGGGCTGTTCCCTTTCTTGTTGCGTTGTCTTCCCAAATAATGTGTCAGGGCATTTTGAAAATTGTCTGGTACCATTTGTGTGAGGCGGGAGCTACTCAGAAACGGATTAGTTGGAGAAAATATTCTGGACCCGTTGGGGATTAAGCCAGGCTAAATGTCTTAAACGGCGAGCTTACTAACCACCGCCACGGCGACACTTTCTGGAAGGAAATGGCAACCATGATTGAAAGTGGCGACTTCGCCACATTATGCCCTGGCCCTGGGTAACATTTCACTGGGCTACCTTACATTCCAGCAGCAGCAGTTGAGATGTGCCTCATACAAGCACTTGGCAACACGATCTGCAGCCTCCTATCGTGATTGCTCCGGGGTTGAGTTCATACCATTACTATGTGATGCCTTTACTTATTTTAAGTATGTTAGATATGTCGTGTCTTCTCAGGTTCATCAGTTCGAGGTCAGACATTACTTTGTGATACAATGTTGTGATAACTGTTAATGCTCTTATACTTTATTTTTTTCCAAAATATGTGGTAGTTTTCCCTTGCCATTATCATAACGCTGACGTATGAGATTTACACGATAAGTACATTGAGTTTTAGGTAGGTAATTTCGGCCTATTATTTACCATTTTCAGCTACCGAGGGACATTTACCCTATGCAGCCTATTTTTTTGGCACTTATCCTAGACGGCGAGGTATCTGATCCACTACCTTGTATAACATCATCGGTTTCACAATGTGTATAGATCGCGCACAGTTGATTCAGATCCGACACTCTTGGAGTAGGAGGCGTCTCTACCTTTAAACCACCCTGCCCTTAGATTAAGTTTCTACTTCTATTTTCACACACTTCTTCTTCTTCTTTCGTTCGCTTGAAATATGTCTATAACTGCAGTGTTCTCTCTTGTATGAATCTAACAGTCTTTTTTAGTTCACTCAGCGGTCCATAGAGTCTATCTTCCACTGTTGTCTCTCTAGGCCAGAAGGTTCGCCTGGATATTTTATAGTTTGACTAAAACGACATTTTCTCAAAAGTACTGAAGAGTGAGACACCCTATCATAGTTCTAGCTTGATGAATGGAAGCTCTCAGATACACATCATAATGGTAGAGGGCGGGAAAGGGACACGAGGACGGTAAAAGCGGTTCAGATTAGGGAGTGTCCACCGGAGTAAGTGGGCAACTGGCCATTTAGTCAGTGCAGGGCTCTTACCTGTCCCGTCAGCCGGAAGTGTCTGTCAAAGCCAGAGGTCACAAACTCCCATTGTGGGCGTGATAACCACAGAAAACCGCCACGTAATCTATCCAAGAAGTGCCAGAACCCGGAGGTCACAAATCTTTATACCTGTCCTTAACTGGGTGTGTTGACATCATCATCATCATTATTATGCGTCTTGTAAAGTTCCGTAGGTGTCCATGGCACTCCACAGATCACCGTTCGTGATCTCCCGAATCTTTGCTATTAATGATATTCCTCAATGTCAATGCCTCCGGCCATCAAGCATCCTATCCTTCCATCTGTCTTGTGTACCACCGTTCTTACCAGTCGCCCGGGTGTGCTCCAGTGTGTCTCTTTTCGATGTATGACCAAGAATCACCCGTTAGCTCTTTCTTATTGTTGTGTGAACGTTGCTTATCCTCTTTCATGTAATCGTTATGTGTTGCTCTGACCTTCTTCGGCATTCGTAAGGCTTATTCAAGAAACTTCATCTCCACTACCTCTAAGTTCAGCCTGATGAGATCGCTTACATTCTTATCTGACATAGCCTGAACACCTCAGCACAGCTGAATGCAGTAAATGAAAACACGTGAATTGTGAGAAGAATCAGCTCGCGTAGTAACTACTCGATATATTAATTTTGTTCATGTAAGCGTTATTAATTTATTTAGACAGCACTACTAACGTTGGAATTTACTTTTGTGCTTTGGATGTAGTTAATTTCACAGAAAGAACGAGGTTTCCCAGTCTTGTGTGTCTTCCTTACGAGCAGGTTTAAAACTGCGCACTCCTGGCAAACGTGTATGCTTGATAGGATAAATCAAGAAGGCAAACACAGTTTTGTTTCTTTTCGTGTGCTCGCTAACTTTAAACTCAAGCGTAGTCCATTTTACGAGCTACTACTTCCTGGTCTTTGTGTGTGGATTAGCTTTCCTTAGTACCTGTGTCCCTCGCCATCAGGAGAAGACACCCCGGCTTCAGTTGTACTTGTAATTTACTTCATGAAGTCAAGGACGAAAGGTCAACATTTTAGTTCAGCTGACCAATGTAGAAGTTGAACATAGTTTGAAGGAGCTCATAAATCCTGGAAGGAAGTTCGTCTACGTGAAAGACACCGAATGCCAAACCATCACTGTCTTGTTGAAGCTCTTGTAATAACAAAGACTAGGGTAACAAAACCCAACAGAAAATAGGCAAAGCAGAAACGACAAGCCCGTGAAGAAATTCTCCCTATGGGAGAAGAATGAAAAAACAGACACCTCAACCGTCAAAGTCGGAAGATGTTTGCCTAAGTGGCGAGAGACTAGAAAGCGGCCTTCTACTAACTACAATGGATACTGTGCATTCTCCAGTATGTGACCCGTGCTGAAATAGACGCATAGGAAAAGTTGATAACAGAAGAAGAATAAGAAAATAGCTTTTAACTTCACCTTGTCTGGTACCTATTTCACGTAGCATGTTCAAACACAGAACACACTGGGCGGTAAAACATCACTCAGATGGGGATGATTCCGCAATAACGAATCACTAAACCACTGCCCTAACTGATGCACTGCTGTGGTTAAAATAAGCTTAGCTCTAGCAGCCCTTGTGTTTCGTCGATGAAGCCTTGGTAGCTCACTGGCTTGCACACTTGCCTATCTTCCCGGTGGTGATGTCTTCAAATCTCGATCAAGGCGAGAATTTATTTGATAATAAACTTTGCTTTCAGGTCGTCCCAGCCTGACACGGGAACCAGGAAATTGCTTTTTGATGATAAGGTGGCCGGTGTGACGTTGACATCGTCCATGCAGCACTGATTGTTCTAGAGATTCAGATCTCGCACCATATACCCATCACTCTATTTGGCGTGAAAAATGGATTCTGTATAGTTTAATTTTCGTCCTCTTTCAGTTCATATCTTTATATCGCCTGGCGATCCGACAAGAACATGTGTATCCAGCCCACTCCAATCCGCTTAATTTCACATCTTTACGTGCCTTGTGTGACTTGGGGGAAGGGGCTTCTGTGGGCGCTAATCCAAATCCTCATTCTCGCGTTTTTAGGCAGGCTTCCGTTACAGCACAGTCATATTTTTAATAATCAGTTTTGAATACGCGCTTCCACGCACGAACACGCGCATACATGCAAAGACACGAACGCATATAAGCGTGCACAACTAGACGCACATACACACATGTACACATAATCTTATGCTCATTAATGCCCACCCGCTCACTTACTCTCTTTCTCTCGCTGTCTTTCTCAGGCTCTCTCTCTCTATCTCTCTCTCACTGCTCTCTCTCTCTCTCTTTCTCTCTCTTATATTTTTATCTGTTCGTCTGGTTATCTCTCTCTCCCATTCTCTCTCTATATCTATCTTTCTCTCCATCTAATTTGTGCATGTGACTCTGTTTCCCAAACCTTCTCTCTTTGTGTCTGTCTCATTCTCTCTCTCTCTCTCTCTCTCTCTCTCTCTCTCTCTCTCTCTCTCTCTCTCTCTCTCGCTTTCTCTCTTATTTTTTCCTGCTCCTTTAATCCCCACCCCTTCCCTCTGTATATCCTCCGCTTTCTGCCAGCCATGTGTTTTTCTACCCCTGGACATTTAATTTAAGCTCTCGTTAATGCCTTTGCTTTTAGCCATGTCCAAACAGAGTCATTCCTTCTCCTGTCGATTGAAACACAAATTTAGATTTTACTGGAATCGCATTAATCGTTAATCACTTTATTTTATCCTGGCCTATTTGTACTTCTTGGCAGCAACGAGGAGTAGAGCAGCATGTCTGTCTTCTTACACCGCAAATATGTGTACACTACTACAATATATGTAGATCTGCTCAGGCCAAAGCATGTCTATATTTACAACATAGAAAACTGCACATAACTGAATGCATAAATAATATTATCAGTAAAAAGCATGTCGTCGACCCCTTAAATATACATAAAGTTCGGATATATATATATATATATATATATATATATATATATATATATATATATATATATATATATATATATATATATATATAATTCGGCTCGCTCACTCTATCGAGAACAGATCACGATCGGATAACGCAGAGGATGCCTCGCGTTAAAAGTGCCGCGCAGAGACATGCAATATGTTCAGCCGGGAAGAAGAAGGCAGAGGAGAGGAAGGCCGCGGCGACTACTGAGCCCATATCTACACACAGCAGTCCTGCTCCTACACCAGCTGAAACCGTTCCCGTCGCTGAAGAAACCACAACTGAAGCCAGCAGCAGCAGCCGGGAAGTTATCAACAGCACCAAGATGATGCAGCCCAGTTTACAAAAGACCTTCACACAGAAGGAAACAACAACAACAACAGAGGACTTCTCCGGCAAAATACTGCTAAAACAGTCAAGCGTTGGAGAAGCCAAACTGTCGACGCTACCATCAGACATGATACTCAGTGTGTTGGAAAACGAGCTGGAAAGAAACAGCATCTGCCAGCTACGCAAGACACCTGATGGAGTAGTGGTCTCCATCAACAAAAACCTAAAGACCACATAACTTACGCAGAAGATAGCACAAGAAGAGAAAACCGTCGTCGAGGCTCACCGCGGCATCGTATTGGAAGCCACCTGGACAGGGGATGGAGTTATTGCCTCTCCATAGCACAAAGCCTGGGCTAAAATAAAGAAACCATGTGTTGCCCATGCAGCATGATCCCTCTTTCGGCCTGCCTAGTTCACTCCAGAGGAAAGTTGACACCTATAATCTGGAACAAGATAAGCTGCAGAAGCTGCCGGATCAGCATAGCAATGCTCTAACTGTCCGCCTGTCGGAGCTTCGAACCTAGACCAGCTGCCAACCAAGGCGTAGGGCCTGGTCTGCCCTGCCATGACTTATTTTGTCTTTGGGTTGCATTTCCTCGCACCAGGATAAAGCTAGTACCCTCCCAATTGCGCTCTTCCACCCGAAGCGGTTGGCACAATGTGGGGTGTCGGGTTTGGTAAGCGCCGCCCAACATTCGGCGCTGACAGAAAGCAGGTAGTACCGTCTACTGGCATACGGTAACTCAGTCATATCTGACTAAGACCTGACTAAGCCACCCGGCACCGCACAAGTAAACGATGGGTCATTAAACGTGTCAAGACTCATCTCACCAACGACCAGATCTGGGAGATGCTGACAAGGGAGAACAGGAAACTCCAGATCACCAGAGAGGACCATCGGCGAGAATAACATCCCCACCACTGTCGTCATAGTAACATCGGAGGACCGAGTGATCCCTCAACACATTAGATGGGACAAGTAAGATCAAGTTCCAGAGCACTACAAACCGAGAGTGTGCAGTATGTTTGTCTCCATCTTTCTCTGTATCTCTTTATTTCCCCATTATCGCTCTCTGTCTCTCTTCATCTCATTATATATCTGAATATCTCTCTATCGCTTATATCGCTCGCTTTCTCTATGCCTCTTTCTATCTCTATATCTCTAGCTATCTGCCTATCTTTCTCTCTATCACTCTGTCTCTCTATCTCTCTTACGCTTTCACTAATAGTATATCTGTTTACCTCTTTCTATCTCGCCATCTCTCTATGTCTATCTTTCTGTCTATCTCTCCGCCACTCAATATATATCTCTCCATATTTCTATCTCTCTATATCGTTCTCGCTCCCTATCCTTCTCTGTCTATATTTGTCTCTCTCTCTCCCCCCTCTCTCTCTGGGTGTGGATAAAGGATGTGTGTATGGGTGGGTGGGGTGTGGTTGGGTGAGGGTGAACGGGTGGGTGTTGATGTGTGTGAGGGTAGGGATATGTGTTTGGAGGGGTGGTTTGGGTGTGTGAATGTGGGTGGGTAGATGGGAGATGTATGTGTTGATGAGTGAGTGAGGGATGTGTGGATGTTAGTGGTTAGGGGATAAGTACGTGTGTGGAGGGATGTGTGAGGGGGATGAGTTATGGGTGGGGATGTGTGTGTGTGTGTGTGTGGGTTGGGTGTGCGTGGATGGGAGGTGTATGGTTGTAAATGTGAGATGTGTGTGAGGGATGTGTGTATGTGTGAGGAGATGTATGTGTGAGTGGGGATGTGTGTGTATATGGGTAGGGGGTGTGGTTAAGGGATGTGTGGCTGCGGGATGGGTGGGTGGGTAGAGGGTGTGTGGGTGGGTGATTGTATATGGGTAAGGTTGTGTGGTTAATGGATTTATGGTTAAGGGATGTTTGGTTGCGGGATGAGTGGGTGGAGGATGTGTGGATGGGTAAAGGATATGTGGGTGGGTGAGTGTGTGTAGGTTAGGAGATGGTGGGGGATGTTTGTATGGGTGGGCTCGGGATCTGTGAGTGGGCTGGGGGAGATGGGAGATTATGTGGGTGGGTGCGGAATGTGTGTGTGGGTAGGTGCGTGATATGTGAGAAGGCGGGGAGGTGTGTGTGTGCGTGGGGGATGTGTGGTTGAGGGATGTGTGTTTGGCTGGATAGTTGGATGTATGTGGGTAGAGGAAGATATGTGGGTGTGTGATTGTTGGTGGGCAATGGGACGTGTGGAGGATATGTGAGTGGGTGGGTATATGTGTGTGGGTGGGGGATGTGTGGGTTGGGAAATGTATGTATGCTTGGGGTGTGGGTGGATGGGATGTGTGGTTGGTGGGAGTGTGTGTGTGTGTGGGGGGGGGGGAGATGTGTAGGTGTGGGGATGTGGTGGATGGGTGGGGGAATGTATGTATGCCTGGGGTGCGTGTGTGTGTGGTTGGGTGCGGGATGTGTGGGTGAATGGGGATGTGTGGGTGGGTCGTGGATGTGTCTCATAACATGGTAATATGCATTGTTGATGTTTACAAAATTCATTTAACAATGTTTTTCTTATGCACTATTAATGAACGGAAGATGAGTGATAGGAAGGGCCGAATGTAAGACGGGCCTGCGTGCCCAATTTCTTACAATTTGAAAATAAAGTCTGTTCGTTTGTTCGTTCGTTCGTTCTCTCTCTCCATTTCTCTCCATTTCTTTCCGTTTTTTTTTTTTTTTTGCGTGTAATATATTCAGATATTGTGAAAGTTTAGCCTCTGTTATTTCTAATCTCTTTTGAAAACTACGTCAAATTTTACTTGACATGACAATACATGAAGCATTCAAACACGTTTGACCAAATACACAAATACGAAACAAAATATTTCATACAAATTATCGACCACAAATATTTAACCCTCATTAACGACAATACTTGTCCAAAATATCGCATCCCCGTCATGAACACTAGATGCGCGCATATGTTCAGAACCTGTCGGTGATATTCAATACTTCCTTGAAACTATTACTTGCATTTATCCCACATTTGTTTATTTCCCCATGTTGCATTCTGTGGTGACATCATTTCCGAGGTGCTTATCGCCTGCTGTATGTGCAGATCTACCGCCCAAGTCTATGATCTGTTGTATATTTTAACGGTTTATAAAGGGAATCATGTCAATATCGAAATAACAGGATGTTGCGGGATTCGATTTGCTTTGAAGATGGTTACTTTCACAGCTGTGAATTCGTACATAAATTGTTTAGTATGTGATAGTGTTCGATTTTCATGGTTCGTTGCAGACATTTCAGAGGTGGATTCAACATGACCTAAAATGAAGGTGTGAATGGGTGCCAAGATGGAAGAGACGTCAGGCACATTCTCTCCCACCACCACCTTTTTGTTTTTTGTACTCGCTCGCTCTGAACTCAAGGTAGTCCATACACACTACTTTTAGTAGTGTTGGATTGAATGTTGCTCGTGGATTAGCTTTAACTATTAAGTGTCCCTTGCCATCAGGCGAACCCACTCCGACTTCAGAGGTAATTGTACTTGTACTTCTCTTCTCTTCTCTTCTCTTCTCTTCTCTTCACCACTAGAGATATTACAATGTAAAAATATCAGGATTCAGCCCAGCACACATGTAATAGCTGGGGTTAGACCCGGTCGGCAATGTTCCCTACACATGTGTTAGCTATTTCATTGACAACAAACTCCCGCGCCATGCTCGGGAGAATGGTGCCAGGATACCCCGGGTTGTAAACAGCTCAACTTATGAGGAGACGGATTTGGGGTAGTCCGAGGGCACCAGGTGTAATAAATCGGCTCCAGCTAACTGATGCCACACAAATCCAGACAGGTAAATTAAAATACCACGTGGTTTCACGTTCTTGCATTATGAGACAGGTTCTAATTATGTCAGAGAGTCGCTTAAGTGCATCCACTCTTAAAATTTCTACCTGAATTCTGTGCCAATTCTCACACGAAAATATGGCGAAGACTAGCAATGGTCACCGCACTCATTATAAAGTGAGTTCTCATAATGCAATAATCATTTTACTCTACAACGGAAACAGCTATTAGTGAATTCCGTTAGCTTTCATACAGCCTATGTCACTTCATGCCACACGCAGCTGAATGACTTCATGAGAGAGATCGAAGATATATGTTATTATACCAACATTAACATTACACCGTCAGCGTCTGTGGCTTGGGGTTAGTAAACGCAGTTCACAATCCGGAGACACCAGACTCGAAGTCAGCCGCAGTAATTAAGGACGGTATACAGCTGCCGTTCATGGGAGAGTCGTGAGTTGGCAATCAGTTTATATGCAACAATTCCGTTCACGGGAGAGTCGTGAGTTGGCAATCAGTTTACATGCAACAATTCCGTTCACGGGAGAGTCGTGAGTTGGCAATCAGTTTACATGCAACAATTCCGTTCACGGGAGAGTCGTGAGTTGGTAATCAGTTTACATGCAACAATTCCGTTCACGGGAGAGTTGTGAGTTGGTAATCAGTTTACATGCAACAATTCCGTTCTTGGGCTGCTGCGGTAGCGCAGATGTCAGCATGTTTGCCTACACACCTGGCGGTTATGTATTCGAATCTCCATCTAGGAGGATTAATAGACGACCCAAAATAAATGAATTGGACTCACAGATCGAACCAGTCTGAAATGAGCATCAGAAAATTTATTGGGAAGAAACGTCGGCCACTGTGATATTGACGTCATCCATCGAGTACCCATCCGGCTGTAAATAATGGGGGCAAGCTTGTGTCCAGTATAGCCGGTGAAGGGATCCTATACAACGAGACATGAGATAAAGGCACACATTACACATCACATCAGACAGCATATTAGACACTCCCTGGCCTTGGGGTTAGCGACTTTCTCCGTAATCCCGTTTATCCACGTGAGCAAACGCAACTGCTCGAGAATCGGTAGCGGTTCTCGCCGAGCCCGTTACTTACGGGATATGTGAGCCGGCCGCTCACAAAGCAATGGGAAACTACTGAGCGTAATCTTGCCACGAAATCAACAACAGCGGTAAAATGCTGGCGTTGACACCGATGTCCTGAAATAGGATATGCGAAAAGAAAAAAAAAAAGCTTTCATAGTTTCGGCACCCGATGACACATGCACACCACTCCAGACTAAATCACTATCATCTGCTGTTTGAGATGGAAATGCAGAAGTAGATTTACAAGACGTTCGTTTTATTGCGTAAAAGGGTAGTATGGCATAGTCCAGGTGCAAGATTCGATTCGATTTCACCACTACCCTAACCCTGTTCAACTTCAAAGAGAAGTTATAGTTAGGTTCCATCACCGGCTCAGAATGATAGTCCTGTGATTGAGCCAGCCGCAAAAGCAGATACCCACGGTTTTACCCTTATAGGCTTATTAATCCGAAGGTGATTGAAGTCCACATGAGGTAATGGACAATGATAAGTCCCCGCTCTAGCTAAAATACTGTGTGCTCCCATGGAGGTGTCTGTGGTGAGTGGGTCAGGGAGTAAAATATATCTCAACGCCTACCATACTGTCTGGCCGCGACGCATCATTGTGAGTGTCCTTGATTACCAAGATAGTGAGGTGAGTTGAGTCAAGGACCGGTATCACAACACTCGGGTCACTCCCATATGTCATTCGCCCTCATTTTCAACAGTCAGCGAAAAGCCCCAATACTGACACAAACTGCAGTCTGAACATCTGTCCGTCTGGCCTTTCCTCTGAGTCTTGAGTATGAACCAGATCCTCTGGTAACTACGTGTGTAGCTGTGGGCCTATAATCCAGGGAAGAAGAAGAAGAAGAAGAAGAAGAAGAAGAAGAAGAAGAAGAAGAAGAAGAAGAAGAAGAAGAAGAAGAAGAAGAAGAAGAAGAGTGGAAGTAGAGGCAGCAGAAAAAAAGGAAGAAGGGCACATACGACTATAGATTGCCGACGTTACAAAGAACACAAAGACGTTTATGGAGAATCATGATCGTCTACACCGCATGACGAGACACATGATGGTGGTTTCAGCATGTTTATTTCATCTTCAGCCCCAGACACACCCGACACCCTATGTCCAGCATATATTCCTGTCCACAATCCGCCAACAGTACTGGTTCCCCTTGATCGAGCTAACATAGTTATCGATGCTGAAGATTCGCCCTGGTCTGACGCCATGTGAGATAATATAATATAAATATTCCTTCACATGCGAATAGTTGTCTGCGAAACTCTTCAGTTACTGCCCAAATAAAGATCTCGGAGGCTGGAATTCTGGTGTTTGCATTCAACGTTAGATCGATCTTTGAGTTTGAGATCTCTTTATTTGTAATGTTCACAAATTTTCCACAGCATTACACCCTTATGGCAAGCAAAGATTACAGCTCAGTTACGCTCTGTGCATCGCATTTCGTCATAGCTGCGTTTACCATTAGGTGAGTCAAAACATGCGCTCGCATAGAAGTACACCCCCCCCCACCCCCCACCAGTTTCCCGCGTGTGGTTCGTCGTAGGCGGAGAGGTTAGGTTAGCAGACATTCGCTTAGTGCAAGATCACAAGAAATTATTGATAAAGGACAATATGTAAAGAGGCAGTAGGGTTAATGAGCTATCCTGCACATTTTTGATGTTTATTTGGTAAATTACTTGGCACAGTTTCCGATGTAAATGGCAGTACACAACGGCCTACCAAGAGAACAATATCTCGCCAACTTGTGGGAATTCGCGGCACTAATTTTACGGAGAATATTAAGCAGTGGTTATTTGTAGACAAGTGCATATAATTATTTCATTGTGTCGTAGTAAATGTTAGACATTCCCATTTAATTATTTGCACTAAATATTAATGTGCTGTAGTAATTTTATAGAATCATTACTAATTTACCGTAGCTAAATCATATACATAGTCAAATCCATATTGCATTCTAGTCATTTCTAGAATCATTATTAAAACGTCGTTGTCAAATCATATACAGTCATAGTTAAAGTAAATTCTTGTAATTTTATACATTCATAATTATATTGTCTTAGTCAAATTTTATATATATATATATATATATATATATATATATATATATATATATATATATATATATATATATATATATATTGTAAATTCTAGTAATTTCTAGAATCATTGTTAAAGTGTCGTTGTCAAATCATAGTAATTAAAATAAATGTTGCATATCCTTTGCAAAACGTTGCAATCAACCCCAACCCCAGATTGATGTATTAGGCAAGGTCACATTCAGTAGTTTGCCGCAGCTTTCAGAACAATAATCACCGCAGCAGTAGGGAATTAACGTCGTAACCTGCAGTGGGGGATTTCCAAGTTTAAGCGCAGCCACATTGAGCCTCGCTCCACGCTGATACAAAGTCACATTTATACTCCAGTATTTTTTTTTTTAACAGAATTATTACTAACTTATCGTAATCATTCATTTACAGTCATATTCATAGTAAATTCTAATAATTTTTTAGAATCATTTTTAACTTATCATAATGAAATAATACACATGTACCAACCATTAGGTGACTCAAAATAGTAAAGTTAGTTGCATATCCTGTACATGACGTCGCAGTCAACCCCAGTCTTTTTTGGCTGTTCGTGATTCCTGGGCAAGTTTTCGTTCAGTAGTTTGCTATTGTTTTCTGAACGACTGGCACTAGTACAAGTTTATAAAAACCAACGCAAAATGTCTGCTGTCAAATCGACCGCAGCTGTTTCTACTGTGGTGTGCAGGATTACGAATTGCGTCTGTGACTCCTTCGCCACAGAGTCAAAATATTTCTTTTAAATGTTATTACTTTTATAAAATCATTAATAACATCATATTGTGATCAAATCGTGTAAAATGGTGAAACATGACCACCCACGTTTATCAGCATGGCACATAGTGATTTTGAGTCAAATATTCTTATTCATTGCCAGTTCAAGATATTAACATTGGGTAGTGGTAAGTCTAAATTGCCATACATATCGTGTTTACCCTTCGGCCTGGTGGTCATGTATTTCCAGTATTTATTAAGTCGGATTTTGTTTTGTTAAGTAACCTGGGTTTCCATGTCGAACTTGCCTGCAATAGGTACCAAGAATTGACTTGGCGGTCCCACTCTCCGGTTTTTGTGCCTATGCAGAAATGTGTGGCTGCTGGTCTTCTGGTGACTGCCGCTTCCTTTGACGATGAACTGTGTTTTCGTGGAGGACTGTTGTTTTGGCATTCTGGAGACGGCATTATGCACAGTGACAGTTTTTGTTTTAATTTTTGGTTACATCTGTCCGAGGTGTTGTGGAGTGAACTGCATGCTCGAAAATGGCTTGGCTGGCTAGAAAACATATAGAAACGGAACAACAACATCTAGACATATCTGCATGTATGGCGGCTGGTTGTGTCGCAGAAGTGACCGGTGGTTTGCCTTATGCAGAAATGTGTGGCTGCTGGTCTTCTAGTGACTACCGTTTCCATCGATGATGAATGTATTTTGTGGAGCATTTTTGTGTTGGCATTCTGGCGCCGGTATTATGTACAGTGAAATGTTTTATACATCTGTTCGAGGTTGTTTTGTTGCGTGAACTGCATTTCGGAGAAAAACAATGGCGCAGCTGGCTAGAAAATATCTAGAAACGCAACAGCAACATCTAGAAACATTGAGACTTTGTAGGTGAACGTCTAGTTGGAAAGTGACTACCACTTCCATCAAGGATGAACTGTATGTTTCGTAGAGGACTTTTGTGGTGACATTCTGGCGGCGGCATTATGCAGTGTGCCTGAGCGGGCAGTTGTTTGTCGAGACTCCTGTCTTTTCCACTTTTCACATGGGGCAGTTAGGAACATTTTATGCGATATTCACTCGCACAGGAACGGAGCATAATGGGACGACCAGTTGCTGTGATGTTGGAACCGCGACTAACTAACTAACTAACTAACTAACTAACTAACTAACTAACTCTCCATGTCTCTCAGCCTCACCTACTGATCCTTCGACACTGTGAGCAGTCCCAGTCCACACCCAACCACGGTAGAATGAGATGTCGGTGGAGCACGAACAACACTCTCTGCTTCACGTTCATTGCTGCCACAATCCCCAGAGCACCAAATCCCTCTTAAGATGTCACAGTAAACCCTGCCACATGATCCCTGGACGTCAGGCCTATGTCGAAAGTGATCCAGGCATCTCAGTCTACTCTATTAACATTTCCACCATTTATTATGAGGCCTGGGCTCAATCCTCTTGTCCAGAGGGCACTATAACACAGAAGCCTTAACTTGGTTAATGACACTACTGATCTATTTACACGAGTCGATTATTTTAATTTACTGCCTCCTGCAACTCTTTCGTTATGTCTATCCAATCTCTCTCCTGCCTATTTTTCAATCCATGTTGTTTCAATGCTTGCAATCTTGCTGGTGTATACATTGATTAACATAGGTGATATTCCAAATCTTTGTGATAATCCCGGATTAATAATGCACTCCTCCGAGGTCCATCTACCTCGACCGAGAGCAACCTTTCGAGAGTTCACCAGGCAGGGACTAATACCATTCTCCATTAGTGTGTGCATCAAGAGATCAGATCTGCCTGTGTTATATGCACCCTCAATATCCGTCCCTGGTGCCATTGTTTCCTGTCTTAACATAAACAGCAAAAGCAATCTTGCTAATATAGATCTCTAATAAGATTTTTCCTTTCCTTGAGAGTAAAACGAACAATCGTATTCCATAGACAGCTCAATGAGCCGCAGCAGTTGCAGACTTTGTATGAAACCGATAGTTTTCACGAAGTTACAAAACACACGTATCTATTAGCTAAATTGAGCGACATTGATTAATACTCTTTCTTTACATGTGACCTGATCTAGGCTAGCAATAGCTAAGAATCATGCCATCGGCCTCACAAACATCGCGAGCGAACAACATAATTCTATGCAACATAAAAATATAGTGAATGACTTGTAATGTCGACCAAAAATATATGAAAATTGTCGATGATTTATTTTGGTTTTTGTATCCCTGTTCCGTATTCTTTTCTTTGAAAACTCGCCAAAACTTGCGAGAAAAAGCACTTTGCCAAACAACCCATCAATCAAGTGCTGTCGTATGCTGCCTCTGTTGTTTCACAACAATTTTCACAACGATAAACATATGTAAATCATAGACATCCATAAATACGTAAATAAACTGGCTTATATGTCATAAAGTACAGGGTTGACCTGTAGTATGTACATACTGTTCATCTCTTACGAAACAACATAAAACTAGCCTCATTGCAGGAACCTACTGTCGATAGATGAAGTGTTGGAACCAACACATGTTTGTTAGTCAAGACTGTCTTGTTGAATCAGGCACATGACATTGTCAGTGTATGCCTGCGTAGCGTCCTAACAGTTACGACAACGTGTCTGACTACTAATCTCTTAGATGCTGGAAATCTAGTTCAGCAACGTGGCAGCTCTTCCATGCATGGTTCCCCGACAAAGTCACGTGTACTGATGTTTTTCTTAGTTTTTTTTTTTTTATTTAATTCTCATATCCTTTACAGGACATCGCTGTCAACAGCAGCATCTTTCAGCTGTCTGTTGATTTCTTGGCAAGATTACGCTCAGTAGTTTGCCATTGCTTTCTGAGCGGCCGGCTCAGTTATCCTGCAAGTCACCAGCGGTAGTAGAACCGCTCCCAGTTCTCGCCCGCTACGAGACTCTGCATGATAAACACGATTACGGAGAAAGTGGTGTAACCCCTCGGCCAGAGAGACCGGCGTACTGATGTTATCTCTGGATAATGTCTATGGGAGGATAAGACTGGCCACCTATTCCTCCGTGTTTAGGGCATACAAAATGTTCCTGCAGGTTCCTGCTTCGGGGCCTTTTTCACCCTCAGTCCCATTATATCTTATAGAGTGGCAAACACGGTACACGGGACACATATTTCACTGAATTAGCATCTGCATTGAGGAGTATATGCTCGGGAAGAGAGGAAGAGGAAGGCCAAAGAGAAGATGGTGCAGGATGTGGCAGATTATCTCCAGGTGGGTATATCGGATCCGGGACAACTTGCTCATGACCGAGAAGATTTTCGGAAGGTTGTTACGGGAGCGAGGTTCTGCAAAGGACATGCTACTGAATGAGCATCTGAGTTCTGCAAGGCACTCATTTCTCTGACAACCACAAGATTCTGTCAAAGGTGGAAATTAAAACCACCCACATGGATAGGGAAAACCGGCACATTACCATACCAAGGATAAGTTCATGAACATGGCCGACATGTGGTTCGGAGAAGTGGCATATCGGGATACGTGCTTGCTGATCTTCGTGTCCTCTGTAGGCAAGTCATGGTTGGCTGGATGTTGACTGGATAGCATCTGTGATTGTGAGCAAGTCTCACGCCGATTGACTTTAGTCGCATTGTGCAAAATGCGCAGAAGGCTTATAGTGTCTATTTTTTTTACTTCCCCTTGGGGTCCAGTAGCTCACGGACGATGTGCGGGAACATTAAGGATTTTCTCCCTCTGTTGACATCTGTATTTGACACCCGCTAGCCTCCCAGTATCGTAACTTTCTCCTGATTCTCTCGTCTTATGCCGTGACCGCCGGTCTCCCTGGGCTAGGTGTTACACGACTTTCTCCGTATTCCTTATACTCTCGTGAGTAACGTGACGTTGCATGAGAATCGGTAGTGGTTCTCTCCGCGTCGGTAACTTACGGGGTATGTGAGCCGGTCGCTCAGAAAGCAATGGCAAACTACTGTGAGTAATCTTGCCAAGAAATCAACAATCAGCTGAAAGATGCTGATGTTGACAGCGATGTCCTTTAAAGGATATGCGAACCAAAAAAAAACTGTGACCAAAATTTGATGGTTGCCTTGTCCTGGTGTAGACAGTCAACTCCCGTTGTGAACACGCCTGTTGCAATACTTACATATTAATCTTCTTTGTCGTTATCTGGATGTAAAACATTCAAGCAAGACATTGCATATATGTAGCCTTGTCTCATAAGGTGACAGAAAAATGGTTATTGTCTCGACCTTACAGGTGTAATAACATGTAACTGAGATTCTAACGAGTGCCCGCTACACAAATGAATATTAGCTAACATTACTCTGGTTTATTCGCAAAACAAGATTATGTAGTTTTGGGTAGAAAATAAACGTAGGTAAATCTCAAACAAATAAGATGCACTGTCGGTGTTTGCAGTTAAATACTGAAAAGGGAACTGCGAGGTAATTATCTCAATTTATAGCGCTATTTTCAGTAACAGTGCATGCACACAAATACATGCATACACACTTATTTGGTACGCGCATACAGGAATGTGAGTACACAAACCACCAAAATACACACATTAAACTGTGTTTACATGAGTATTTTAGATTTTATATCAAGTCTTCTAGCCCATGCTGTGTGGCATTGGTGATCATGTCGGTCCACAGCCTTCGCTTTCTGTGCTACCAATCGACACCAATGTTCTTCCATGCACGTCAGAGAAATCAACGTTTTTCTAATCGGTCTAAAAATCACTTATACAAAGTACCTGATCTGATTTAAAATATACACAGTATCGTATTCTAAAGCACAGCATGACAGAATATCTCAGTTCGTATTGTCTGAGCGTGTATTCCTTCATTCAGCCGTTCCTCTTCTACTCTTGCTTGTTTAGGCTTGCTTTTTATTTGGCGTGTTTTCTCAGTAGCTTTATAAATCACTGTGCGAAGTACTTGATCAGATTAAAAATATACACACGATCGTGTTCAAAAGCACAGAATGCACAAAATATATCAGTTCGTATTGTCTGAGCATGTATTCCTTCACTCAGCCGATTCTCTTCTACGCTTGCTTGTATAGAATTGCTTTTTGTCTGACATGTTTGCGGCCGTAGTCTTCATGTTTAGGGTGGTCTCCCATACCTGAGTAGTAACTCGGAGAGCTACGTTATCACACAGTTGTTCTGAAACCGCGGTGATGTAGTGAGCATTGCGATTGCCTTTCAAGACAGTGGTACTTGTTTGATTCTCAGCAGAGCCAGGAGTATTTTTATTTGACAATTACGCATCTAAGATCGATCGACCTAGCCTCATACACACATGTAAAGTAAAAAGAACCATAATACATGTAGTATTGGGCATACGGTAAACACCGGAATACAAAATAAAAAAAACATTATTAAAAAAACATAAAATAAACTAAATGAACTAGAGAACATTTACTTCCCAAGACAGGTTTCAAACTGGGTTGACTTAAAAGCCCAGGCCAAATTTAAAACAAAAACAAAAACAAAATTGCTCCGCCGTGGGAATTTGGGTATATGATTGTCGAGTTAACGGGCACTAGACAACTGTTGGAAATTTATGGGAAATGTCTGGGGAGGAAAGACAAGAGAAAGTGAACTGGATATCCCACCTCATATGTGGTGATTTAGAATATGCAAAAATCCACAAGTAGTCTGACTATGGAAGTCATGGTAGTAAGTAAAGCAATAGCATGGCTCGAGACACAGACATTCACTGGGGCATGTTAATTAGTGACTCAATGAGCATTCTCAAGAAGATAGAAATGGGGTGGATCCGAAGAGAGTGGTTGCTGTCTCTGGAGCGGTCTCGGCTGGCAAAGATTAGTTTCATTTTCGTGCCAGGGTATGCGGGTGTACAAGGAAATGAGCGGGCTGACAAGCTCGCAGGTGAGGCTACTGTGGAAGGTGGACGCGCCATGGACCAGGCTGACATTCTGAATGCTTTACGAGAAGTAAGTCGTTTGCAAGAATCAAGCGATGACCGTGAATCTACAACTATGGTCAGGATGCGAGAAGGGTAAATTAAAATAGGTGTGGCCAAAGAAGAACACTACACAAGAAGCCAAAGAAGATTAATAAACCAATACAGAACTGGCGTCGTTAGCCGCTACACGCTGCGGGATTTGCTGAGGAAGGGATCCGAGCACTTATGGACTGAAAGGTTAGATGTGCAATGAGGACGATCTGTCGACAAACTAACCAACCAACCAACCAACCAACCAACCAACCAACAAATCAACTAACTAACTAACTAACTAACTAACTAACTAGAATATGCAAAGATCTGAACACCTCACACCCCAACGATACTATCTGATAATGGATTCTGTTTACCGCTAGATAAGTGCAGTACCTGTCAACCACGGAGGTATAATGTTAATAAGTAAACACAGTATGTGACATTGAATGTTTGTAATGTGGAGGCAGAGTAGTACCACGTCATATACTATCGCTGTGATGTGAAAGGTTAGGCTTTGATATATTATAATTCAGGTCATATGGCCAATTCCTATCCTCTTGCTTTCCGGAAAATTCTTAAAATATCTCGGCATCCTTTTGATCAGTCTGATGGACTGGTGAGCCGGTGTGTCCGTTCTGTCACGTGTGATTGTCTTCTTGTAAGCCTGACCAATTCCACCTTCCGTTGTTGTGGATTTATTCATTGTAATTCTATATGATCGCCGGAGGATATGTCTTCGTTTAATTATTTCTAACTACGAATTCTTGTGCCTCGACAGCAGTCTCTGGCCTCACGGTTTGCTGCCTTTAAGGAGAAGATTTCTGGTATACTATATATTTGTCCTTGACTTGGGGGCGTAAATTACGAGTACCTCAGAAAGCGGAGTGGGTTGGCCTGATCGCGAGGGACATTGATAATAGTGAAAGCTAATCCGCGCACAAAACGCAGGTCCAGTACACTAGAAATAGTAGGATAGTGGCACGTGTAATAGACCTTGGCATGAGATCAAAGCTGGCGAAATAAAATATACATTTATGATAGAGAGAAAGCGAGAGAGAGAGAGAGAGAGAGAGAGAGAGAGAGAGAGAGAGAGAAGAGAGAGAGAGAGAGAGAGAGAGAGAGAGAGAGAGAGAGAGAGAGAGAAGAGTAAATATACCGCAGCAGAAACTTACTGTGCCTGTTACGTATTAGGACCATCATATCTATGTGTCAGAGTGCACTGGGTAAACAGGTTGCCAGCCTTTCATTACCGTAGCGAACGACGATAGCTAACATCGACGTTTTCGTGCTATTGTCAGCGTAACGTCCTATCCGTTACACCAACATTCCGCTTTATTAAAAAAACACAAACAAAACAAAAATTCCTGTATCAGAAATGTGCTGTGGGTATGTGAAGTATTAGGGGCAGAACTTTTTTGTGGACCCGAGTGCAACCTGAAATAGGTGTCCAGACTTTCTCTCTGGTAGCCAACATCGAGATCCGGCATCGATACATCTTCCAACCAAACCTAAGGTTAGTGTCCTCAATTGTACATCTTCAAAGGTCACATACAGAGATACTCTCTGAAACTGTACGCATTCCACAGATAGTTCATCTTATTAGTACTGTGTACCCAAAAACGGCTTTTGTTAGTACAAGTATGTACACAAATATATTGACGTTTCCTCGGGCAAATAGTGTCGCTTTTTAATGAGCTTCTCACACTGGCAGTTTTTCTAAGCCTATGTGTTTCATGTTTCAATGTTGACGTCAGAGTCGGGCGAGCTCTGTAAGTAGGTCTACGCCTTGCCAAAACAAACAGGAAAGTTGACGCTATTGTAATTACATATCTTTAAAATATATGAAAGAAAATATGTTCTATTTTGCTCCAGATATATAATTACAGTAATAATAATCATCATAGTAATAATACACTTCAGGTGTCTGGTCCGCGGAAGACGTCGGCCTTCATGATTCTCAAATTCTCAGTGTTTTGTGACATTTTTTTTTTTTTTTTTGCGCTTGCTCTTTTTTAAGTCAAATGTAGTCCAAACACGCGACTTCTAGTAGTGTTGGACTGAATTTTGCTTGTGAATTATCTTACCCCATTAACAGTGTCCCTCGCCATCAGGCGAGCCCACTCGGACTTCTGGGGTACTTGTAATTTACGTCCCAAAGTCAAGAACGAGAAGTCAACATTTTAGTTCAGCTGACCGGTATAGAAGTTGAACCCTCTACCTCGCAGCACACTGGAAGTTTAAGAGCGAGCGCTCTTATTCATTCGGATATGCTGACGTTACAGAGGAGCGGCTGACCGAGTGGCTAGAATGCAGGATTCTCCTTCGGGAGACCTGTGTTCGAACCCTCGGTAAGGTGAGGAATTTTTTTTTTTTTTTTTTTTCTATCGGGGGCAGAAAGAAAATATTAACCTGCACAGTTCGCGGCGACTGCACTAGCCACGCGGCCTTAATTCCTCAGGCTCAAGATCCCCTGCCATACACCGCAAGGTACTATATTGGCAGTAAATGACAGTGACAGACCGGGAGAATGTGATATCTCTTCCTCTAGGGCGGATCATGGTTTTCTTTCTCATTGAAAATTTCTCTTTTCTCTAGATAATCGCAATGAACCGCACCACAGGAAAATTATTTCTAAATAGGATAACTCTCTCTCTCTCTCTCTCTCTCTCTCTCTCTCTCTCTCTCTCTCTCTCTCTCTCACTCACTCTCTCTGTTACTCTCTCTCTCTCTCTCTCTGTCTCTCTCTCTCTCTCTCTCTCTCAGTCAGTGGGCTAGAGATTTGCTTGAGTGAATTATACATTCGCCGAATAAAAATGCGATGTCAGCACATTTAGGTAGCAGAATAATAATAAAACTATCTGCTAAACTACATCATTTACGAAATATAAGTAAGTAGTGCAAAAGTCCCATTTATACTTCTTAAAATTCATTAGGCATACGGTCATTATCAAGTGCCCTGTCATCTAGCGCGGGTGATTATGCCTCTCCCCATATCGTGGTCGTTGGTGTTCTGGATCATCTCAGATAATGGTATTCCTCCATGCCACCGTATCAGTCCATCCAACATCATTTTTCTTGATCAGTCTCTGCCTCTATTCTTTGTTCGTTCCAGTCGTCACGATTTTCTCCAATGCCTCTCTTCTCATCACATGAGCAAAGACAACTGTTTGTCTCTTTCTTATTGTTGTATATAATGTTCTAGTTTCATTAGCCTCTTTCAGGCCATCGTCGTTAGTTACTCTGGCAGTTGAAGGAATTCGCAACATTCATCTCATGAACCACATCTCTGTTGCCTGCAAGTTCTTCCTAACATACGGTGCTAGATCCAAATTGCTAGGACCTATGGGCATTCATTCGATGAGTGATGTGGTCAGTACCATGACGACCTCCTTTACATCCCAAAATATTTTCTATTGCCACTTTACTCTTGGTTGACCTGGGAGCCAAGGAGAATTTTAAAAATTTGAATCCGCCCAATGCGGATCGAACACTGAAGCACCGAGTCGGCAGGCGAGCATCTAACCACTTCGTTACTGTTGGTCCCAGTAGAAAATATACAATTATTAAACAAATGATACATAACACATCACTCGTTGCATAATTAGTGATCTTTATATCCTTGCAAACTCTTCAGTTCGTCTATCCTGATCTGGCAGTAAGCGATTAAAGTACTTTTTTATATGCCATAAGGCACATTTGGCACGTGGAGGTAGACTCGGTGGGTTATGTGTCCAGTATGAGGAAGGGCCAACTCTAATTTCCATTGTATTTTCTGTTACCCATGTTAATCTAGGTAAGCGAAGGCTTTAAGGATTCAGTTCGGAATGGCTGTCAAAGGTTCAAGACACATCTGCGGGCGATTTAGCAGCAGACCGCCTTGCGTTAGTTGTCATGAAAATAGTTTGAGTGCCAATTGTTCGGAAACCAATGGCAAACGACTGAACGTAAACTTGCCAAGAGGTCACAATCCGCTAAAAATGATGGGGTTTACTGCGACATAATGTAAAGGATATGCAACTAACTTTAGGCTTGGGGGACCAGGTAATTAGCCCCGAAATGTATTTGAACCCATGTTTACTCGGCCGGAAAATGAGCGCGTTCGTATGTGATAACAAATGCACATAAGTCGCCATGCACCTTCAACCATACGGCAACGAAAATAATGCTTATACTTGGATGATGCATTCGTAAATTATATTATGCAAGTCTGGAATGAATGCATATATTACATTGTATTTCCATTTGCCACGCTTGGCATATAATTAATGGCCTCCATCATGTAGTGTATATTTGTTTTTGTTTAATGTTTCCCCGTCGTTCCATCTCGCCTTTACACCTCTCTCTCTCTCTCTCTCTCTCTCTCTCTCTCTCTCTCTCTCTCTCTCTCTCTTTCTCTCTCTCAGACCTTTGCTTACTTCTAATTGATCTTTTATCTCCATTTACACATTAGTTATAACTCATTATTTAATAAGTAAATAATTTACTACTACTACTACTACTACTACTACTACTACTACTACTACTACTACTACTACTACTACTACTACTACTACTACTACAACTACTACTACTACTACTACTACTACTACTACTGCTGCTGCTGCTGTTACTGCAGCTGCTGCTGCTACTACTACTAATACTACTACTACTACTACTACTACTACTACTACTACTACTACTACTACTACTACTACTACTACTACTACTACTACTACTACTAATAAAAATAATAATAATAATAATAATAATAATAGCACCAATTTTACCAAACAGAGACGAAGTTGCTTATCGTTAATTTCAGTGTGATGAAGAAAAGCGAGGTTATAGTTCAATCAATCAATCAATCAGGTGCCATCTCCGCAATGAAGGTTGACTGCAATGGATCTCCAACACTGTCTGTCACTCGCCTTGACTGTATATTCAGTCAGGCTGATGTTCGTCCATCTCTTGATGTTATCCCCCCACTTGTATCGTTGTCTACCTCTTGCTCGCTTGCCTTCAACCTTGCCTTCCAGTATGGTTTTTATAAGAGTATCATATCTTTTAACGTGGCTAAAATATTTCACTTGTCTCCTTTTTTTTTCTTTCATCAAATCTCTCTTCATTGCCAGTTTTTCTAGGACCTCTGCATTTGATTGTTTTTGTTTCCATGAAATACGACCTATTCGTCTGTATATCCACATCTCCAGGGCTTCTGTGCGATTGTCTAGTCGCTTGTTATATAGAAGGTTATAGTTACGTCTCCTAGAACAAAACGCTTTACACAAGGCATGAAGTATATTTAGAAGTTAAGAATTAAGAGAATGGAATATTTGGCTGCACATTTCACTCACCCCAAAGCTACAGATATCATGATAGTAATCTCCAAATAAGTACACTACATAATAACAGTACATTACACAGTACTCCTCTCAGAAACGAGTGGGAAACTGACATGGATTCAATTAATGACGATTATTACTTTCCATTCGCGCCAGTTCTGTTTATTTCATTCTTTTTTCTTTTTTTTTTCATTTTGGAAAAGGGTCCATTTGGAGAGGTAATTTACCAATGGCACTCTGTGTTCTGTGATTATAAACCGACCGATTGTCCAAACTTCTCTCCAATCTTCATGATTCTTGTCCACCTCCTGACGCATCATGTAATTTGTAGTCATATCCCGCTCATTTGTTACTTCGCGGGCTCGTTCCTTTCCTTCACTGTGTCTTTTGTCTTTCTGCCACGCCTAGACGCTATCCTCACTGTCATTAACGTTTTGGAATAATTGTATTTTCGTTCTGCATTGCTTGTTATGATGGTGGACAGAAAAAGGAGATGTGGTAACACCATCAACTAAGTCGACCACCCCCGCGCCAAAATTCTAGATGGCTCGATGACATAATCACCATCATGTGCCTTGCAAAGTTGCGTAGGCGTTCATGCCCATACCATAACCTCGGCCATTAGTGTTCTGGAACAGTTGTATTGAAAAATAACCCCCTTCCCCCTCCCCCACTTTTTTTTCTTTCCATACTATTGTCTGAGACCTGCAGTATTTTATTTCCTCGGCTGCCTCTGCCTTTTCTATCTGCGATCTTCCCAGTCGTCACGAGGTTCTCATATGACTTCCATCTCATTACACGACTAAAGAACGCTGTTTCTCTCTTTTGTATAATAATGTATAGTTTTCTACTGTAATTGTCCGCTTCCAGGGAAACGTTAGTTATGCTAGCCGTCCAAGTTATTTGTAAAATTCGTCTCGTAAACCACACCTCCGCTGTCTCCCAACTCTCCCTAATTTGTTCGTTCACACTCTAAGATTATCGGCCATATAACAGAACAGGTTCGATATGCATTTCCCTTTCTAACATTCAGTTATAGTGATTTATTAGGTAAGATATATTTTTCAACTTTGAAATGTAGTTTTCGTTGGCCTATTCTGCTCTTAATCTTTGTGACGTATCTGATGTTATGATTTCGCCCAAATATTTGAGTTTTTTACTTGATTAAGCATGTTTCCTTCTATTGCAATATCACATGTTGGTGTTATCTTTCTCCTTGATATAGCAGTCTCAGTTTTCTTTGTTTTTTAAAAGACAGCTAATTTTCTAGTGTGTGTACTACAATAGCCAAGAGATGTTGCAGATCGCTTGCATTTTCAGTTATCAATACTCTGCCATCTGCATAATGTAAACTGTTTATATTCTTCCAAATCGTATTCCCGGTCTATCTTTGATCTCTCTCTCTCTCTCTCTCTCTCTCTCTCTCTCTCTCTGCCTCTCTCTCTTGATCTCTCCAGAGAACGAGAGAGATTTCTTCAACGAGAAGACAATGATGATGCTTATGTTAATTACGACGATGAGGTTGGTGTTGCTAACAATAATGGCACAACAGTGCGCCTTCTATTTCTTCTTCTTCTTCTTCTTCTTCTTCTTCTTCTTCTTCTTCTTCTTCTTCTTCTTCTTCTTCTTCTTCTTCTTCTTCTTCTTCTTCTTCTTCTTCTGCTGCTGCTGCTGCTGCTGCTGCTGCTGCTGCTGCTGTTGCTGCTGCTGTTGCTATTTCTTCTCACCTGCTTGTAAGGAAGTCTAATCTAGTGTTATCTGTAAACGGCCAGGTTGATCAAAGAGCTGTTAGATCGCAGCACAATTATTCATAGACTATACCGTCTTCAGAACCATTTCTGTAATGCAAAATGTGAGTACAGAACGATGTCTTGAAACGACCATGTCAATTCTGATTGCAGCATTTCAAAGCTGGTGAGTTTGTTCATAGCGTATCAATTCTACCGTAATATATACGGGTGATTACTTCAGTCTTATTTTCCAGTGCAATAGCACTAACGAACAAATGAACGAACGAACGAATTTTATTTTTAAAGGGTCACAATTTGGGCACGCAGGCCAGTCTTACACATCGGTCCTTGCAATCACTCATCTTTCATACATCCGTTATCTTGTGTGCAACATGATGTTTGAAGCCAATAAGTTTTATGCAATCCTTGCTGTTTCAAGACATCTGACTTGTCCATCTTTGACGAAAAATGCATTGGGATGAACTGCAGTATGGTTCTTAAAGTAAAATCAATACATTTAAAATAACATTAAAAAATATGAAAGTAGTAAGGTTCACTTTACAAGAACACTAACACAAGTGACAAACAAACGTTGCGATCAGAAAGCCTTCATCGGTGTGTGATTGTTTTCTTGTAAAGCTGTCTCTTGTACTTTCTAATTGCTGTATTTATTGTTAATCTTTGAGGAAAGGGTCACAATGTCCCCTGTCAGTGTCATAGTTGGTTTATAGAAAGGGAACAGTAGGGTGTTGAGTACGGACATGCCTGTTATTATAAAGGGAATAGAACGGCTACTGCCAAAAAAGGATAGATAACTTGACATTTAATTTTCGTACATCATGGGTTGTAGAAATCATGGGAAAACCACCACACAAAAGTCTCAGTAATAAATATATGAGCAATCACAAAGCCTGATGTATTGAAGTGACCTACCCAAGTTGTATGCAAACAGTAAGTACGTAAGCATGGAGCCATTTTACCAGCCTTTAGGAGTATTGAACATATTGAGCTAGATTTTATGTTTAAAGACCAATTGTCAATATCAGGTCGCATTTACTTCCCAAAGCATTTTCTGGCATATCATTTACGCTGGATCAACCTGGGAGATCATGTGACATTCAAAAACACGCCTTTATTCGAATTCAGATCCGAGATTTCTCAGCGACAGGCAAGCGTCTAGCCACTCTGCCACCTCGGCTCCCACACTGATGGTTGGTACTTAAATGAATAGATAGACATGGCGTCATTGGTTCGATTCCTCCATACATATCAATTATAAGACTGCTAACGTAGATAAGAAGAGACAAGCAGCTTTGTTTTTGGTCATGTGATGAGAAGAGAGGCGCTGGAGAACATCATGACAGCTGGAAAGATCGAGCGGAAGAGAGGCAGAGGCAGACCACGAGAAATGATGCTGGATGGATTGAGACGGTGGCATGGAGGAATATCAACGGCAGAGTTGATCCAGAAAACCTAAGACCGAAATCTGTGAAGAGTCTACGCCTACGCCAGTAGGCACGGCACTTGATGATGATAAACGTAGATCTCACTACACCGGGCGGAGCGATAGGCAGTAATGTTCTCTCAATTTTCAATATCAATTTCGCGGTTCTCTGTTGAGGAAAAACGCGCCCAGAAAATGCCACCGGCAGTGATTCAAGGGTAATGTGGCTTTCGTCTAATCCATAGTCTCCATGCATGGAATGCGATAATCCGGTAGAAGACGGAGAAATCACGCTCCTCTAAAACGGCCCATTATGGATGATTGTAAAATTGATGAACACCCTTTGTAAGGCCACCAAGATTATTGTAACGTGAGATGAACGTTTAATGTCAGAAGTTCATTTATTCTTCATTTATTATGTTATTTTGATGCAATAAATATTTGCGCGTGGAGTATTGTAGTAACAATACACCGCGTGTAATCGAATACGCCCAGCGGTAAAACACACAGACAACTTCATTTATAATGGAATCGATTATGTTAACGTGGTGTTAACAGCAGAAGGGCAAGATGCAATTGGTTCCTCTAGCAGTTTGTAATTTCATTGCTGCTGTTTGTGAAAGAGCATATGGAACTATTGAAACCTCCTGAAATGTTATAACCTGTAATGCTTCGCTGATGTTTTGCAATCATGAGATTACTCATCCATTTTCCTAGTAGCAGATCATCCATTTTTGTTTAAAATTTCCTCAGCGAACCGGAAGCTGAAGCGTTTACCGGAAGGAAGCTTGCATCAAACCACGTTAGCAACGCGGTAAAACACATCAGAAATAAAAATGGCTGCAGCACAACATCTGTATACAAAGTTTAAGCGTAATATTGTGTTTAGTTCATGCGGGTTGTTTAGCTTGTGTTGCGTCCCGGATAAAAGTTAGCTTAAATTAAACGTTTTGTGCACAGAAGGTGCAAATCATATTAGCTTTCTGGTCAAGAAGGGGTTACAATATTAACGCTAAGTTGCAGAAGGAGTTAGCATATTAAGCTTGTGAGGTAGAAGGGAAGTTAAAATACTAACATTTTTTGGCAGAAGTAGTTAAAAATATTAACTCTCTGGGAATGGGTTAAAATATTAACTCTGAGAGGCAGATGAAAAGAACATATTAAACTCGTGAGGTAGCGCAACATAGTAACGACGTAAGACAAAAGAAATTAAAATTAAATGTGGCAAAATGAGTTAAAATATAAACTATGGCAGACAGAAGAAGTTAAAATGGCAACAGCTTGAGGTAGAAGGAGTTAAAATATTATTACATTCATAGCAAAAGAGGGGTAAAATATTAACTCTGCTAGGTAGGAGAGGTTAAATCATTAACAGGCACACCAGCTTGACGTGGGGTCCACATTTAAAACAGGAGAAAAAGCGAGCCACAACAAGATTATTTACAGCGTGTGTGATTCTGACATAGACACATTTATGGCATTGACACGTCTATGGCATATATATTTATGGCCTACACACATTTCTCGCATAGACACATTTATGATATGGAAACATTGATGATATAGGCACACCATGCCGGGCTCTCATTCGGGAGATCCAGGTTCGAATCCTCGGTAAGGCGTGGAGTTTTCTCTGTCCGAGGCAAAAAGAAAACTCTAACCTGTACAGTTCGCGGTGACTGCCATGCGGCCTTACTTACTCAGGCTCAAGAACCCCCCCCCCCCCCCCCCCCCCCCCCCGAATCCCCTATCATACACCGCAAGGTACTTAGGCAAAAATTGACAGTACAGTTATGACATAGACGCATTTATGACAGAGTCACATTTATTATATAAACACATTTGTGATATAGAGGCATTTATGACATAGACACATTGATGATGTAGAAGTATTTCTGTCATTATCATCATCATCAAGTGCCCTGTCAGCTGGCGTAGGCGTTCATGGCTCTCCACAGATCTCGGCCTTTGGTTTTCTGGATCAACTCTGCTGATATTCCTCCGTACCACCATCTCAATCCATCCAGCATCATTTCTGTTGGCCTGCCTCTGCCTCTCTTCTCCTCGACCTCTCCAGTTGTTACGATGTTCTCCAATGCCTCTATTCTCATCACAAGACCGAAGAAAGATGTTTGTCTCTTTCTTATTGTTGTATATAATGGTCTAGTTTCATTAGCCTGTTTCAGGCAGTCGTTGTTAGTTACTCTGGCAGTCCAAGAAATTCGCAACATTCGTCTCAGGAATCACATCTCTGTTGCTTCTAATTTCTTTTTAATTTGTTCATTTACATTCCAAGATTTACTGCCATACAGCAAAACTGGTTCTACATAGCATTTCAGCATTCTCTTCTTTACATTCAGTGATAGTGACTTATTGCATAAGATACTCTTCATTTTCTGAAATACGGCTTTAGCTTGCCCCATTCTGCTCGTAATCTCTGTTGTACATCTTCCATCTGATGTTATAAATGCCCCTAAGTATCTAAAATTATTCATTTGGTTAAGAATATTTCCTTCTATTTCTATGTCACATTTTGGTATCACCATTTCCTTTCATATCAACATTGTTAGTGTTTTCTTGATATTCAAGGAGAGTTCTTTCCTTCCACTCTCTGTTACTACAGTGTCCAACAATTGTTGTAGGTTTGTTGATTTATCCGCCACCAATACTGTGTCATCTGTATCTTCTTCTTCTTCAGCGTTCCGAGCCATTGAGGTTCTTTGCTGCAATACAATCCGTCTCCATTCGTCTCTCTGGTTGACCTTCTCTTGCCAGTCGTTGATTCCAAGTGCTTGTAGATCTGTATATATATTATCTCTCCACCGCCTTCTTGGTCTACCTCGGGGTCTGCGGTCATTTATTTCCTGAGTGTAAGCGAGTTTTGTTTCCCTATTATCTTCCATTCTTTCTATATGCCCCAGCCATTGTAGTCTATTAGCCTTCATGATACCAGTGATTAGCGGGGACTTAAACAGATCATAAATGTCTTTGTTACTTCTTCTTTTCCACTCTCCACTATGTGTATCCCTAATGGGTCCAAAGATGCGTCTTAAAATTTTGTTCTCAAAGGTTTGTAACAAGGCTTCGTCTCTTTTCGTTGTACTCCAGGTTTCATCTGTATAGCGTATATTATTTATATTATAATCTCTAACTAGTATTCCTGGCATCTCTTTGACCTCTCTCATTATTACTTCGCTATATAGGGAGAAGAGATCTGGTGACAAGACACACCCCTGTCGTACTCCTAGCGTTATCTGCTCGTAACTACCCTCTTTATTTCCCATTTTAATTGCTGTTACTTTTTTTCCCCGCGTTTCCATCCTGTTTCAGGATATTGCGGTCAACACCAGCATCTTTCAGCTGTATGTTGATTCCTAGGCTAGATTACGCTCATCAGCACGCCACGACTTTCTGAGCGACCGGCTCCATACTCTCATAAGTCACTGGCACGACTCGAACCAATTCTAATTCTCGTGCGCTCACGTCAACCACGAGAGTATTCAGAGTTAACGGAGAAAGCTGCTAACCCTCGGCCAGGGAGCCGGCTTGCTGATACTTGGTTCCAGTAAATATTCATTTCTGTCATATTAATATATATTATATGTAAACATAAATTATATAGACACATTTATGATATACACACATTTACGGCATAGCGACATGTATGAATGATATACACACATTTACGACATAGTGACTTGCATGATATACACACATTTACGACATATCGACATTTATGATATACACACATTTACGACATAGCGACATGAATGATCTACACATATTTACGGCATGGTGACATTTATGATTTACACACATGTGCATACACACATTTATAGCATATACACATACAGGCCGTTACTGCGGAGTTCGTGCGCTGTGGTGATATTCTCCTGTGTATGATCTATTGGAGGAGCTAACACACCTACGTGCAGTGAACACGATCTTTCGTCCAAATAAATAAGCGAGTTTAAACGACGATATTATTGACTTCATTGCACCGGGTGTGATCCCGTATGGCTCGGTCTCTTTCCTCGGGAAAGACCTGCCGAAAGCGTTGCATAAATCACGAATTCCGCAAATCCAGCTATGATACAGAAACCAGGGGAGTGGCACATACAGCCGAAACTAGTCTCCATATGTGGGATTCAGAGACAAATGAGTGTACATGGTATGTAGCAAGTGGGGGTAAAAGACACTTTTTACATGCGATGTGCCGTATTGAGTAGGCTGAGTGCCTGAAATAAGGGGCTGGGTTCCACCAGAATGAGGATGGATACTTCTTCTTCTTCTGCGTTCATCCTGAGTTTTTTTTTTTTCGGACGTGATTGCGTTGTGCCTGTTTACAACAGAGATGCGTTCTTGCGCCGTTAGGCCGACACATCCGACTTCTGCGGGCATTTGCTGACCGGCTTAACCTTCCCGGGGGTTTCTTAGGACGTTTGACTCTCATTGTTGTGGTGTTATCCCCCATCCCAGCTGGCCATGATAGAACGGCCAAAGACATCCAGGTCAGCCCTCAAGGGAAGACAGGGGCAGACCATGGGCATTCCCTGCCATCCAAGAAGGCTTCCATACTTGCAGAGCCGACACATAGCGCTCTGGTACTGGGCTCACCCAAGGAATCATCACGTCCTGCACATGGTTAGAATGGATACAAGACAGTATAGACACACTGGGCACGAGAGTGCATGGTGCATAAGTGGGAAGAGATTGAAGAACATTTCTTCGGGTCGTGGTGAAAACGATGTTCTGTTAAGGACGCTACGTGATGGTGAATGGACATTCTATGGGTGATATCCTTAGTATAACCCTTCTATCTTTACTTCCCAAGATATTCCATGGCACAAATGTTAGGTAAAGTCAAGTGGGCGCCCGGATAATCTTTAAGAAGAAATCCGTCTCAAATGGGATTCAAATACTTGAACCCTGGGCCGGCTGGCAAGCTTGCATGTTATGTAGTACCATATAGAAGTTGAGGGAAATGTCACGGCACATTTTACAGTACATGTGGGGAGTGAGTGAAATTAACATTTACAACCTATCGCCATTGCTGGATCTATCGGTCTAGCGCAATCACATACGTGGTCATTCCGTCCGCTAATGGTCATAGGATCCCAATCTTGGTCTCAACTCGGCGAAAGAACGCGACCAACTACACCTCCTGGTTATAGAGTACGGGGAGGTTGGAGCGGAGGGAGCACAAGAGTGTTTCAAAATCCGCCACTTACGCACTGGATAATTAGAAAACTCTTCACCTGAACAGAACAGGTACTCACCCCCTGTGATGGCCGGAAGTTGCGTCTATGACCGAGGTCACAAAACGCACATGTAGATGTGGAAGGTCAGGAGTAATCATTGGAGAATTATATGAAAACTGTGTCCGTACAGAAAGAGCCCTCTCTCACTTCCTAAGGTTCACATTAGTGATTTTATCATATCAATTTAGTTCTACTATGCTGTACATGCAGCAATTAATGAATATATGTAGTTATTACGAGTGGTAATTATTTTTGTCAGTTTATAAGTTCTTATTTTAAGAAGCTTATTAGTTCTTATTTTAGTCGTTCCCCGTGTCTCGGACCCACACATTTTTTTCCGCATGTCCCTTACAATACATTGCATTTTTCAGCTGCTGTTGATGTCTTGGCAAATTTTACGTTCAGTAGATTGCCATTGCTTTCTGAACGACCGGCTCACATACCCTCTGTAAGTAACCAACGTGACGCGATCCGCTGCCGAATCTCGCGCAGCTGTGTTTCATACGAGACTATACGGGATTACGAACTGCGTCCTTAAGTCTTTGCCAGGGAGTCCGGCGATCCATACATTACTATTGATTTAACATAAAAGTGAAATACTATAATTGTGATGTTAGGTTTACATTTGTTTGACTTCCATACATTTTCCAGTGTTATGATAGCTCTGATACCTTGTATATTCTTATTTTAATATTTTTATCTGTTCCAACATCTATGTCTATTGTGTTACCTAGACAGCCGCATGAAATGAGATTTCTCCACGAGAGATCAGGTTATCATTTGCTTGATTTTATTCTCATTATCTTTGTCGTTAAGCTATGAAATGTTAGGCCTACTTTTTGTGACCTCCCACAGAGTGTGTTTTGTCTATCTTGCATCTGCTTTCGTTTCTCCCTCGCTCCCTGACACTTATTGTTATTATATTTCCTGACGTAGTTGTTAAATTGAATGCTTCTGTCGTTATTATTACTTTGAGTTCTTCAGTCCTGCCAGGGAATTAATTTAACTCCTTTTAATTCAAAGGTGGTTATTATTTCAAAATGGAAATTGCCTGGAACATAAAGAGATTACTGAGAGTTAAAAGTCGAATGTCAGGAAACATCTTGTCAATTTACTTGATTTGCATTTGTAGGTCAAATTCCATAGTGGAGCAAGCTCAAGAGGTGTCTGATCGTTATAAGCAGCCCGTCTTCCGCAAATATTTCGGCCTTATCTTCTTCGGTAAGGTGGGGGTATTATTTATGGCTAACAAGTATTTTATTTTTGTTGTTGTTGTTGTATGTCCGTAACCTATAAAAAAAAGTCGCTTAAAAGTCGACAGGGTCGACTTCATTGCACTGGGTTTTATCCCAAAATGGCTCAGTCTCTTTCCTCAGCCCGGGCTGCTGAAAGCTTTGCCAAAGCACGAACTCCGTAGCTCCATCGACGACCCCAGGATTCTCCGAAAAAATGCACCTGTGAAAGGACGCAGCCCAGAATCGAACCCACAACCTTCGGAGCCCGAGTCAGGTGGTTTGACCAATTCGCCACGGAGACTCCTTAAGATTCCGCAACCTATAAGCCAGTTAACAGACCTGTATAATCATCATATAGCAGGCCGTTTGCAGAACGTCATTCTCATCACAGTCTGTTGAAAAGAATCGCAGTCTTGACCAATTCACCTGCCAACGTGGGCATTTCCACCCCAAGTTGTCTTTAATAATCTATGCCCAGCACAGTGCTGGTCCATTTCCGCTTCTTCACCCCAGGATACCCTTTATATATTGGAAGCATTAACACGTTGTTGTAGGAGAAAGACGTAATCTGTAGCCATATCGTCGTGGAAAGCAAGGGGAAACTACCACAGTATACAAAAAATGTAGCAGCGGGAAAATACCTATACACACTGTTAATAATATTCTTCCAATAAACTGACCTTTATCATGCCCATCCAAATGCCAACCTGCTCTCGAGAGTGCTGCTGTCATAAATCTGGACATTGAAATTACGTTGCTTCACCCAAACTATTCAGAGTTGATCAATGACCAAGCAAGCTTCATTTTCCATCAGCTGTTTAACCTCCGTGGCAGCCCCTACAGCCGTAACTCGCCACAACACCGTACACGCGTTGCACTGTAATTATAGCGCCTCAAGTATACAGCCTTTAAAGGGAAGAGGCTCCACTTACTAAAGTTTGTTGCATATCCTTTACAGGACGTAGAAGTCAACCCCAGCATTGTTTGGCTGTTTGTGATTCCTGGGCGAGTTTACGTTCAGTAATTTGCCATTGTTTTTAAACTACCACCAACCATACCAAACCAACGTAAGTATCGTAATACGTGTCGTCCCTGGGGTAAGGGGAATCAACACCCACATCCTTTTAACTCCATATCATTATCTTGAGGATCTCCTGGATCTCAGTCCACAAAACCCCATCAGTCTTTTGATCTCTCTCTCTCTCTCTCTCTCTCTCTCTCTCTCTCTCTCTCTCTCTCTCTCTCTCTCTTCTTACCACTGGACCATGCCCCTCTCATTCTTATCTAAAACATACTACACAAATCTAGCTTCTAACAAAATGACAAATTAATTTAATAAAGAAAAGTGTCAGGTATGTGCAAAGTGTGTGTATGTGTAGAATGTCTGTCGTATAATCTAGTGTGTATGCAGAATCAGACCGAACAGCTCAGGATCAAGTCTGCTTTCATCACAGTGTCGGCCACACAACAGCAACATAGATCAAGTATAGAAGGACCTCACCAAATGATGCGTCTCTCTGGCCAGGTGTCGACTTCCTCCAATGGCTCTTGGATAGTCCGGATACCTGGTCACCAATAGTGGATGTAGTCCGATACTGACCATAAATCTGACACACACAGTGTAACTACTATGTCACTAAAAGTTCGGTGATTTGATAACCCTTGTACAGTAAAATAATCTTTACTGTCACTTTGAAACAAAATGTTAGTAGTTAATTTCTCACAGGAATTAACCATTTGAAAAAAAAACACACACACAATGTTAATTGTTAAGTTCTCACAGCAATTCACCATTTGTAAAACTGTTAATTGTCAATTTCTCTATATAACTACTATTCTTCCTGTTACTGGTGGTATTGAAAGAATCTTCACTCTACTATGATGAGAACTACCACTGAGGAATCGCTCTTAGATTATCGTCGGTTCCTGCTCAGCAGAAGCCAGGTTCTTGCAGACACTTTGGGTTATGGGCCCAGTGCAAAAGCCGCTGAGTAAAAACTGCCTTCAATGCTCGAGCCATAATCCTCTTCTATGACTTGTCTGCTAGCTTTTTGGAAAACAGTGGAACCTGTTGAAGAAAGAACACACCTGGTGAGAGCAACACGATTCCGACCTTTATTAGGTGAGTGTAGGCCGACGGCCGCACTCAGATATATATAACAGAGAACTAAACTCTGTCATAAGGCGGAGAAGCTCATCACATCGGCCTGAGTCATGGTAAGACAAGGAAAGACTAAATTAAAAGTGCAGAAACCCAGAAGATTCCCTACTGGAAGATCCTACAATTTTACATTTCCTTTATCCCCCCCCCCCCAACCATCCTCAATCTCCCCGAACATCATCCCTCTACCTTGTCCTTAACTCACTGAGTTAATTGATATCTCACCCTGGCTAGTTTAAGCAACGCGATAGCCTACTGCTGCCGACGCTCCTATAATAAGTTTTCACAACGCACATTACTACGCTCGACTCTTAAGAATCATCTAACTTGGGTCTATTTAATTAAATACCATTTATTTATTCCTGTTTGAAATCGAGACTACTAAATCACACAATGGATAAATGTCCGCCGATGTAAATCAACATAAGACACTGTAGTCTCTCTCCATAATCAAAACAGGAACGTCACACACGTCCTTGTTGCCTCACAACATTTGGTCGACTCCCGCCAAAGTTGTTAGTCCAGACTGCTTTAATACTGTGTCTGAATGACGTTACAAATCTGACTAGACACTAGGCGTCGAGAAGCTATTTTGTTTCTCTCCTTTTTCGACTCGATGTAAACAACTGGCCGGCTGTCCCGCGTTAATCTGGGGAATTGTTCCCGGTACTTCAAAAAGTCTTGCCGGCCTGTGATCTGGAGAATATTTTCCCCACAACAAAAGATCTTGCCGACTCCCATCAGGACAGTCTGTCTCCAACATCAAAGGATGGCGGCTGCCTGTAGACGAATGGCGCGACAGTCTTTCATCGATCGACAACTCCAAGAATTCCACGACAGTAAGGCGGACATCTGTCAAATCGCTCATAGCATCCGTAAACCCTTCGCCACGGAACAGCTCTTCTTCTTTACGACTATGTGTTGCCATGTCTGACCTCGTCTCTCTCCGCAGAATGACACTCTGCCTGTCGAGTTAAAAGTTAGCTGCATATCCTATACAGGACGTCGCAGTCAAACCTAGTATTTTTTGGCTGTATGTGATTTCTTGGCAAGTTTACGTTCAGTAGTTAACCATTGCTTTCTGAACGACCGGGACTCATACCATTGTAAGGAAACCAAAGCCAGGCGTTCCAAATCATCCCAAGCTGTGTTTTCGAACTAGGTATGCGGAATTAGGAATTGCATTTGTAACACCTCCCGAGACCATCTCTCAAAGGACGGACTCTGTGGCTCCAACGATAACTCTCATTTCTCTTCGGAAAATCTGAACTCGAAGTGCATTCTTAATACGAACCTGCGACCTTCAGAGCGAAATACAAACGTTTTGTTATCTTGTGAATGTGATACATCGCGTATCCCCTTGTTTACCTCAAATTCCCTTACATCCTAATCATTATTTTGCTGAAGCTGTATATAAAAATATGCGTCTTGTTTAACATTTCCTGCAGATTGAAATTCAAGACGCGGTATGTTCAATTGAACTGTCTAATCAAGCAGAATGCCATAGAAAATCTGGTTAGTGCCAAAATAATGTCAGAAACAAATAGACGTCTGGTTATCTCGGCAATTGATTTAACACTTGCCTGATAAGAATTTCACTAGATTTCCTCATAAACGTATTCTTTGTCCTAACTCTGTTGATTTTATTCATCTTTCTTTTCGTATAATTTTTTTCTTATTTTCCGGTTGAAAGAGAAATGTCAAGGCTTGAGATTGTGATTATTTTGTTTTAAATACAGACATTTTTTCCCCCTGAATTTCCGAATTTAGGCCAGATTTATACAGGTCACGTTACTGAAATTAAGCCTACGTGGCGTGTGTCTATTTCAGGAATCGATGTCCTGTGGGTCCTTGTTGATAAACTTTGGTATCCTATGTTATCAACATGTTACGATCAATTTACAGTGGGTTGTAATTAACAACAGGACTGCGTGGGTTGATTTGTAGATGTATACATTCATTGCTTGGCGATAATGGTACATGTCCTTAAGTCTCCCACATAGCTCACATGAAGCGTATCTCAGTACAGTGCGGGAACTATGTGGCACCCGCGCGAGTCCAACTGTGTGTATATCAGTATCACACCGTGCTATACATATTTTTGTGGGTAGGTTGTCTGATTCTGAGATCTTGCCCTGACAGGAAGCTTGTTGGTGTCATGTTTATTTATTTCAATCTGCCGAGACAGTGTTAACATGCTCACAATGTTAACATACTTACAGTGTTAAGATACTCACAATGTTAACATACTTACAGTGTTAACATACTCACCGTATTAACATACTCATGGTGTTAACATACTCACAGTGTTAACATACAGTGTTAACATACTCACAGTGTTAACATGCTCACAATGTTAACATACTTACAATGTTAACATACTCACAATGTTAACATACTTACAGTGTTAACATACTCACCGTATTAACATACTCATGGTGTTAACATACTCACAGTGTTAACATACAGTGTTAACATACTCACAGTGTTAACATGCTCACAATGTTAACATACTTACAGTGTTAACATACTCACCGTGTTAGTTAGTTAGTTCCAACTTCACGGCAACGGGTCGTCCCTATTATGCTCCCTTCTTGTGCCAGTATACATCACACTCACCGTATTAACATACTCATAGTGTTAACTTACTTACAGTGTTAATATGCTCATATTGTTAACATATTCACAGTGTTAACATACTGTGTTAATTAAAAGCATGATGTGTTTAGAGAGAATGATAGAGAGGATTATGGAGAGTAGAAAGGATGAGAGACTAAGAGAGAATGGGAGAGAAGATTAGAGAGAATAGAAAGGATGAGAGGCTAAGAGAGAATGGGAGAGAGAAAATGAGAGGACCTTCTAGATAATAAGAGAAAAGGAGAGAGCCAATTAGAGAGAGGGAGTGAGTCAGTGAGACAGAAGGAGAGAGTCAATGAGAGAAAAGATAGCCAATGAGACAGAGTGAGAGAGCCACTGAGACAGAATGAGAGAGCCACTGAGACAGAGTGAGAGAGCCACTGAGACAGAATGAGAGAGCCACTGAGACAGAATGAGAGAGCCACTGAGACAGAATGAGAGAGCCAATGAGACAGAATGAGAAAACATGACAGTCATTGAAAGAGAATAAAAGTGCCACTGAGAGAAAGTGAGAGAGACAAGGAGAGAGCCAAAGAGACAGAAGGAGAGAGCCAATGAGACAGAAGGAGACAGACAATCAGAGGGAATGAGAGAGCCAATGACATATAATGATAAAATAACATTCATTGGAAGGGAGGTAGAGAGCCCGTGAGAGAGAGTGAAACAGTGAGATAGTCATGACAGAGACAGAGAGAGAGAGAGAGAGAGAGAGAGAGAGAGAGAGAGAGAGAGAGAGTGAATGACAGAGAAAAAGAGAGAGAATGCAGATGTCTTTGTCCAAATAAGGACTGTTTATTCTACCAGATCCCAAAGTAATAAATCGGACTCCTTGCCTTTCCACGAAATGCTAATATAAAGAATTTGAGGCCCTGCGTACAGTTTGGGAACTTAAACAAACTCGCAATTCGAAAGCCGTGTAGGTGCCAACCTAGAACAAGTTTCAACGATTTGAAAGCATCATCATTAATATGGCATGCCGATAAGCAAGGGCGATCATTGCTAGCCAGGTCATTACTGTAGTCTCACTGACTCGAAATAACTCTACATGTTTGTTCACTATGTGAAAAGATCTAACACTTCACACCCAGCGATAGTAATTACTATGGAACTCGTATTTGCCATATTTGTTGGAAACAAAGATAATCAAATACAAAGGTTCTAGAGAGGAGTGAAAAGGGAATAGATGAAATAAATTTAAAAACAAAAATCAATGAAATTTTTCAACCACATTAAAAGATAGCACTCTTAAAACCATACTGCGGGGAAGATTGAAAGCAGGCAATCAAAGGGTAGACGGTGATGTAAGTGGGAAGATACCATCAATAGATGGACAATATAAAATGACATAAAGTAGTGCAGCTTTACATAACAGAATTAAGACACATACAGGACGTCAGAATTAAGACACATACAGGACGATTTTTCAAAAGATGGTCGAACATCAGTCTATCAGTGTGCACAATA
The DNA here is from genome assembly GCA_963921405.1 of Cepaea hortensis. NCBI lineage: Eukaryota > Metazoa > Mollusca > Gastropoda > Stylommatophora > Helicidae > Cepaea > Cepaea hortensis. The sequence continues at coordinate 150,256,484 of OY992878.1, read as the reverse complement.
ACGGCGAGAGACAGAATTTGGAGATTCATTGCTCCCTACTTACATCGCGGAGAAGGCACACGATTAATTGATAGATTTCAGACATGATTGCAATGTCATCATCATCATCATCATCATCATCATCATCATCATCATCATCATCATCATCATCATCATCACCATCGTCATCATCCAATGATCCGTCATGGGCAGTACTTGGTTTGTAAAATATTGACACTTATAATCAATCCACTCTATAAAAACTGCAACTTCGCCGAACATGGGAAACTATTGGCGTCTTTTCAGAAATAAATATTTGATTTCATCTGTTCTTCTCATTCCTCGTTCTTAAACATACGATGTGCTGATGCCGAAGTAGGGGGTTAAATCCCTTCACCAGTCAGTTGGACTAAAATGTTGACTTCTCGCTCTTAACTTTGGGGCGTAAATTACAAGTACCTCTGAAGTCGGAGTAGGTTCGCCTGACGGCGAGGAACACTGGTAATAGGTGAAGCTAATCCACACGCAAAAGTCAGTCCAGTGCATTAGAAATAGCAGCACTTATATGTACTAAGCCGTCTCCCTGGCGAAGGCGTTAACGACTTTCTCCATGATCCCGTATATCCACGCGAGGAACACAGCTGTGTGAGATTCGGCAGCGGATCGCGTCGCGTTGGTTACTTACAGGGTATGTGAGCCGGTCGCTCAGAAAGCAATGGCAAAGTACTGAGCGTAATATTGCCAAGAACATCAACAATAGCTGAAAATGCTGGTCTTTACTGCAACGTCCTGTAAGGGATACGCGACTTTAAAAAAAAATATGGACAACGCCTGAGTTCAAAGCGAGCAAACCCAAAATAAACAAAAGAAATATGTTGTTCTTATTCTTCTTTTGCCCTTGAAACTTCTAGTGGAGTCTAGGTCCGCAACCACCCCTGCCAAGCCTTTTGTACGCCAGTTCATCGTCGATTGGACGTTGGCTTGTACGGTGTACCAACCAACGTCCAGTTAGTGTACTGTGTGAGATAGCCAGTCTCAAAGCAGCCCTCTCTGGTCGCCTTTCTAAACATGCTCAGAAGGTCATCATCGTTACTATACCTCACTTCGCCTTCAGGGCCCCGGTAACACGCGGACGCGCTTCATCTGTTACAAATCGCAAAGACTGTGAACATGACACAAATCTGTCCACGGCGAGTCTAGTCACGGGTGGCTGCTGCAGACTAATGGAAGAAAGGCAACACAATATATACGGCCCCGCCCTCTACCTGGGATTACAATCTCAGGCCGTGTCGCGACGAATGCTACACCTGCCGATTTCCATCTCCGCGAGGCTTACATTTTTATTCTGCTATCTCATAAACACGGCGCCCACCCCAGCCACCGTGTTGAGTTTATCATTTTTCTGGAACAGGGAAGTCTTGTCGCCATAAATCTGATAATTCTGATACGGCAGCAGTTGGCAACTGGAGAAGGAATAAGCGAACCAACATGCCTGGTTATCCATCTACCAGATCCAACTCTTTTGGTTCACTGTGCTTTCCCTAGTATCTGAATTTCTAACTTTTTCTATGCGCACCCTTGTCAACTTCTGTTGCTTCTGGACAATGAACGTTCCTACGGAAACAGCAACTACTGTAGCCTATAAACTTCCATACATCACAGTTCAGCAGCGACATCTTGTTTAGAAAGCAATGGCAAACTACTGGACGTAAAATTGCTTAGAGAATCAGCCTGTGATTGGGGTTTATTGCAATGTTCCTGAAAAGAACATGCCCCATTTAAAAACAGACTCTTATATTAAAACATTCACTAAAGCCGCAGTCCTGGGATAACACGTGAGAAAAGAACACGCGTGCCTCCCAACTGTCTGCCTGTATACACTATTACACATATTTCTTCCGGTTCAGTTCATCTCCAGGGATTTATTTACCATAGTAACAAGCCGGATATAAATGTAATGCCAAGGAACGGGAAAAAAATGTTACACTCAGGTCAAAATAATTTCAATTCAAGTTGAATAATTTCTCTCCCTGCCGAAACCGCTTGACTCAAATCTGTAAGCTTCTTTCCAGTTCGTCAGAACATCACACTTTGGAACCCATTTTTCGTGGACTTTTTGGCCAATCTCTGGTCTCCCCTGGGAGTGGAAATGGAATAGAAGCAGTTGATCCGTTTGGACTTGATGAAAAACTTGAATTCAAAATGGACATTTAATTTCCTCAGGCGTCCACAGATGAGCCATCGCCCCTACGTTTGTTTGTCAAGTCTGTCAAACGGGGACAACCTTTAGAGGCAATCGCAAGTCTAGCCAGAGTTGATAAAATCTTCGTAGGGTAAAGATACGCTGGCCACCTGGTAGTTTAGACCGATATGGCTGTTTTCGTTGTCTGGGGCACGTCTGTACATTGAGTAGACTGAATGTTAAGTTGGCATTCGATTACTACGGGCATGCGACTGTTGAACCATATATCTATAGGAAAATCGTGACCTGTTCAGGCATGGTGAATAAACTAAATACGTTACGTTGCTATCATCTTCTGTGGGAATTCGATACAGGAATAAATAACAAAACACGCCTATAAAACATAACATGCGATGTCTCTGACATACGGAACGATTAAGAACACTACTACGACATGATAAATAAATTCACAAGATTTGAGTGGCACTCATAATGGAGGAAAGGAAATAAGTAGAGATCAGAGTTAAGGTTATTTCAATTGTTTATCCTTTACATGACGTTGCAGTCAACCCCAGCATTTTTTACAGTTTATGATTTCAGGACAAGCTTACGTTCAGTATTTTGTAAGTGCTTTCTGAACGACCGGAACCAATAACATTGTATGAAAATACAACGCCAGGCGAAATGCTGCCATACAGCCAGCAGCTGTGTTTCGACCGCGTTATGCGGGATTACGAATAGCGCCCTGACACCTTCGCCACAGAGCCAATGAGATCAGAGTCCACACTAAAATATTGCATGAACTTTTCAGAAAGTTGCGATCAACCCTTGGTTGACTATCTAGGCAAGTTTGCGTTTAGTAGTTTGCCATTGCTTTCTGAACGAGAAGTCAATGTTTAAGTCTCAGGTAATCACTGATATCATGAAGGCTAATAGACTACAATGGCTGGGGCATATAGAAAGAATGGAAGAAAATAGGGAAACAAAACTCGCTTACACTCAGGAAATAAATGACCGTAGACCCCGAGGTAGACCAAGAAGACGGTGGAGAGATAATATACATACAGACCTACAAGCACTTGGAATCAACGACTGGCAAGAGAAGGTCAACCAGAGAGACGAATGGAGACGGATTGTATCTGCAGCAAAGAATCTCAATGGCTCGGAATGCTGAAGAAGAGGAAGAGAAGATGTAGGGATTTAACCTCCATCCCGCCATAAACCCACCGGAAGCTATAGAGCGAGGGCTATTATCCTTTCCGCTACGTTCGACTTCCAGGATACACACTAGATAAGATTTCAATATAAAGTTATAAGCACACTGGGTTCGAACCTACGGCTGCGGTCCCGCTATCAAAGAATCGACTTCATAGCACTCCGAGCAAACGCATGGGTGCTCGTTCTCCCCAAGCAAGTGCTGTAAAGTGTCGATGAAGATCGTTCTAGTAACAGTATGTTTGTGAACACGTCGAATTCGTCCTCTTATGTGCCACTCCTTGCTGGAACAAATCTTAAGCCTTACATACAGTGAGCAGTGGTAGCGTAGCGGCTAAACGCTAGCTTGCCGTAACGATGGCCTTGGGTTCATTCCGTATCAGGACGAGTTTCGAATTGTCAAAAATGACCTGAGTAGACCCAGCCTAACTTGGACACCAGTAAATGTCTTGGGAAGTAAGGCGGCTGGCGTGATACTTACCCATCACCCACTGCGTGCCGTTTGGTGAATATAAATGTGGGTCCATATGCGCTGTGCGTCTTAGATACTCATAGGTAACAGTAACCTTGACTTTTATATTTGATTAATGTTTACCTGGGAGTCAGGCCTGGCTTCACAACGTTCACAGTGAAATAAAGATCGCTGAATTGCACGCTCATCTAATTCTTTCAGTGTGCGTTTGTGATGATGTCTTGTTAACATATTGTGTAGTAAGGAGTGTACACGTGTGGACAGGTTGAAGTGTGTCAAGAAACACCTTCAGTGCAGAGAGATACTTCCATATGTATCTTCTTCCATAGATAATATAAGGAGCTACTCAGCACAGTGCGCAAACTCGGTAAGACATGAGGCCATTTATCACCATCATCATCATCATCATCATCATCATCATCATCATCATCATCATCATCATCATCATCATCATCATCATCATCATCATCATCATTATCATCATCATCATCACCATCTACTTCTTCTGCTTCTTTCGCTTGAATTACATATCTTGAAATTTATATCTATAACTGCAATATTGTTTCTAGTATAAATGTCAATGTATGTTTTTTAGTTCACTCAGTGTTCCATGGGGGTTAATCTTCCCCTGCTGTTTCTCTAGGCCAGAATCATGGTGTGGTTGCGTGCCATCTTGATTACTTACTGACTGCCTAAATCATCAGCAGCCTTCCTTTGCTAGAGTAGACATGGTCTTACTCGAGTGTAAATATGTATGTAGACGTGTCTGCGCATGTGTGTAAATACATAAATTCTAGATCAGTATAGTTTTACGGTACCAGATACTCGCCGTCGGCCTTCTCCGGTTAGTTAAAACAGTTCCGCCACGAGAAGGCCAGTAGTTAGACGTTTGCTGCACGAGGTGATAAATGCACAAGCCATGGGGGAATTTCGCAAGGTTGGGCAATCATCCCAACTCAGCACCCCCCAGCTGCTATAACAGCAATTTGGAACTTTGGTCATTTTAATGTTTATGTGTTATTGTAGCCTCCTTCAAATGAGGACAGTGCCTCTCTGAAGAATCACAGCATTCCGCTTTGCGATGATTATAATCTGACCCGAACTGAAATTTCTGCGTATTACCAAAATGGCCAGATGATTATACGCACTAGACCTTTCTTTTTAAAAGAACGACAGCAGAACCAGAAGAGGTGTTATTTCAAGAAAGATTGGATTTCGTAATCATTTAGAGTAAAAGAAAAGAATGACAGCAGGATCTGCTCCTTTTTCGCGTGTCTGGATTAGATCAGACATGGACTTTCATAACATCTCAGTCCTCTCTGTTGTTTTGATGTACGTGATGTTGCTTACACACGGTGAATGTCCTCTTCAGGACATTGCCACATCGGGCTCCGTTGATAATGTCATGAGCTCTGTAGGATGAGGCTTCGTCGCCTGCGTACGTCGTCCGCTAACAGAGCAAATTACCCAAATATTCCTCCTGATTCATGTCAACAACATACGATGGCATATCGTGGACTCAAAAGAGGTTCCTGCTACGTTACATTTGCTGTGATGTTGTTTATATCATAAGTTCAGAAGTAAAAGCTGTCGACGTGATTTTGATAATATCACCAGTCGAGTGTCTTTTGCTATATACAACGTGGAACGGGCACCGTATATCCAACACGCCCGACGGCTTGAGAAGAGATCATTTAGTTTCAATAGTCTTTGTACGGAGCGAGGTGTTAAAGCTTAAAGCTAAAGGGATCCGGTTCATAGCAGCGGGTGTTGTCCCATAGGCTCGGTCATTCTCTGCAGAGCAGCCAGCCGCTATTACATTATACCCATCAATGTGTACGCATCAATGTGTGGAAATGGGTCATGTACGTAACTATCTATTTATACGTAGCCAGGTGTTAAAGGTTCAAGCCAGGGGGGTCGATCTCCTCAGGTGTTATCCCTATAGGCTCGCTTCTGAAAGTTCAACATACGAGGGGCCTTCAAATGAAAACCTTACAAGTGTGATAGAAATTACAATAACCATGCCATTGTCTTGTAATCTGTCGATATTGGTGTTAAGGCCGCCAAGAGTGTTAAGCATGCGACATCACGGTGCAGACAAACACGATAACGTCATAAGGATAGTTGACAGATGACCGCCCAAATTTGACATAGACCAAAGAGGAGCAGCGTTCTGTTATCCGTTTGTTGATCATTTGAGGACCCCTCTTCTAATGAAGTAGGTTAAGGAATTCTTTCAACTAAAACATGATATCTCATTAAAACTACCCTGGTGGCATCTAAATATACTACAATTTGTTTTGTTTATTTCTGTAGAAAGATTTACTACGCTACTTCATTATGCATTCATTTTACTATGTTTGTCTGTTTGTTTGTTTGTTTGTTTGTTTCGATGTAAATGCAACATTCATGATAGATAATCGGTGTGCAAAAGATGAGTAACTAGAAGGGCTGAATGTTAAATGGTCCTGTGTGCCCAATTTGCCACCTTTTGAATATACAGTTCGTTCGTTCCGCAGAGCCGCTAGCCGTCTGCCGAAAGAACCGCACAGAACACGATTTCCATAGCTTCAGCGACGACTCCTAGATGTCTCAGAAAGCCAAGCGGGATGTGGCGA
>OY992878.1:150207515-150245015 GCA_963921405.1 Cepaea hortensis | reverse complement strand
CCCTGAAAGTCGACAGAAAGCTGTTATGGAGTGAGACCATACACAGTATCGAACAGATTGTTTGGACTATTAGCAAGTTACTGTACTCGAAGTCGAGATGGCTACTGGCATAAGCAAAATATATGTGGCCATTATCATCAGGGATTACCTCAGTTTAATAAATATCGGAAGGCCTTCATCATAAACATAAAGGACTGTCCAGTAAAGGCGCCATTCTTAAACTTGACAACTCGAGACCCCATACAGCCGCCAGAACTATGGCAATTATTAACTACTTGCTTTGAGAAGTACTGCTACATCCGCCTTACAGTCCTGGCATGATTTTCACCTCTTTAGTCCTAGGAAACAGCATCTCGGAGGACACAAGTGTGACAGGGATATGGCCATCCGTGAGGTTGTTCTCCAATGGCTCAAGGGCCATCCCATACGAATTGTTTGCTCCCTGAATACAGAAGCTCGTAGCCCGATGCGAAAAATATGTTGCAGTGACGAGTAATTTCATTTCATCTCTTATAGATACCTAGAGATTACATCAATGCGGACACTTACTGGACGACCCTCCAACGTATCTCCCGGTTGGTAGGTTTATTTTTTCTATCAAGTTTGCCACGGCAAGGGCATGACGGCCTACTCTTTGCCACTTCCAACTGTCTTTCGATAGTCTTTTGCAACCAGTTTTACATATGCTCTACTTATCCTCCCTCTCTCTTTCTCTCCCACTCTCGCTCCTCCTCTCTCTCCTCTCTTCCTCCCTCCCTTCTCTCCCTCCCTCTTTCTCTCCCCTCTCTCTTTATTCCCCCTCTCTCTCCAGCTCACTCTCCATTCATACTTCCTCCCTCCCCCTCTCTCTTCCTCCCTCTCTCTCTCTTTCTCCCCCTCCATCTGTCTCCCTCCCTCTCTCTCTCTCTCCCTCCCTTGTCTTTCTCCCTCTCTCTTTCTATCCCTGTCTCTCTGCCGCTCGCTCTCTCCTCTTTCCTCCTTCCTCCCCCCTCTCTGCCTCTCTACTATCTCTCACCAATTCTCTCAGCCTCCTCCTCCTCCCCCCTATACCTTCTCTCTGCTTCCCTCCCCCTATTTTTCCTGCCTCCCATTCTCTCAACCCCTTTCTCCCTCCCTCACCCTATCTCCCCTTCCTCTTGATCTCTCTCCCCCTCTCTCTATCGCACGCATTCTCCATCAGGCGAGCTTGTCAGGCACTCATCGAATCATATTCTGTACAGACAGTAACGATTGAACAGGTTCTGGTCGGGCAGTCTGAGAATTTCTTTAGAGAATATTTCAGGCCGGACGATGTTTTGAATATTCGCATTCAGAACCAGACGCCAAACTTCTTTACAGAGGTTGCCGAGAATATACACCGCCGGGCATAAGTGCCTCATTGCCACATTCTGAAATGTTGGCAAGTGCTTTCATAAAATGGCCTGTTATTTAAACATAAAATTGCGTGTTAAGTATCTATCAAAGTCAACAACTAAAAGTTATTTAACTCTTAACTCCAAAGGTCTCAGTAAAGGAGATACGCTGAAGAGCAAAGTTTTTTTTTTTTCTTAAATACAGAGCTGCTTTTCGGAATGAAATATTTCAAATGTTACACTTTGACATCGATTAGATTTAGCGCGTCTGTTAGCATTATTGACATTATTTTTATTATTAACAAATCTTTTGCAAATAATGCAACTGCAAAAGTTGAAATAATGAACTGTATGCTGTAAATGAAGTACATCATCATCATCATCATCATCATCATCATCATCATCATCATCGTCAGCATCATCATCATCATCATCATCATCATCATCATCCTAATTAATTATCAGCCTTTGCCCAGTCCGCAGTGAAGGTTACGCAGATAAAAAATCCCCAGCTAGTTCTTTCCAGGCTCTTTGTAGCACAATCTGCTTGAGGGCATCCCGGTCATGCCTTGATGTTGTCTGTCCAGTTAGATTCTCAACGCCTAGTAGCCTAACTGACCCTCATCATCATCAAGTACCATGCCGGCTGGCGTAGGCGTTCATGCCTCTCCACAGATCTAGGTCTTTGATTTTATGGATCAACTCTACTGATGATATTCCTCCATGCCACCGTCTCAATCCGTCCAGCATCCTTTCTCTTAGTCTGCCTCTCCCTCTCTTTCCCTCGATCGTTCCAGTTGCCACGATGTTCTCCAATGCCTCTATTCTCATCACATGACCAAAAAAAAGCTGTTTTTCTCTTTCTGATTGTTTCTTAATGTTCTAGTTTCATTAGCTTCTTTCTTATTGCTGTATATAATGTTCTAGTTTCATTAGCCTCTTTCAGGCTCGCAAATTCATCCACCCCAAAGTAGGTAACAGGGAATGTTCTGGAAAGTAAAGTCGACCGGAGCCATATCAATTTCATCACCCAGTTGCTCCATTCAAATTATAGGGTTAGCATAATCTACTAATTACACTTCACAGTGTGAAGAACGGCTCTTCACGTTTATTTATTTTATTGTTATAGAGTTTCTTTAGTTGTCTTGTTTGCTATTTTAACAATATGGCAATTTGTTAAACATAGAAGCCGCCAACAATATGTTGCACGATTTATTGCCTGGCATATTTCGCTGCATCTAGATGCAACATACTAAACACCTGTTATTTGTTCGCGTTATGGTCATAGTTTATGAGGTGTTGAGATTCCACGAGAAGGCACCTGACGAGATGCAGCGACATATGCCAGGCAGTAGACCGTGCAACATATTGTGTGTGGGTTCTGTGTTTAAATTCACCAAGAAAATACATTGTTTTGAATATAGCGATAGTGTAGACGTTGGATACATAATATATGTTAGGTGTTTGGGAATACCCAAATGAATAGTTACTGTCATAATCTCCCCACCTGTTCTAAAGCGTCGTCGTCAACAGCGCCTGGCGATTACGGCCAGGTCCACCTGTGAGCGACGCTAACCACGCTGTGGTAGGAATGGTCAGTCAGTGCATGCGTGGGACATGGAGTCCACGCAGGGGCACAACTCCGACTAGCGACAGCTCACTGTGGTTAGCGGACAGACGGCTGGGTGAAGTTGTACAGGACGGAAGGAATGAATGGTGCTCGTATACTTGTGTAGATGAACGATAATAGATAGAAAGCCTATGTGAGGATAGAAGACTGTGCGCTTGTGAGTTGTATACATTACATTGATATGTCTATTGTCTATTGATTGTATTATGGCATCGATATTGTAATTGCGCGATGCATGTAATGGTTTTGATGAGGGAGACGCGTGAATAAAGTGTTTGAATTGTATTTGTAGTGTGTCACGTCAAGTCATTCTGTGACAGTGGTTGTATCACATCTGTTGGTGATTACGAGCCTGTGTTATTGCTGCATGTAAGAATTTGACAGTTACAACGCATTACAGTTATCAAAAATATTAGTTGCGTAGACTTAATAGGACGTCGCAGTCAACCCCAGACATTTTGGCTGTTTGTGATTCCTTGGCATCTTTTCGTTCAGTAGTTTGTCATTACCTTCTCAACGACCAACACTCATACAATTTTTTGTAATCCAACACAAGGCTGTCTGTTGCGAAATCGTCCGCAGTTGTGTTTCCAACGCGGTATGCGAGATTACGAATTGCATTCTTAACCCCTTCGCTACACACATTCTCACATCAGTTTGGTGGATATTATTGTATTCTTGTAGAATACATTCTCTGTACGACTACCAGTAAAGTCTGAACTAAGTTGTGGGCCACTTTCAGCTGCAGGAAGTGCCGCAGACTTCCCTCTGGCCGTGCTGCGGAGTCTCATTCTTTGTTCGTTTATAAATGCCTGTTAAGACACGTGGTGTTTAGATTCACTTTATTGTGAACATAAATATAATCTCAGCGATTAGGAAACATCCTGCCTGATGTTGGTCAAGAGATAAGTCCCTAGAGATTGTTAATTTAAAACACCAGCCTGTTAATATAAAACACCAGCCTGGCAGAGAGATCAGAAGGAAATTGAAATTCTATATTTCTGCTTCATCTCGATTTCCCTTATATACTTCCGCTTGTATATCATAGAAACGCGTTATAATAAGGATTATCAACATTTTGTTTCGCGGTTCTTTGTTTTATAATATGTAGCGTGACTTTAACATTATAACAACCATCATTATCATCACCAACAATAACAACATAATCATCTTTTTATTATCAATAACAACATGTGATCATCGTCATCAACATCATCAACAACAACATAATCATCATCATCAACACCATCAACAACAACACAATCATCATATCATCATCATCATCATCATCATCATCATCATCATCAACACCATCAACACCAACACAATCATCATCATCATCATCATCATCATCACCATCATCATCATCATCATCATCATCATCATCATCAGCATCATCATCATCATCAACAATAACATGATCATCATCATCAACAACAACATCATCAACATCATCAACAACAACATAGTCATCATAATCTACACTATCATCATCATAATCATCATCATCATCATCATCATCATCATCATCATCATCATCATCATCATCATCAACAACAACAACAACAACAACATGATCATCATCATCAACAACAATATCATCATCATCATCATCATCATCATCATCATCAACATAATCATTATCATCATCACCATCATCAAAAACAACATAATCTATATCATCATCATTCTTTTCTTTGGTTCGTTCCTGTGTCGAGGTGATTGCCTCACTCCCAGTTAAACACATCAAAGGTCAGTGTATTCTACTTGGGCAGGCTGGTGTGTCGGGTGTGTTTCCTCTAGACCAGTGTTTCCCAACGTGGGGCCCACGCCCCACAGGGGGGCAATTCGATTGTTAAGGGGGGCAATTCGAAAATGGAAGAAATCGGCTGGATATAACAAAACGGGGAGACTTGAGACTGAAGTTAACTAAATTGGAACCTGACATAAAATCTCTTTGCAGCAAGCATCAAGCGCAAGGATCTCACTAAATTTAAATAATAAATTATTACTAATAATTAAAGTAATATAGAAAAATCTTTCATTAAAATTATGTGTGTACTTGAATTGCAGTTCTCCATTATCTTCTTCTTCAGCATTCCGAGCCATTGAGGTTCTTTGCTGCAAATACAAGCCGTCTCCATTCGTCTCACTGGTTGACCTTCTCTTGCCAGTCGCTAATTCCAAGTGCTTGTAGGTCTGTATGTATATTATCTCTACACCGTCTTCTTGGTCTACCTCGGGGTCTACGTTCATTTATTTCCTGAGTGTAAGCGAGTTTTGTTTCCCTATTATCTTCCATTCTTTCTATATGCCCCAGCCATTGCAGTCTATTAGCCTTCATGATACCAGTGATTAGCGGGGGCTTAACAGATCACACATGTCTTTATTGCTTCTTCTTGTGTATCCCTAATGGGCCCAAAGATGCGTCTTAAGACTTTGTTCTCAAAGGTTTGTAACAAGGCTTCGTCTCCTTTAGTTGTACTCCAGGATTCAGAGCCATACAGCACAACTGGTCTAATCAGTGTCTTGTATATTGTAAAAAAAAAATGTTTGCATATCCTTTACAGGACATCGCTGTCAACATTAGCATCTTTCAGCTGATTGTTGATTTCTTGGCAAGATTACGCTCAGTAGTTTGCCATTGCTTTCTGAGCGGCCGGCTCACATACCCCGTAAGTTACCGACGCGATTAGAACCACTGCTGATTCTCACCGTCGTCACGTTACTTACGAGAGTATACGAGATTACGGGGAAAAGTCGCTAACCTCTAGGCCAGGAAGCCGGCTTTGTATATTGTAGTTCTCCATTATATGTTTTGAAAATTTACTTACTGTGTTCGCTCAATAATTTCCTAGTGATTTCTTACTAAAACCTATCATTCAAGTTTCTTTAGTGAACATTTCAATTTTTGAATATTAAAAATAATGTATATGTTGGGGGGGGGGGGCATAAGAATTTTAGAAAGGCTTAGGTGGGGCATAGCACAAAAAAGGTTGGGAAACACTGCTCTAGACAGACTCCATCCAAGGTCACGGGCTCTATCTGCCCCGTCATCATAAACATGATCACGATCATCAACTTTTTCATCATTATCTGCATCATGAACATGATAATCAACATGATAATTATCATAATAATTATTGTCATGTTGATGATAATGTTGATGCTAATATTGATGATGATGATAAAACTAATAATACAGTCAATACATCCTTTAATTGTAAAAGTATTTCAGTTTGATAGACATGATAATGTTTAAGAGTCAGTTTTAATATCAACATGATGATTATCATAATAATTATTGTCATGTTGATGATAATGATGATGCTGATATTAATGATGATTATGATAAAACTAATAATACAGTCAATACATCCTTTAATTGTCAAAGTAATTCAGATTGTGATATATGATACTGTATAAGAGCCAGGTGTATTCGATATTTAGGTCTTGTCAATTTCAGTTTGTTTCTTCTTCGCTTAACTTGCATACACACAAGAAAATATGTCATTGCAATAAACTGAATAATCAATATGAAATACATAAATGTAATGCAATCTTGTAAGCAACTTAACAGAAACGTATTCATGAAACGATTCTTGATTACAAGCGACAAAGAAACATACTTGGATTCCACTGCTTCTCGTATGTTTTCTTTTTTTATTTTCAAGTGAATAACAACACATTAAAGTGAACAATCGCAAGTATCTTCACCGCCTACTCCGTCTAGTGCAAACCACAGGCACATATGCGCAGAAGAACTGAATTATAATTAAAGTGCCATTCTCCAAGTATCACATTCACACAATCCTCATAAGTTGGTGTCGCATCAGCAAGGTAAATAAAACAGGTAAACAGCGAGTCACTAAGTATTTACGCCAGTTGAGGCAAATAATAAGGCAACCAATGCATAAGTTGTGCCTAATTCAACTTGCAATGTGTTCTAATTATATGTCCTTGAAAGACACAACATAAGTTTCTTTTGTTTGCTTGTTTGTTAGTTAATTGTTTTTGTTTAAAGTATGCTCTCTTTGAGCACGACCGTGGCCCACATACTTTCTACAGCTACTAATTGGCTCTACTAGTGAGTTCACCGGTCTGATGTTGCATGCAGGTTAGCTTTGTCTATTACTAGTATCCCTTGCCATCAAGCAATCCAGTCTCCAATTTCAGTTACACGCAATTTACGTCCAAAAGACAGGCGAACCTATAACACCGCTGACCATCAGGTCACCTTTTATGTGATCCTGTTAAAGAGTTCAATCCTGGACTTATATGTGTGTGTTTCCTCTTGAAAATAAAACACAAAGTATGGATGAAGATATATTATGTTCCGTATGTCTGGCACTGGATCTTCTACCGAAGATATTTGTGTCTTAGTTGCCTTGGATGCAACTGTTACACTAGTGTTGATTGAAGTGTACTACCCCTGATTCAAACTGGTGTACATCATTACACCATATCAGCTCCACGTTATGCATGGTTTACAATATGCACCCATTCAACATGCATTACTATGAAATATGTCAAGAGTAATCATCGCCTATTCCGCCTACTACACTGCACACACACACACATGCACAGAAGAAGGCACTATGACGAAAGTGCCGTACTTACATTCACACAACCCTTATAAGGTGTTTGCCGCATCAGCAAGGTAAATAAAACAGGTAAACAGCATGTGGCTAAATATTTAATCCAGTCCAAATTATACTGAGGCTAATGGTGTTTGTCCATCAAAAATGATGATGACCATTCATTTCATCCAGTGGGGTTGAAAGTATGGGGCCGTGCGTTCTAAGATGGCTGGTATTTTGGCTCGAAATCTTCTTTGACAATGTGGGCAAAGAATGTCTGACGTTTCAGAAGGCGATTCTCCTGCAGAGGATTTTTTGGTCTTCAGCCTTTGTGTCACAGCTCTTGCAGCCCTGTTTGCTTCACACGTGACTACACACTTGCGCAATGATGTACGAAACAAATTTCGGTCTTTGGCAGCAGTCTCCCAAGTGTCGTGATGAATTTCAAAACGTTGAAGCAAATAATGAGGCAGACATTGTATAAGCTGTGTCTGAATCAAATTGGAATTTGTTCTAAATGTCTTGTCCATGAAAGACACCACATACGTTATTGATTCACCTTGTTTGTTTGTTTGTTTGTTTGTTTGTTTGTTTGTTTGTTTTTTGCGATCGCTCGCGTTGAACTCGACCGTGGCCCACACACTTTCTATAACTACAAGTAGCTGCCTCCACAAGTGAGTGCACCGTGCTGGTTTTGCATGACCGTTAACTGTATCTATTACCAGCATCCCTCGCCATTAAGCAAACCGTTCTCCGACTTCAGAATTGCACGTAATGTACGTCCCCAAGTGCAAGACGAGAGGTCAACCTACTACACCGCGGTCAGAAGAAAAAGTGTAATGGTGTGAAACCTCACAGCCACGACGACCTCCATTTTACCTTCGATATGATCCTTCTAACGAACTTAATCTCGGGCTGATACTGGGGAGTTATCTCTTCGAAATAGAAAACAAGCAATCAAACATTCAAACCAACAAAGTGTAGATGAAGTTAGATTCTGTTCCGAATGTCTGGCTCAGCGTTTACTATCGAGGACACTTGGGATTTAATTGTCTTGGAAACAATTAGGTCACTAGTGTGGATTTAAGTGTACTTACTCCAGGTGCAAACAGGTGTAATCCAATACACTCCAGCAGCTTAACTTTATAGAGGGGTTATAATGTGCACTCATTCAACAAGGAAACTGTATTAAATAAAAACAAAATTTGACTATGAAACTCCGTGAAAATAAAAATCAAATACGTTTTTTTTAAAAGATCATGAATTAAGTATTCTTGTAAATGTTGTTTGTTTGTTTTGTTATTCTTATTCGTTGTCAAAAGACTTGAGTGGAGACTTCCGTCTGTATCATGTGTGTTCTTCCTTTCCTTCATCTTACTAGTCATTTCTTGTGTTTTATTTCGGAGCGTCGACTCAGCAGCAGTCTTCCACATCGTTTTTCCAATTTAACAGCGATATCTACACCAATCATCATCTTCATTCTTATCTGAATGGAGAGATCTAAATATGGGCGTTGAAGTGGTCTGATTGTGTCGTGTCATTATTTCCTCTTGACAAGACAGAACAAATAAAATGTCCATGTGGTAATAGTACGTCACCGCGTCCCAGAAACATTCCAGTTAAGCACCGAGTGACTATGGTATCTGGCTAGATACCAAGATATGCAATCTCTTATACGAACATGGCAAGGCTGGAACAGCAAACGTCAGAGAATAAACAGGGTCAGGTGAAAGAAGAGTTTAAACGGCTGGAGCAACAGGGTCTGGGAAAGCTGAGATTGAGGGAGTGCGAATAAAGATGCAAAATATGACAGAGAACTGAATAGATGGAAACGCGCTCGCGCACACACAAGCGCGCACACAAGCGACCGTGTCTACCCAAGTCTTTATCAACAGAACTAAAAATATGGAACGAAACACACATACACAAACGTGTTTCAGTCATATTTTGTGTCTGTATAAGGATTCCCTTAACAGTTCGTAAACTGTAACCCATTTTTAGGTCTTTCTTCAGAATAAAGCATCTCGGCTAGTTAGGCAATAAAAGGACTTGTTTAGGGCCTTAGTCAGCTGGTAGTCAAGAAGAAGAAGAAGAAGAAGAAGAAGAAGAAGAAGAAGAAGAAGAAGAAGAAGAAGAAGAAGAAGAAGAAGAAGGAGCAGCAGAAAAAGAAAGATAGAAATTAAGAAGAAGAGGAAGGAAGAGGGAGGAGGAAGAAGGAAGGAATAAAGAAGAAAGGGGAAGGGAAGAAGGAATGAGGGAGATGAAGCAGTGAGATGGAAGGTAGGGGAAGGAGGGAGGAAAGAAATAGAAGGAAGGAGAAATGAAGAAGGGAGGGGGAAGAAAGAAGGAAGAAAGGGGGTACATGAAGGATGAAGAATGAGAAAGGACAACGGAAGAAGAAAATAGTCCCACATTAACCAAATGTCCACCATAAAATGAACTTGTCAACACGGTTTGAACTTCAAATGTGAAAGCTGAAAATTAAACAGGACTTAACCGAGACAGAAAGAGACACACAAAGACAGAAAATCAAAAGAGATTTTACCCAAATGTAATGCAAAGAGATGTAGAAATGAATTTCTTTTTCATTACTGTCCCCATCGACACGTGATTGCATAAAGATAGAGGAGCTAATTTGATTAAGACGTTGAAGAGGACACCCCGGGTATTTCTTGTGACGTCAGCTATTCTCTGGCCATAAACTCGAAGCGACATTTACAAAAGCCATCGAGTTTCAGAAAATAAAGTTTCACCTCACGGACCCGTTTTGTGTTGTTTTTATCGTATTTTTTAATGAAACGAAATGAAATCGATACGTTATTATTGCTTTTTGCGCCCATTCTTCTTCATCATTACAATGACTAATAAAAAATAACAAATGAAATCCAGGGAAATCGCGTTGGGAATTGAATTCCGTATTTTTCGGTTTTTTTATAAATAAATATTTTTATTGTGGGATTTTTATTACATTGGGGAAAAGAGTGCAGTAGGGAGATAGGGGTGGTTTTGTTATGTGAAGTCTTCATCAATCTCGATAAGTGCTTGTTCGAATCTAACGGTGTGATAATGTTTGCTTGTATTCCCAAGAATGTGGTAACTGTGGAATAATGTTTGATTGTATACCCAAAAATGTGATAATTGGGGAATAATTTTTTATTGTCTATCAAATAATATGATGACTATGGGATAATTTTTTTTATTGTCTACCCAAGAATCATGAAGGCTAATAGACTGCAATGGCTGGGGCATATAGAAAGAATGGACGATAATAGGGAAACAAAACTCGCTTACACTCAGGAAATAAATGGCCGTAGACCCCGAGGTAGACCAAGAAGGCGGTGGAGAGATAATATATATATACAGATCTACAAGCACTTGGAATCAACGACTGGCAAGAGAAGGTCAACCAGAGAGACGAATGGAGACGACTTGTATCTGTAGCAAAGAACCTCAATGGCTCGGAATGCTGAAGAAGAACATGCTGAAGAAGAAGATCCCGGTGCTTGAACCCGGGACCTCCAGCACTCGAGGCGGACACCATACCACGAGACCAAGCAGCCCCCCAGTTTTGAACAGTGCGGCTCTGGGGTCTAATCAGCCTCGTAAAATGGGTACTAGCTATGTTTTAGAATTGTTTGTGGAGGAAATGTAATGTGAAAGTAAACTGTTCACCCCAATTCATATGTTGTTGCCTAGAATATGCGAAGGCCTAACGCTTCATCCCCCGCGACAGTATATGCTACTACCTTTATATCTACCTCATGTCATCATCGTCCAGTGTCTTGCCAGCTGGCATGGGCGATCATGCTTCTACACAAAATGCGATCTCCGACGGCATGGTTCAGTTGTGTGTTGACTCCCTTTCGTACCATGACACCCGGGAAACCGGTCAACAAATGCCCGAAGAAGTCGGGTGTGTCGGCCAAAAGGCGCAAGTATCGCAGCTCTTCTGTAAACTGGCACAAAGCAATTACGTATATAATAACATTCCGGATGACCGCAGAAGAAGAAGAAGAAGAAGAAGAAGAAGAAGAAGAAGAAGAAGAAGAAGAAGAAGAAGAAGAAGAAGAAGAAGAAGAAGAAGAAGAAGAAGAAGAAGAAGAAGAAGAAGAAGAAGAAGAAGAAGAAGAAGAAGAAGAAGAAGAAGAAGAAGAAGAAGAAGAAGAAGAAGAAAAAGAAGAAGAAGAAGAAGACGAAGAAGAAGAAGAAGAAGAAGAAGAAGAAGAAGAAGAAGAAGAAGAAGAAGAAGAAGAAGACCCATGACACAAGACGGTCAACAATTTTGTCACGAGGTCTCCCTCAATCTCTCTTTCCGCACATCGTTCCGGTCCTCACAATATGTTCCAGTTATTTTGTTTGTTTGTTTGGTCTTCTCATAATGTGTCCAAAAATGATAACAGCTTCTTTCTGATGTTTGTGATAAGCTGTCTACTTTGCCTCTACCTCGCCTATACTTCATATAGTTAGTTAAAAGTTAGTTGCATGTCTTTTACAGGACGTCGCAATCAACACCAGCATTTTTTGCTGTTGTGATCTCTTGGCAAGTTTATGTTCAGTAGTTTGCCATTGCTTTCTGAACGACCGGCACCCATACCATTTCGTAAAAACCCAACGCAAGGCGGTCTGCTGTCAAATGGCTCGCAGCTGTGTTTCGAACGTGGGTACGCGGAATTACGAACTGCATCCATTACTCCTTGGCCAAGGAGCAAGTTCCTCATACAGACACAGAAAAAGATATTGCTTTCTTGTCTTGTCTAATCAAACTGTTGTTCCTTCTGTCGCTTCCGGTGACACCAAAAGTTGCATCCAGGTATCACAGTTCACATACCTCGGTCTGCCTCATGTGTATCTTAGCAAGAACCCTTATTAATGGATTTGTGTTTGCAAGTTGCGTGAGCGAAAAGTTAAGAGCGCTTGCTCTTAAACTTCCGATGCACTGATGGTGGGGTAGGGCGTTCTTTCCCTACACCGGTCAGTTAGATTTGAATGTTGACTTCACATTTTTGACATGGACATGTAAATTACAGGTATCTGAAATGTCGTAGGGTAGCCTGGTGGGGGAGGGGGTGGGGTAACTGGTAACAGGGAAAGCAGTCCCGCACGCAAAAATTAGCCCAGTGCGGACTACGCTCGAGTTAATCTGTGAACTGGAAAAAAAAAGATGATTGATATCAATTAACATTGCAGACCAAACGCTTAACAATTGCCATCAACGTAGCACTGTGCTACATAGATTGCCCACCAACATTGGACTATAGATGCCAGACTAGGTTACTAACTACAAATGATGCTGGAAACATTGAAACGGTGGGAATTAAATGACCGCGACGAATTCTAAATGTAATGAGAAAAGAGGAAACGAGAAACGATTATATCAGAAAGAAAATCGGGATAGCGTTAGACAATTTTACAACACACTCAGTCAGATGATTTGGCCATGTAATCAGATTAAGACAAGACAGTGGCCAACGCGGAGTTTAAGCACTTAGACACGACGCATGCAGAACAAGAAGAATTACCCTGAATTGACAGAGTAATGGATGACGGAAGAATATTTACACCGAAAAGGTCCCCCTACCTAGCATTGAGGTGTAATAGGTATATGGTGCTAGTCTCATACTTTTCATGACCAATTGACTCTCAAATGTTTGTCTTACACGAACATAACACTCAAACTTAACACTCAAATCTAACACTCGAATCAATAACTCAAACCTAACACTCTAATACACAACACAAACCTAACACTCTAATACACAACACAAACCTAACACTCTAATACACCACTCAAACCTAACACTCTAAAACAACACTCAAACCTATCACTCTAATATACACTCAAACCTAACACTCTAATACAACACTCACACCTAACACTCTAATACAACACTCAAACCTAACACTCTAATACAACACTCAAATCTAAGACTCGAATTCAACACTCAAACATAGCACTCAAACCTAACACTCAAACCTAACACTCAAATCTAACACTCGAACCCAACAATAAAACCTAACACTCAAACCTAACACTTAAACCTAACATTCGAATCCAACACTCAAACCTAACACTCGAATCCAACACTCAAACCTAACACTCGAATCCAACACTCAAACCTAACACTCAAACCTAACACTAAAACCTAACACTCAAACCTAACACTTAAACCTAACACTCAAACCTAACACTCAAACCTAACACTTAAACCTAACACTCAAACGTAACACTTAAACTCAAAACTGAAACCTAACACTCAAACCAACCACTCGAATCCACCATTAACACCTAACGCTCAAACCTAACACTCGAATCCAACACTCAAACCTAACACTTGAATCCAACACTCACACCTAACACTCGAATCCAACACTCAAACCTAACACTCAAATCCAACACTCAAACCTAACACTCGAATCCAACACTCAAATCTAACACTCGAATCCAACACTCAAACCTAACACCCGAATCCAACACTCGAATCCAACACTCAAACCTAACACTCGAATCCAACACTCGAATCCAACACTCAAACCTAACACTTGAATCCAACACTAAAACCTAACACTTGAATCCAACATTAACACCTAACACTCAAACCTAACACTCGAATCCAACACTCAAACCTAACACTTGAATCCAACACTCAAACCTAACACTCGAATCCAACACTCAAACCTAACACTCGAATCCAACACTAAAACCTAACACTCGAACCCAACACTCAGACCTAACACTCGAATCCAACACTCGAATCCAACACTCAAACATAACACTCAAATCCAACACTCAAACCTAACACTCGAATCCAACACGCGAATCCAACACTAATACCTAACACTTGAATCCAACACTCAAACCTAACACTTGAATCCAACACTCAAGCCTAACACTTGAATCCAACACTCAAACCTAACACTCGAATCCAACACTCAAACCTAACACTTGAATCCAACACTAAAACCTAACACTTGAATCCAACACTCAAACCTGACACTCGAATCCACCACTCAAACCTAACACTCGAATCCAACACTCAAACCTAACACTTGAATCCAACACTAAAACCTAACACTTGAATCCAACACTCAAACCTGACACTCGAATCCACCACTCAAACCTAACACTCGAATTCAACACTCAAACCTAACACTCGAATCCAACACTCAAACCTAAGACTCACACCTATCACTTAAACCTATCACTTACACCTATCACTCGGCCAAGAAGTCATGTGTTTATACTGTAAACATTCCCATAGGGACATGAATTTACGTGTAAAATGTCCCGGATCCCAGTTCGACCTAGTAGTAACATAGATACCAGAAAAATATTCTGGAAAGTAAAAATGCCAGGCATGTTATAGACCACATCACCCATTGAGCGCAAGTGGTCTATAAAGACACGGACTTATTGGCACACCCGCTTTACGCTCCGCTGTGTGGACAAGAGAATTGTATATGCATATGCTGTCTATTGCACAACCGTGGCATCGTGTCGGGCAAATTTTGGGTACAGCAGAGTTCAGATCCCCATAAAAACAGCCAAAACAATGCCGCCGTCTGTCTGTCTGTCTGTCTGTCTGTGTGTCTGCTGTCTGTCTGTCTGGCTTTCTGTCTGTCTTTCTCAGTCTGTTTGTCGGGCAGGCGATGGGTTCGTCGTTCGGGCGGGCGGGCGGTATGTCGGGCGGCTTTTCGGTGGTCCATCGATGGGTCGGTTTGTCGGTCGGTCAGTTGGTCCATCGGTCGGTCGGTTGATTCATCGGTCGGTCGTGCGGACAGTCGGTCGTGGAACCACCCTTCGTTCGAGTGGTCTTTCTTTTTCTCTGTCTGCCTACCCATTTTACTCCCCATTATATTTTCTCTTACTTATATTATGTCGGGTCGACATAGAAATCCTGTTTAATGGAAAGCAAAAAAGAAAGAAAAATTCTGGCATCGAAACAGGTTCGAATACATAACCCCAGGCCTGCACGCAAACGTACTAGCCATTGTCATACAACGGCGTCCTGATAGCATTACAAGGCTGATAAATTTCTAGTATCATAGAACGTGAAAGAACAAATGAGGAAGGGTTTAAGTGGAGATACGATGTATTTCCTGAGACAAATATGTGTCTATCTTGGACTGCCATAGTAGCCAACAAGGCATGCCTCAAAACGGTAGATGAAAGTGGAGAAATGACATCGACATATACGAAGGAGACAAACATTGTTCTTTGGCAATAGAATGAAATGAGAGACATGGGAAAACATTGCGATGGCTGGAAAGATCATCACCAGAAGAGGCAGGGCAGACCGAGAGACATGGCGCTGGGTGAACTGCGCTGGTAGCATGTAGGAATAACATCAATAGAGAACATCAGTTACCGAAATCTGTGGATACGCATGAACGCCTACGCCAGTTGGCAGGGCACATGATATTTACATTTCCCTTTCTGTATTTCAAATACAGTTTTATTTCTCTAATCCTTTAATAAATATCCCATGTTTCTGCTTCATATAATCATGGGATTCATTGCTTTCGCTTACTGACTATCATTTGAAACTCATCAGCTATTTCTCCGCTTGACAAAACATGTCTGGTGCCTTTAAATACAACTTTGGGAGTCCTTGATGTCTGCCTGTCTGATTAGATGACTACCAGATACTGCAGTTTCCAGCCAGTACAAATTTGCCAGCAAAATCAAGAAATAACCTTACTAACCAGCCACACTAAGTTTTCATTAGAAAACTACGTTCTGCTCACTTTCAAGAGAGCATGCATGACTGGACTTGATGCTGAAATGCATTCTCATTGATAAGTGAACGAGCAAAATTCCTATATTTAAACTGAAAATGTGAACTGATTGCAAGAGCAGGTTTTCTGGAAGACTGCTGGAATATAATAATTGCTTAATAGGCGAAGCTAATCACTTGATGGGATTTACAGTCGGCAGTTTTGTTCGCAAGGTAGAAATGTCTATACTTCGGGAGAGAACACGAGAGCGGGTGGACAAAAAGTGGGTTTTCGCGACGATCTCTAAATATGAGCTTGTGTAGAGACAAAAGGAAGTAAATCAGTGCCTGGAGCAAGGAATATGAGATAAATTTGAAAGGGTGATAAATTGCTATGTGACATAAAGTCAACATTAGGTATAATTTCTGTTTTCTTTTCGGCGTTTGCTCTCTTTGAACTCAATCGTAGTCCACACATGGGCTGCTGCTTCTAGTGCACTAACCTGATTTTTGCGTGTGGATTAGCTTTCCCTATTACCAGTGACCTTCGCCACAGGGCGAACTTACTCGGACTTCTTAGGTACTTGTAATTTACGTCCCCAAGTCAAGGACGAGAGGTCAACATTTTAGTCAAACTGTAGGGGTTGAACTCGCTAACTCGACATTGGTACACGGGAAGTTTAAGAGCGAGCACTGTTGTCCATTCGGTCATGCTGGCCTCCAAGTATCATTTGATTAGTTCATGACAGAACTACCAGCTCATGGACAGAACTAGACTCATGACAGAACCACCAATGTAAGCTCATGGACAGAACTAGACACATGACAGAACCACCAATGTACAGCTCATGGACAGAACTACACACATACCAGCTAGAGGCAGAGAACAGACAGAACCACCAATGTACAGCTCATGGACAAAACTAGACACATACCAGCTAGAGGCACAGAATAGACCGAACCACCAATGTACAGCTCATGGACAGAACTAGACACATGACAGAACCACCAATGTACAGCCCATGGACAGAACAATACACATGCCAGCTAGAGGCGGAGAACCAACGCTGGCGCTACATAAGACATTTATTTAGGAAACCTGAGAATAGTCACACTAGGTGGACCTTTATCGTGGATCAGTAGGCAACAGAAAAGAGGAAGACCTAAACAGAAGAATACGGATAACAAAAGTAGAATCAGAAATAAATAACACGAGAAGAACATGGACGGAGCTTCATATGATAGCTATGGATATTAGGGCTCAGGGGGAGTTGGTTGGGGGATTTTGCCCCGATGGGGGATCAAGAGTTAAAGAAGAAGAGGCAGGAGGAGATTAGTTTAAGAGCAACGATTTGCGTTGTCTTAGGATCAAATACGTCACTTGGCGCGGTTTGAAATTTTTCTTCTTAGTATTGGGTAGAGACTAGAATAGGAAAGGCTGCGCAATAACTTGGACATGACGAGTCAATGTGATATCTGGCGAGGAAGAGTTAAAAAGTGACAGTAAAATCAATGACTGATTTATGGTCTTCTTCTTCTTCTTCTTCTTCTTCTTCTTCTTCTTCTTCTTCTTCTTCTTCTTCTTCTTCTTCTTCTTCTCCTCATCCTTTTCATTACCCTTTTCAGACTTCATTCCTTGCCTTTAGCTTTAAGACACGTTGAAAATCTGGTATTAATGCAGGTTCTCTTCTTTATGCACCAGTAAGCAATTACAATTCTGAGCTGGCTTGCTAGTCCTGGCAAGTTCATAAAGAATTTAATTAGATGCATGCCACTCTATTTAAGAACCATGAACCCCATTAGCCTTTGACCTTGCATCAGCCGTATCCCACTGTGCACCAAATAAAGGCGGTGTTGACTGGCATTTTTCTGTGTGTCCTTGACAGATTACCAATTGCCACTTTTCATTCTCCGAAACAGAGCAAGCTAACCTCGCTACTGACATGCATAATCAGACGCCAGGTCACTCCCTTGTATCTGAAACAAAGAAAAGAAAGCTTTGAACACAAGATTCAGTGGCATCTGTAGTTACTTTGATTAATCTAACCACCAAGGATTAACGATCTTATCGATGGCGCCCGTAGCTTCTGCTGATACGCTATGAGGTCGCGTGGCATGTTTAACAAAGGGTTGTAATCATGTCTGGGACGATTTTCTGAACCAAAGACTGTCAATTACTGAGCCATCATGGCTGATACAGATCTACTGACAACTCGATTATCTGGCGCTATTAATTGTTCATCATGCCTGTAATTATGATGGTCCAGAGATGATCTAGTGTTTCCCCTTCAGTTTTTGTATGATTTGGAAGCTGTTGTTAACCTAGAACAGTCGTCAGCAACATGCGGAAGGCATGTCATGCGTGGTACGTGGGACAATTTTTATTGGCACGTTGAGTGAATTGAAATAAAGTATATTATCTCATATAAATAAAATTTGGTGGAACTGCGGTAAAGCTCTGGAAATGTAAACAATATAAAATAGCACAAAGTAATGCAGCTTTACATAACAGAATAACGACACACACAGAACATTTTGTTATGTAAAGCTGCATTACTTTGTGTTATTTTATATTGTTTACATTATCTCATAGAGATGTTAGTTACATAGAATCGTTCATTTCTTTTAACGCTGCTCCTGATTTTACATATCTACAAATCGGAAGTTGTTAGGGGTAATAATGTCCGATCTGATGCAAACTAGCTGACTGGGTGTGAAGCAACAATGTATATCCTTGTAAACGTTTGATTTCCTAGTACCCTTTTGCTCTCTCCCCACTACCCCAAAAAGTAGCTTTATAGTTCTCTTGCCTGTCGCAAATTCATGCCAGGACAGTACGTTGACCGTAGTACAACAGATCCTGCTGTAAGGTAATACGATGCCGTTACAAAAATGTTAACTGATTCAGTGTTAAATAAAAAGTAGGTTTGGGCCAAGCATGGTACACAATCAAATGAGTAAGTACAGTAAAACCTCGGGTTTCGTTGCTTTCGGTGTTCGTCGATTTCGGTTTTCGTCGATTTTATCCTCGAAAAATTTGTCTCAGTTTTCGTCGGCTGCCTCGAATTCCGTCTGCGTGCGCCCACGGGACTTCGCTGCTAATTTTGCGAAAACAAAGGGGTCCACACGTTCTTCTGCTCAGTTTTGCGTTGTTTCTCGTTGTGTGAGCATCACTTCATAATAAGTCAACCCATTCCCGTTAGCTCCATAACTGGACCAAAGGCAGTTTCCAGAGACAGCAGCCCTTTGAAGAAGAATTTCAGGAACACGACCGAGTTGAAGAAGAAAATCATTGAAAATACGAGAGCGGCATTAAGATTGCTGAAAACACAAAAAGTATGGGAAATCGCCCTCCACGACAAGTTCCATTGTGGCGAAAAGGGAAAGAATAAAGGTGGGTAACGTAACGAAAGGAGCCTGGGACGAATGCTTGGGTACTTAGTTATTTAAAGACCAACAGAGAATGGTTTCAAAAATTCAAGAGGCGCACTGGCATAAACAATGTTACTAGGCACGGTGAAGGTGCGAGTTCGGACAAGTCTGGGGCCGAAAAATAGTATTATATACTACATTTATTTTCTATTAAATGCATTTTTGGTAAATATTTTAGAGTGTCTAGAACGAATTATCTGGATTTAAATTGATTCATATGGAAATAATTACCTCGGTTTTCGTCGGTTTCGGATTTCGTCGATTGTTTTCGGACGGATTATTGTCGAAAACCGAGGTGTTACTGTAGTATAATGTGCATTTCAATTCAGTTAGCAATGAAATTGCCGAAACAAAACAAATAACACGATGACACTAGTATGGCGGCATGTTGTCTTTTTGTCCAAATGGGCGGACACATTTGGTGATATATTATCCTACGGAATTGAATCAGTTAAAAAATGACAACAAATTGATATACTTAAGTCGCTTAAAGTCGCTTAAAAGTCGACTTCATTGCACCGAGTTTTTATCCCATATGGCGCAGTCTCTTTCCTCAGCGCGGAAAGCGTCACATAAAGCACGAACTCAGTAGCTCCAGCGATGATCCCCAGGAGTCTCCGAAAAAATGCACCCGTGAACCGAAGGACGCGGCCCGGAATCGAAACCACAACCTTCGGAGACCGTGTCAGATGGCGTGACCACTTCGCCACGGAGACTCCCATATTCGTGTCAAGACTGTTGGACACATGTTTGTGAATCAGATCATGGTGGAGTTGCCTTGGAGCGCTGGATGACTTTACAACATTTCTTCGGCACAACACTCCAAACAGGTTGCCGACCCCTTCCGTAGAACATAAATACGTGTTGTCTCTTGCCATAGGGCTTTCCATATACGCTTATGACTAGAGAGTCCTAGTATGTGGCTTGGGGTAATGTACATAATTTATAATTCCGATACACCTGGTTCGAAGTCAGACTTCTGCGATTTGTGAGTAGATCGCTTTGCATTGATTTTTACAATGGTATGAACATCGACCGTTCAGAAAGCGACGGAAAACTACTTGACTTAAAATTGCCCAGGAAATCACAGACAATAACTGCTGGGGTTGATTGCAAAGTAAAGTAAAGGGCATGTAACTAACCTTAACATAACTAGACACAAATCTGTCTTGTCATCTGAGGAGGCTGCAAGTACAAATTTGCATTATGTCTGTCTCCAAATATTAGCAACGTATGCGTGCGTGCGTGCGTGCGTGCGTGCGCGCGCGTGTATATATATATATATATATATATATATATATATATATATATATATATATGTGTGTGTGTGTGTGTGTGTGTGTGTGTGTGTTCGCGCGCGATAATGTTGTTGTTTTTTTTTTCTTCTTATATACAGAAATCAGGAGTACAAGCCTGCATTATGTTTGTCTCCAGAATCTAGGAGGACATATATATGTCTGTCTCGAAAATTGAGTTAGCATGCATATGTTATGTCTGTTTTCGGTATTCGGGAGGATATGTATGCATTATGTCTCTGTCCAGAATTTGGGAGGGCATGTCTGCGTTATGCCTGTCTCAGTAATTGGGAGTCCACGTCATGGTGACTGGTTTAGCACAGTGGTTAGTCGCTCGCCTGCTGGGGAAATAGTCGTATGTTTGGATCCGTAACCATACGGTTTGTCAAAATTCAGCTCACAGGTCGACCCGGCCTAAAATTTGCACCAGGGAATGTCTTGGACAGTAAATGCGCTTGGCGTGAACCTATCGACAGCCCCCCCCCCCCACCCATCCCCATCCCCTTTGGGATGATCTATAAAAATATGGATCTATCACCGTGTGTCTAATTTGACGATGACGATGAGCTTGATGATGATGACGACGACGACAGCAATGATGAAGACGATGTCCATGATGATGATTATGATGACGACGGCGACGACGATGATGATGGTGACGAGGATGATGATGACAACGACGATGAAGATGATGATAACGATGATGTTGATGATGTAGACGATGATGATGACAAAAATGATAATCACAATGATGATGATGACTTTGACGTTGATGAAGACGATGATCATGATGGCAACGATGATGATGAGGATGATGATGATGATGAGGACGACGATGATGATAAGGACGACGATGATGGCGATGACCATGGTGATGATGACGATGATGGCGATGGCGATGATGATGATGATGATGATGATGATGGCGCTGGCGATGTTAAATCTGATGATGGTGACAATGGTGATGATGCCGACGACGATGAAGGCAATGCTATTTATAATGAAGCTGACGATTATGATAATGATAACGATGATAATATTGAAACAACACCACGTTCTAGTTGTCAAGTTATTGCCATGGCCACAACCATCCATCCTTCTAACCATTGTTACACAAATGCGGGCTACACATTTATTGACAGACTTTCATGTTTCAATCCTGCCATTATTTTATGTCACTCTACCACAAATGTCAGTTTACTCTCTCCATTAACAAGGTTTACTGTCGAAAATATTCTATGTTAGATTCGTTGATATTTCGGTTTTTCCATGCAGAGGCTTCAGTCTATCTGTATTTATGAATGCAGTAAAACACAGTGAATGGGCCGCTTCTTCACGCTATGGGACTGCTTGGTATATGGTGCTAGCCTCGTAATGTTAGACCAGTTGGCATTCAATGGGTGGAATGGTTAATCAAGTGCCGGACGTCTTTGCGTCTGGGAAAATTTCCGGGTACCCATTTTAGGTTGTCTCCACCTGGGAGCCCGGGTCAATGAAGGAAAATCACCACCTGGAAGGGGACTCGAACACATGAAAGCCTTGCTTGTAGGCAAGTGTATAAGTTAGCCACCGCCGCTCCGTCTGCATATACGCCCCTCGTAATAACACAACGCAGTTCTGCTTCCGTGGAGTCTTCATGGCGAAATTGATACGCTTCCTCACTAGCGCTCCGATGGGGTCGATACCGGTCTACGACATTCAGTTCACGAGAACACATTCTTCAGAGACTCCTGGGGGTTGTCGCTGGTAATATGGACGTTCTGTGCGTCTCCTTCGGCAGGCGCCAATCGTAAAGTGACCGGACTATATGGGACAAAATCCTGTGCAACGAATTCGACCTTCTTGCTTTGTAAACCCCTTTAATTCTCTATTGCTTTTCGCCTTTTCCCTTGTCAATATTTCCTCCAGTTTGTCTTCCTTTCCTCTGTATTTCTATTCACCAGCTTTCCATTTCTGCTTCTTTATATCTGTGTCTTTCTCCGGCAGTTTGCATTCTTGCTCTTTCTGCACCTCTCTTCGTTTCTCTTTCTTCTATCCCTGTATCTGTTTCCTATAGTTCAGCCTCTTTTCTCTTCTGTAACCCTTTCTCTTTAGTTATTTACATTTCCGTATCTCGTCTATATGCAATGGCAAACAACTGAACGTTATATTGCCTAGAACACCAACCTGGTGTTGACTGCAACGTCCTGTATAGAACAAGCAAGATTTTAAAATCTCGTCTGCAAGCACTGTTATTTGTTGACTCTTCGCCATTTCCCACCTTTCTTTCTCTCGTTCGCTTTCCTTATTCAATGCTCTCTACCCACTCATTGCACTTTTCTTTATACACCCCCTTCCCTACTCTACAAAACTCTTTTGTGCTATCCTTTTTGCAATCTGTGAATTTTCACTCACTCTCTCTTTCCCCTTATCTCGTTAACCCCATCTCCCTACCTATATTGCTTGTTACAATTCTATGTTTCACACGATCTGTTTATTAAACTCTCCTCGCTCTCCCTCTGTCTCACTCGCTTTACACCTCTCTCGTCACAGATGGCTTCTCCTCCTCTCCCTAGCCCATCTCTCCCGCTTCTTTCCATTATCTCTCCCTTCCTCTATACGCGTAACTTCTTTCTGTCTCATGTTATCACTAATTTTGGTTAAACACATAAGTGCGCCTTTTTATTGTTTGCTTTTGTATTTACAGACCATTCACTTTTTTCATTCATCTAATGAAATATTGTCCAAAGTCTCATCAGATTATTATCTTGTTATCTCGACGGTTTTCCATTTTATTATTGTAATTGTGTCTCTTTGAAATCTCTGCTAGCGGTATTCGCCCTGTTTGCTTTGGCGAGACACCATTTAGGAAGCGACAATGCCGCATCGAAGGGAGCAATGTAACTATTTCACTGATTAATTTGTCTCTAATCTTGGTTTCGTTGTTTGTTAACGTACTCTCTCTCTCTCTCTCTCTCTCTCTCTCTCTCTCTCTCTTTCTCTCTCTCTATCTATCTATCTATCTCGTTGTCTGTCTATCTCACTTTTTCACGTTTGTTAACGTACTCTCTCCTCTCTCTCTCTCTCTCTCTCTCTCTCTCTCTCTCTCTCTAGTTGTCTGTCTATCTCACTTTTTCACGTTTGTTAACGTACTCTCTCTTTCTCTCTCTCTCTCTCTCTCTCTCTCTCTCTCTCTCTCTTTTGTTGTCTGTCTATCTCACTCTGTCTTTATCTCTCCCTATGTGTATCACACTCTGTCTCTGTTTCGTTCTTTGTGTTTATCTCTGTGTCTCAATACCTGTGTCTGTGTGTCGCTTTGTGTGTCTGTTTCTCTGTCTCACACTCTCTTTGTGCTTGTCTCTCTCTATATTTCTCTGTCTTTGCCTCTCTTCCTCTCTATCTTTGTATCGTTCTTTGTCTTTCTCTGTGTCTCGGCTCCTATGTCCGTGTGTCTCTTTGTGTGTCTGTCTCACCGTCCCTCAGTATCTCTCTGTATCTCTCTCTCTCTCTCTCTCTCTCTCTCTACATGCCTCTGTCTATGTTAATCTGTCTTTGCCTCTGTCTCTCATCCTTTTTGTCTATTCCTGCATTTCTCTCTCTCTCTCTCTCTCTCTCTCTCTCTCTCTCTCTCTGTCTTTTCCTCTGTCTCTCATTCTCTTTTGTCTATTCCTGCCTTCCTCTCTCCTCTCTCTCTCTCTCTCTCTCTCTCTCTCTCTCTCTGTCTGTCTGTCTGTCACCCACCTCTCTATCTCATTGACTGTCTCTGTCTCTCTCCGTCTGTCGTTGTGTCTCTTCCTCTCTCATTGTCTCTTTGTCTCTCTCCCTTGCTGTCTGTCGCCTTGTTCTTCTGGCTGTTTGTCTGTCTTTCTGTGAGTAAGATCTTAATTTTGCTATGGCGTGGCTAGGAAACCAAAGTTTCCATTACCCCTTAAGTACACCAGTTCCCGTCAAACGTGTGGCTGACTGGGTCACAGGATTATTAATCTAAGGCTGGGGTTATAACTTGTCATCCGATGTTGAACAACAACAGGCAAGGGAAAAAAAGCAGTATGTATGAGAAATATATTCAAGGGTATTGATTCAAACTCATAAAAGTAAAGGAAAGAAGCAACGACAATGATACTGTTTGTAAAGTATCTAGTGTGGGGTGTGTCGATGTATAACTGTTGCATAGACTCGAAGAAATTGTTTTATTCACACTACCGTCCCGTCACGTGATGTTTGGGAACCTCGCTTGAGTAGCTTCCCTTTGTTGGGCTTGTCATTGTACAGTGATATTATCGTCACTCTACCCCGTATATTATACTACGTCACGCTTTCGTGGTAGTCGCTTTTACTATACAACATTCACTCTTCTATGCTCTATTATTGTCGACTGTCACTTGTACCGTGTAACCCTTACTTCGGCACATGGCACATGTCTTCCCAGCATTATTCTATTCTGTATGTAATTCTCTTCCCCAAGTGTTTGTAGGTCTCTCGATTTTTTGTTTGCCTAGTGGGTTCCAGACAAGAAAGTGTCTTGTTATATTGTCCTCAGGTTTTCTCATAATGTGTCTTATACCAGCGCCAGCGCGTCTTCTGACTTCTTACTGGGATGAGCTCTACAATGGTGATTCTGTCATACCATTTTATTCCTACTATTCTTACGAAGGCCGGCTTCCTGGCCTAGAGGTTAGCGACTTTTCTCAGTAATCTCGCATATTCTCGTAGGTAACGTGACGACGGTGAGAATCAGCAGTGGTTCGAATCGCGTCGGTAACTTAGGGATATGTGAGCCGGCCGCTCATAAAGCAATGGCAAACTACTTGGCGTAATCTTGCCAAGAAATCGACAATCAGCTGAAAGATGCTGATGTTGACAGCATGTCCTTAAAGGATATTTTTTATTCTTACGAAGGCACCAATTAGCGAATATTTGCAGTTTATAGTAATTCTTTCAGTTACTCTCAATATTTCAGACTCATACAATAGTGCCGATCTAACACTGAAGTTAACATTTCTAAGTTTGATTCTAATTTTAACGTCCCTTGACTCCCCCAAATTTCCCTGCGGTTTGAAAGCTGTTATGATTCCCCTATGCCTAATCCTTTCATTTCTCTACACTTTCCCGTGAAATCTCTGAATGTTAATAAACACCCGTGAACATATTTCTTATGCTATTTCAACGGCTTTAAGGCTTCCACAGCAAATGATATTTCTATGTGGATGAGTATGCGACGTGCGTAAATACTTGTCTGTGTGTTCCAGAGGACTTTGGCAAGGCATACCTCCGCAAGAGGGGCTGATTTCCATGCGAGCTTCCACTTAACACGCACAGAGCAAATGTTGATGCCGGTTGTATGTTTGAACTCACGCGTTCTCTTGTTGTGCACTCACGAGCAGGTAAACACGGCTGCTATTTGTGTAAAGGTGAGACCAGAAATACCTGTACATGTCTTATATTCCGCGCGTGCAGTGCCGGGGCCGCATTGTTTATTGGTAACATGCCTGGTACATAATTTATAACTGTACTATGAGCTATGCGGTGTATATGTCCATGTGGGCGTGCGTGAGTGTATGTTTGCAGTGTGCGTGTGCATTATGGCGCTAGACAAAGTAACGTGTATTTGCGCATATGTAAATCTACGAGGAGGATATAACGCTAGCTGCAAATATAGAAACCACAAGGACGGATCAGTAACTGTTATAGGACTTCGAACACTTCAAAATACCAAAATCAAAAACCTTTTTTACGCGTACAGTTGATTTTTTTTATTTTATCGGTTAGTTAGTTGTATATCCCTTACAGGTCGTCGCAGTCAACCCTAGCATTTTGACTGTTTGCAATTTCTCGACATGTTTACGTGCAGTAATTTGCCATTGATTTCTAGGCCACCGGCACTGATACCATTGCATAAAATCCAGCACAAGGCGATCTGCTTCCAAATCCCGCGCAGATGTGTTTCGAAAGCGGTATGTGAGATTGTGAATTTCGTCTGTAACACGTCCTTTGCTGAAAGTTTCTTTTCTATAATTATCCGCATTTTATGTCCTTTGCAGCAAGTCTCTTTTCATGACCCGTGAAACAGTTTCTCATTCTGTTGCCTTTTCACCTGCCTCATTCGCCATGATGCTGAAGGTGTCATCAATGTCCTGTATACATCTTCGTGCTGGCCGACCCATGCCGTTTATTCCATGATCATGTCTTTAAAGCCCCGGTGATGTTTCATACCGCCAAAGTAATTCAGTTTGGGAAACATAGTGCTGTTTATGAGCGAGTTTTCTTCGCTGTCGGATTGTGTACAAATGTATCGAGTGTCGTTCAAATCTGAAGAATGCTATACAAATCTTTCGAGTGTTGTATAAATCTGAAGAATGCTATACAAATCTACCGAGTGCAATACAGTTCTATCGTACACACATACGCGCGCGCGAGCACACTCACACACAACCACACACACACACATTATATATATATATATATATATATATATATATATATATATATATATATATATATATATATATATATATATATATACTTCGCACATCCTGTACAGGACATCGCTGTTAAACGTCAGCATCTTTCAGCTGAATGTTGATTTCATGGCAAGATTTCGCTCAGTAGTTTGCCATTGCTTTCTGAGCGACCGGCTCACATATCCCGTAATTTACCGACGCGGACACAACCGCTACAAATTCTCGCTCACGTCACGTTATTCACGAGAGTATACGGGATTACGAAGAAAGTCGTGTAACTCCTACCCAGGGAGACTGGCTTATATTACATACATTGCAGCTTGTCGTCTTGACAGACGATAGTTTGTTACATAGTGCTTCAAAAAGGCGTAATAACTACAACCCATGGCGGTGGCGAATGTGACTTTTGAGGCCAATTCGCGATGTAAAGCACAAAGCCTGGGCTAATATATAGAGACCATGTGTTGTCCATGCAGCATGATCCCTCTCTCGGCCTGTCTAGTTCACGCCAGAGGAAAGGTAATACCAATACATCTGGAACAAGACAAGCTGCAGAAGCTGCCGCATCAGCAAAGCAATGCTCTAACTGTCCGTCTGTCGGAGCTTCGATCC
Organism: Cepaea hortensis; assembly: GCA_963921405.1. Classification (NCBI taxonomy): domain Eukaryota; kingdom Metazoa; phylum Mollusca; class Gastropoda; order Stylommatophora; family Helicidae; genus Cepaea; species Cepaea hortensis. Next base: position 150,216,960 of record OY992878.1, on the reverse strand, counting down.
TAGACCAGCTGCCAACCAAGGCTTAGGGCCTGGTCTGCCCTGCCATGACATTTCGTCTTTAGGTTTCATTTCCTCGCACCAGGATAAGGCTTGTACCCTCCCAATTGCGCTCTTCCGCATATATATATATATATATATATATATATATATATATATATATATATATATATATATATATATATATTACTGTACGGATGTCTGGGCACAAATGATGTCCGTATTCTGTCTTTTGGTTCAGGTGAGTCATATCAATGGCTAGTGGAGACAACTATTTGATGGCATAGGTCATGCCTTCTGACGAAGTACAGTTGTTCTTACAGAGAGACAATAGCGTCATTTGGAGGTTCTTGCTCAAATTCCTTGGCACATATACTTTGTTTTAAAAATGTTTACATTGTCTGATGTGTTCTTTGATCTCTCTGCGTGTTACTTCTGTATGTGTCAGGCAATATTTATGAGTTATTTCTTACATTCAGCACACATATCACTGGCATGTATATTAGCAGTTGGTAAGTAAACAAGATGGAAATCGCTGTCGAATTAGTGTCATAAATGAAGATGTATGAACTTATGCTGATTTATAAGTTCAGACTATTGATTAATTGATGTCACAATGTGGACTTGAATATGAAATGAAATGGGAGACGCAGTAATCTGATTGTGTATTTGGTGTCATTGCCTTGAACAATCAACACATCATACAGTTAGCTGTCTTCTTCTACTTCTGCGTTCATCCAGAGTTTTTTTCGGACGTGATTGCGTTGTGCCTGTTTACAGCATAGCTGCGTTCTTGCGCCGTTAGGCCGACACATCCGACTTCTGCGGTCATTTGTTGACCGGGTTAACCTTCCCGAGCAGTTAGCTGTCTACAACCATTCAGTGGCTGGCCTGGTGGCTAGAATGTTAGGTTCTCCTCCTGGAAACCCGGGTTCGAATCCTGGGTAAGGTGTGGATATTTTTTTTCTCTGTAAGGAGAACAAATAAAACCCTAACCCTGCACAGTTCGAAGCGATTGTACTAGCCAGGCAGCCCTAATTCCTAAGGCTCACTCCCCTCCTCCCCCCCCCCTCCCCTAGTTCGTTTCTACACCGCAAGGTACTACGGGCAGTAGATGATAGAAGCTAGTGACGACTATTATTCTTCTTCTTCCTACTCCGCAATACTTCCTCATTCCTCCCCCCTTATTTTTCTCTTTGTATTCTCCCCGTACTCTTCTTCTTCTTCTTCTTCTTCTTCTTCTTCTTCTTCTTCTTCTTCTTCTTCTTCTTCTTCTTCTTCTTCTTCTTCTTCTTCTTCTTCTTCTTCTTCTTCTTCTTCTTCTTCTTCTTCTTCTTCTTCTTCTTCTTCTATATTTCATTATTTCGAAGAGAGTGCATCACACCTAGTAGCGTACCTCACTAACCCAGAAATCAGTGTCTACGACCTGAGCGTGCTTCTGTGTAAAGTTTACTTCCTGTCGACAGATAACACCGCAAGGTAAGGTTTCTTTCTACCCCTTGTTGCGGTCTCTATTCAAACGATCTTGCCATAGATTTCGACCCTTGTGCGCACTCTTTGTTATTTTCAACTGTTGCGGAGTAGCCAACTTTTGCGACCTAGCGAATTTCGCATAGATTTCATCGATTGATGGCGAGGGACACTGGTAATAGAGAAAGCTAACCCACACTCAAAAACCAGTCCTTTCCACTAGAAGTAGTAGCATGTGTGTGGAAACCGCTGGAATTCAAAAGCGATCGAGCGAGCGAAAAAAAAAAAAAAAACACGATGAGACACGAACTCACTGCCCGATCGAATAAAGAGTAACGCAGAACTTAAAGACTTTCACATCCAGCCGAAAGCACTTGACATTGAAACCGCCTTAACATATTAATCTCCCTATGAAAACCAAATAAAACTCAGAACGAGTCTTGGGGTAGTTCCAGTTTTATTTCAGCGCAAGAAGAGGTAGAAAATGAAAACAGTGCTCTATATCGATAAGGCAAACAGAGCACTGACATGTGGTGTTTAAACTTTCAAAGTTGTATTATTGTGACCCATCACGTGACCAGATAGCCGTGAAATTCGAGAACGTTCTATCTTGGAAAACTCGAGTGCAGCAGCACGGGAGCGAACCTCACAGAAACAGATTCGAGGATAGAATCCCTGTTACTTCCCGAGTTCTGAGGATACTGGACCCGGGTCTATCCTTCACTCTTTCTGAACAAACACTAATACAATGACAGCATATAGGGGATTGTTTATCACTGTATAAGAAGACAGCGATAGGCAGAAATGTTAGAAAACCAAACACATCAAGATAAGAATCAGACCTAAAACAAACTGACAAGGATACAATTCTCACTCTCTCAAACAGTTACCCCAAGACAGTGTCTAAAGAAAAATATGTAACATTAATTGAAGAAGACTTTCAGAGTTAGAGAGAAATAATGAATGTGATATCTGGACCTTTCCCTGAAGGAGTTTGTGATGAAGTCGATGTGAAGGCGTCTGGATTTTGATGTCATCACTACAAAAGCTGTATCGAGTAGAGGAATGTCAGTGAATATCTGTAGGAAATTGAATAACATAAAATTAGTAACGGTATCATCCCCAGAAACTCCTGTCGATACAGGTTAACTGGTAGATATGACGATGATTTTACACACACAGCTTCACGCAGGTTGTTCTCACTTGCTTCCAGGCATAATAAACATTTGAATTCCTGGGTCCCTCGATATATGTAATGGATATACATAAACGTGGGGTTCACAGTGACACCACGCGAAAAAGGAGGGATCTGCAACAAAACAGAAAGGAGACCCCGGTGAGTGATTCCAACCATAGCAAGCCATCACTCCTTCTTAATTCTATCCACTAATTCCTCATTCATACCCCTCTTCAGATCTAACAGAACAGATTCATATAGGATCTGCCACAACCATAACCCATCACTCCCAATACAAGATAGTTTCCTAAGAAAGATTTCCGATGAAGAATCATAGCTTTAAATAAGAATCCTTCATAGAATCGTGATAGTGATAATACTTCATCCTGCTCTCGGAATCAGCCTTCCTAGAAAGTAAGGACACTAGCAACTTAAGTACTTCAGGGAACAAACTAGTACGCTCCAGGTTACGGTACGCCACAGGATGATGGAAAGATTAAGGTCACTAACCTCCACGAGAAAGGAGTCCAACGATTTATAGTCGCATGTAGAGTTAGATTTCCAGGGTTTCCTTGTGATTGTATACATCTGCCAAGCTTCAGGACATCTAAAAGCCTAAGAAAACTACAAGAATCTTGAAAAAGCTATATCCATTTCTGCACCCGGCCTAACAGACAGTTGACCTAACAGGGCAAAAATGCAATGACCTTATTTTCACTCACATAAGAAAACGATTGTCCGATCGAGACGACGAACTAGGATAAGAGGCTATAATCTTAGAACATTTTTTTTTTAACTTTGCACTGTTGAGATTTTACAGCAACTGCCAGAATGAACAGCCTAGTAACCCTTTTGATGTCAGACATCACTCGGTTAGTAATAGTGCCCAAAAAAGCTGCAAATAAAGGAAAGACACAAAGGAAATTCCCTGTTCTAAAGAGGTATGAATATACTATATAAAACATGTTTAGCCATAATTATAACATTCTAAATGAAAAATGATGTCCCTTATGGAAAACAAATGGCAGGAATTAAATTCACCAGACTCGAGAGTGGCTGATTTTGAGATTCCATAAAGGACGAAAAAACAAAAATAAACAGTAAACAATGACGGTCTTGTATAGGCGGTGACATAATGTCTGAATAAGTTGTTAGTGGCCTTTTGTAGTTGTCAATCTGCGACGCTAAAGACGGAGATCAAAGAAGAGGTAATGGTGGTGGAGGTGATGGTAGTGTTGGGGAGGAGGGGGTGAAGAAGAGGAAGAAGAAGAAGAAGAAGAAGAAGAAGAAGAAGAAGAAGAAGAAGAAGAAGAAGAAGAAGAAGAAGAAGAAGAAGAAGAAGAAGAAGAAGAAGAAGAAGAAGGATAAGAAGAAGAAGAAGAAGAAGAAGAAGAAGAAGAAGAAGAAGAAGAAGAAGAAGAAGAAGAAGAAGAAGAAGAAGTAGAAGAAGAAGAAGAAGAAGAAGAAGAAGAAGAAGAAGAAGAAGAAGAAGAAGAAGAAGAAGAAGAAGAAGAGGAAGAAAGAAGAAGAAGAAGGAAGAAGAAGAAGAAGAAGGAAGAAGAAGAAGAAGAAGAAGGAAGAAGAAATAGAAGGAAGAAGGGGAAAGAAGGAAGAAGAAGGAAGAAGAAGGAGGAAGACGAAGACGTGATATAGGAATGGTGTCTTTTGTAATGTATGTTCAAGATTTGATTAACCACTGGCAAAGCGTGTATGTGTATGGCCTATATAAGTAAATTCAGTAAAGGACACTCTTACACACCTTAAGATGCATTGGTTGTTGCTGTATGTACTTAGCCGGACATTACCTTCAACCCCAAACCCCAGGTTGATTTTCTAGGCAATTTTACATTTAGTAATGTAGGCATATGGTAAGAGACCCATATTTGTACAGATCGAGCAGCACTCGGTAGGCGATGTCGTCATATGTGCCTTTATACTTAATACATATTATAAACAGAATGGCAATGTTCCTCTATAAATACGTACAGAGGAGGAATGGCAATGAATGAATCAACATTCTATGAAAACTTGGTAGTATGTAAGTGTATAAGAACTAGCGTGCGGACCTGTTGACCTTGTGACGTTGGGTTCGAAGCGCCTTTACTTCTCATATTTTCTGGTTTCAATTGTAAGCTATTTCGACTCGGGAGACCAGGTTAATATGTTGTGATAGGTGTTAAATCCCCGTCTGGGTGAGGATTTGACATTATGACCACCGGGCCGGCAGCCCCGCGTCCTAGCCACCGTCAAACCGTGACTCTTAATTTACAAAATAATCTTGAAACAAAAACGGCTCTTGTTATTGATCCCCAGGCTGCCGAGTTGTATACTCATGGCAGCCATTAACTTCCGTTTACAAGCTGTCTGTGGTCACTTCCGCTGCTTTTGTTCAGTAATGCGTTCTACGTCATGAAGCATTATGTATACTGATGCTTAACGCTGTATGAACGGAATTTGTTTCAGTAAGCTCACCTTACTAAGGTCAGTAAGGTCGGGAGTCTCCCTGGCGAAGTGGTTTAGCCGTTTACCTCGCTCTCCGAAGATCTTGGGTTCTTCTTCGTGCAGCATCTTTCGGTTCGCGAGTGCATTTTTCTCGGATGCTCATAGGGGTCGTCGCTGGAGCTACGGAGTTTGTGCGACGTTATCGGTAGGTCGCCCTGCGGAAAGAGACCGAGCCATATCGGATAAAATCCGGTGCAATGAAGCCTATCCTCTCGACTTTTATGACTGTTATTTATCACATACTCGCTCTGTTGACACGACACTCACACATAAGTTATACAGAGACGCATAACTAGGTATTGAAAATCATTTGTGAAGCAGAAGTAAAGAAGAAGATGGCGTAAAGAAACAGGCATGGAAAGACAAGGGAGGTTAAGATGTGTTTCACCTCAAGAGAACGAACTGCAGAGCACAGAGGATAATGTAGTGACTGGGTGAAACAACGTCATGATGATGATGATTGCCAACACAAATTCATTAAATACACTGTATGAAAGAACCTTCTACAGGATCTTACATTGGCCCATGACCAGCATCATTTTTCGTATAAGATTGTAGTTTGGCAACATTAAAGGTTGCAGTGATTTAGGAAGGACAGTAATAGAAGACATGGTTCCTAGAAGACGAGCCAGAGTCCTACAAACTCTACTGTCGACACATTATGTAAAACACTCCATGAGTGAAGGACCGAACTTTATTTTCAGAGGGTCACAAATTTGTCACGTAGGCCAGATTTAAATTCCGCCCTTCCAATCACTCATCTTTCGCACATTCATTATGTTATATATTATGCATGTTACATTTTAGGGGGGGGGGGGGGGGGGGACATGATAGTATGAATGATGTGCGTGTATAAAATTCATAATAAAATGCTAGTAGATGAGAGTAGATAATGGTGGATGAGCCAATTTTTCATGTGCATATACAGTGTAATCAGACCCCTTCCAAATAACATCTGGCTTGAAACAGGGTGATGCACTATCGCCGCTACTCTTCAATCTGGCTCTAGAGAAAGTTGTAAGGAAGGTAAAGGAGGAATGTGATATTGGAGGAACATCCAAGCTGCTTGGTTATGCAGATGATATAGATATTATAGGGCAAAGTGAACAAAAGACATTGGAAATATTGACTCACTTAAAGGAAAAAGCCCAACAGATGGGGCTGGTTATCAACCAAGATAAGACAGAATATATGGTAATTTCAAGAGACGGAATGGCTAGAAACTCTGGCCACATACAAATAGATAATATGACCATTAAAAGAACGGAAACATACAAATACCTGGGTACGATCTTCAACTGCTCCAACATAATAAGGGAAGAAATACAAACTAGAATCAACTCTGGAAATAAGATATACTATGCTACTAAAATCAAAGGCGCTATCTCGTAACACCAAAATCACAATATACACAACACTGATCAGACCAGTTGTGCTGTATGGCTCTGAAACCTGGAGTACAACGAAAGGAGACGAAGCCTTGTTACAAACCTTTGAGAACAAAATTTTAAGACGCATCTTTGGACCCATTAGGGATACACAAAGTGGAGAGTGGAAAAGAAGAAGTAACAAAGACATTTATGATCTGTTTAAGTCCCCGCTAATCACTGGTATCATGAAGGCTAATAGACTACAATGGCTGGGGCATATAGAAAGAATGGAAGATAATAGGGAAACAAAACTCGCTTACACTCAGTAACAACGAAGTGGTTACGAATGACCGTAGACCCCGAGGTAGACCAAGAAGGCGGTGGAGAGATAATACATGTACAGACCTACAAGCACTTGGAATCAACGACTGGCAAGAGAAGGTCCACCAGAGAGACGAGTGGAGACGGATTGTATCTGCAGCAAAGAACCTCAATGGCTGGGAACGCTGAAGAAGAAGAAGAAGAAGAATATACAGTGTAAGTTTCCTCCACTGTAATTGACAGCTTTTTATAAGTCAGTATGATTTCCATCTTGGAAAAAAGCTACTTTGGGATAGCGATTAATATTGTAACCTGTACAAGACCACTTCCATAAGATGTTATGACAGTTACGAGATAGTTGTACCAATTCACCTGTTTAAGAATTTCTCCATGTACTTGCATGTCACACTGCGGTATTTCTTTCGTCTTGGATACGACCATAAACTCTGTTTCCTTACATTTTAACTCTAGCCCTAGTTGCTCATTGTATACAATAACCACGTCTATTACATGGTGCAGGTAAAATAACTATGCTATAACATTCACGTGGTTGTTAACATATTCGAGCTAATAATCTCTATATGACAAGTAATTATCATCATATATAATGTCTCCTCATTAACACACTGACATTATTCATAGCACATTAATGACTGGGTTTACACGTTGTCCAAATGATGTCTCATGGCATTTGGTGCTGGTAGAGTGCCAAGTCATCAAGAATATAAGTACTGGCCTAATCCCAGCCAGCCCTATACTTAATCCCAGCCAACCCTAGGTCTAATCCCAGCCAGACCCAGGTTTAATCCCAGTCAGCCCTAGGTCTATTCCCAGCCAATCAGTGTGTTCTGTGCTGAATCATTACCTGGCTACTCCAAAATATACTTCTCCGCGGACATGAAGTTCCAGGACCATGCATGCACACCCCGCTGATTTCTGAGTTTAGAAAGGGGTTGGAGAGCTAAGCAGGACAGCTCCTCTTGAGATGATTCTCCTGTACAGGGGCGGGAGGAACGTGTCTACACCACCCCCATGTTGATACAATAAAGCCCTGTCTGAGGCTCAAGCGACCTGAACGTCAGTACATCATAATTCATATTGGGTATGTCAATACATCAGATTTCATATTTGGTATGCCAATACATCAGATGTCATATTGGGTATGCCAAAAACATCAGACTTCATATTGTTTATGCCAACGCATCAGACTTCATATTGGGTATGTCAATACATCATACTTCATATTGGGTATGTCAATACATCAGACTTCATATTGGGTATGCCGATACGCCAGACTTCATATTTGGTATACCAATACATCAGACTTCAGACTTTATATTGGGTATGCCAAAAATCAGACTTTATATTGAGTATGCTAATACATCAGACTTCATATTGAATTGGATACATCGGAGTATTCACCAACCACCCAACCAAGTTCACCAATTAACCTCGTTAATGACCTGCGTTCTCTCTATAGTCGGCTCTGCGACGAAGTGGTTACGAATACAGATCGTAATCGCGCATACCGAGTTCGATACACAGCTGCAGGCGATTTGGAAGCAGACCGCCTGTCATTGGGTTCCGAACAAAGGTATGAGCGCCGGTCGTTCAGAAAGTGATGACAAGCTACTGAACGTAAACTTGCCAAGACATCACAAAAAGCGAAAATACAAAAGCTGGGGGAGTTGATTTCCAGGCCCTGTAAAGCATATGCAATCACCTTTTAACTTTCTCCGTAAATTTGCTTTCACGTCCCGATTGTCTTTGATTATTTATTGTGTAATTTTAAATACGTTTAAAACATCGTGTCTTATAGAAACAGGATGCAACGGTGGCGCAGTGGCTAGTAAACTTATCTGTTTCCCTGATAGCCACGTATTCGGATCCCGATACGGACGGTTGTTATTTTTTTTTTATAGCTCTGGGTTCCCATTTCTACTCGTCTTGAAATCTATATCTATAAAAGACAAAGTATGTATGTCCGTTCTTTATGCGTTCGCGAACGGTCCATCCGATTGAGATGAAATTTTCTACACGTTTTCTTTTCGTTCCTGTGCAACTTTCTGTCATAGTGTTTTAGTTTTTTTTTCCGGCCACCTACTTACTAAAATTTAAAATTTAATTCTTCATTATAATTTCTATATAGCAAGGGGACTTAACTCTAGAAAAGTTATTTCAAGGGGCATAACTTTTAATAACATTTCTATATAATTTATAGTCATATTGTTGCATCGCTTTCAAAGATTTATAAACTCTTTGTCTATAGTTATTTACAGGCCTATGAGTTATAATAAATAATGATATAATCTTTAAGGCATTTTCAAAGTTTTCATAAAAATAATGCATAATGCATAACATTGTAACTCATCATTTTATGCTTAAAGAAGTTATCTACAGACATGTCATCATCATCAAGTGCCGTGCCGGCTGGCGTAGGCGTTCATGGCTCTCCACAGATCTCTCCACTGGATCAACTCTGCCTCTGATATTCCTCCATGCCACCGTCTCAATACACCCAGCAACATTTCTCTTGGTCTGCCTCTGCCTCTCTTCCCCTCGATCTTTCCAGTTGTTACGATGTTCTCCAATGCCTCTCTTCTCATCA